>VKOC01000004.1:25845924-25866055 GCA_009364415.1 Spea multiplicata
CCCGGTCGCAGTCGTGACCCCTGCGACCCCAGTAGTTCCGCCACTGAATATATAATTATTTAAGATGTTGTACACTACAGCTCCCACTCTCAGCCAGCCAGATAAATTGACAACTTT
Organism: Spea multiplicata; assembly: GCA_009364415.1. NCBI lineage: Eukaryota > Metazoa > Chordata > Amphibia > Anura > Pelobatidae > Spea > Spea multiplicata. The sequence goes on from VKOC01000004.1 coordinate 25,846,042, forward strand.
TGCCCTCAGATTGTTTCTTGATTGCAACATCCCTAATACTTGACTCGCAATTTATCTACAAAGGTGGGGGAATTTTAGCCAGCCGGCAGTTTTATGGCTTGGGTTAAATTCTTGCTGTACAACCTTCGTTATCAGTGAGAATGCAGAGGTCATATTCACATTAAAAGGCAGCTGTGAACCTGAAACAATACTATTTTTCATAATAACCAACTGGGTAACTGGTGCCCCCCATTTGTTTCATGATGACAATCTTTAGCCGGCATGTAATGCTACACCCATTGTTGAAGCACAATTAATATGATGGCTTTTAAGCACTCATGCCAAAACTTTCACTTCAAAAGGTATGGTTCCAAACATTAATTACAAGCTTTAGCATGTTGATTAAATATTATTATTAATATCTTTTATATAGCGCCAACAATTTACGCAGCACTTAATACAATACATAAATCCAAGGGATATGACAAGAATTGACAGACTAAGACAAACCGATACATTCGGTGGAGAGAGCCCTGCTCGCAAGCTTACAATCTAGGGGACCAGGTCTTTTTATTCTTTCTTCTGAAATGTGGCTTGTTGGCTATTAGCAGTCTTATACTATATGATTATAATAATGAACAGCCCACAATTTCCCTTTATTTGAGAGACAGGAGAGAGAGGTGAGAGTGAGTTTATGGTTTACTAGATAGGTTCTCAGTGATGGCTAGCATTATAATCATAAATTCATTAAGAATGGGGAATTGGGAGTCCTAGTGTTAGTTCTTAGATTACTTCCTGATTTCACTACGTTTTTTTAAAAAGATTTGCTGCATCTAGTTCCCTCTTCTGCTAACTGTGGGATCCCCTAACCACACAATCTTACATAGTGGCGGGATCTCCCCTCTCGGAAACAACCAATAATTGTTCTTTTGCTGGTAGCACACGTTATCACAAAACACAGGGGAATTCCATCAATATAGTACCCTAAGTAATGGTTACTACTAGGAGAAAAGGAGTAAACACCAACGAAGACTGCCAATGAGCTGATATTTGAATCCCCTTCTTAAATATTCTTTAAACCCCAAAGTTTTCAAAAGTAATTACCGGATTCTGCATTTGTATTTATACTCATGAAATACTATGTTTGTAAATATGTCTCCCAAACTGATGGCTCTAGTTATTCCACCATTTGTTATTCCAAATAAAGCCCTTAACCTGAAGAAGAAACGTTCCAGATGCATTCTAATAGTCATTCCACTTAAAAAGTATGCGGAAGTTTACGTTAAATTGACAGTTTTTGATCAGCATGTTCTTATCTCGCTATCTGCTAACAAAGTATGCTCTGATTGTGTATTGCTGATTATACGCGAAAGAATGCCTGTTTCCCATAGGAAGGTCTGGAGAAATGCCAGAGGCCAGGTATCTGGCACCTAACTGTACAATTCCAAATCTCTCTAAAGCTGGATCCTAGTATAGCCGCTAAATTTTATATTTGTCAAAGCCAAGCACTGTCTATGGAATTGTGAAGAAAAATTCAAGCCAGGGACCAAGCTCAATTTGGCAGCGCAGTAACATGGTGGTCCTCAAAAAAAGCCATCTGGAAAGGGCAGGAAATGAAATTTGTTGTCCAAAACCGAATGGGCCAGAAATGAAGAAAAAAATGTATTTTGTAGAAGTCTCATGTATATTAAATATAACATATGTCACACAACACAGAGGTGGAAAATAACTAGGCACCTGCTGTAGAGCGCTCTGCCGGTGTCTGAGTGTCGCTCACTTTAATGAAGATCTCACAGGCAGCACAGTTTATGACAGCGGTGGAGAAGCTGAGGTTAGTAGATATACTACAGGATGGGGACTCTGGGCCATTGCCATTCCAGAGCCCTGGAGCAAGTGCTCCATCTGCTCCTTGGTTACTCCAGTCGTGAGTTGGCTTTTTTTCCCTACACTCTTTCACTCAAAGAAACTACATAGAATGCTCAGTGGGAGAACAGAAAGGTTATACTTTAAATGCATGCATATGTTAGTTGCTTTGGGGGTTTATGTAGAATTAGAAAAAAAATGCACAAAATACTCCTGTCAGAGAAGCCCAAGAGGAATTGCCCCCATACCTCCTTCCTCCGCCTATAGAGATGAAATGGCGGTTTTTGGGTAGCAGAGAAAGACCAAATACCTGACATAATAACAGAGAAAACATAATGTACATTAAATAAGCAAATACGGCTTTTATCAACACTGCACTACACAGAACGAGGCCAGTCATTTCCCGGAGGAGTCATTTTGGAGCAGGAGGTCTTGCAGGTGACCGTTGAGTGCAGATAACGTTCTGGGTACAGTAATGTTCTTATTGATATCGATGTGGTATAACGGCTAATTAACTGTAGTTTATAATACACACATCTGGAAAGGCGGCATGGATGAGGATAAGCCACATTTTTCACCACAAAACCGAGCCTTTGCATAAACGATACATTGCTGCAAAACGGAGATAGCGAACACGCTCCAAAATCAGAACTCTGTTTAAGCAACAGTGCCCCCCACTGGCAGATGGATGTAATTGCACATGCCGGACAGCAGGAGGAAGAAAACCAGGTTTTAAAAATAATATGATTCAGTTTCTATGCTAATTCATAAAGCCAGTGACTCAAACACTTAACTCAAAGACTGACACACAAATGTATGTATACATCAATTTTTTAATAAGAGATCTGAACAGTTCTTAGCTGTGAGGAGGCACATCTTATCAACTCTTGTCTTTATCTGTGGTATGTTTTTGAATCCTCTCCCTTGCAGGTGTTGCACTTTACTTTTATAATAACTATACTAACATCTAAACAAAATATACAATTAATCAGTTCTAAATTAAAGTTGTAATTTCAAGTACCATGCTTGTTAACATTCCTTGATCCACCACGTAATAGTGCAATGTAGTAAAAACAAAACAAAGGCATATGAATAAAATGATCCAGTTATTATACAAATGCTATAAAATACTTCTTTTGCCACGTGCGGCTTGCTGTAGGCCCATGTGGTTTTAACACAAGTCAATACACAACCACACATGGCTGAATTTGGAAGTTCCCTGGCTCATTTGCATAACGGACACACAATTTGTGCTGTGAGAATGGTTTCACATGATGTAGCAACGCATTTTCCCAACAGAAATATTTGCCTTGACAGTATTGTCATAGATCGTCCCCAAGGTCTTGAAACAGGAAAAGCAAACTTGAATTTTAAGTATCCGACACATTGTATTGGTGCGGTACAGTTAAAAAGTTTTCTTTTTGCATGTGGATTGTTAGCACCTTATGAATCGAGGACGGATTATTCTAAAACAAAATGGTAGCAAAGCACCAGGCTTTGGCCATCACTAAGCATTGTTTGTGGGAAAATAAACCTGGCATGTCTTTCATATATTTCAGACTTTATCCAAGATGCTTCCACCATCCTAATGCGACTCTTGACTTCTGGTTAGCAAACAGAGGTCCATGAAACATGCAATCTGGAAATGTACCAACTGGTTTGTAATAAAGTCGTTCTCCGAGGTTGTGTTAATTGGTATCCTTTCATACTTTACTATGTCTTAGAGTTGTGATTAGCATAGTGAGGAAAGCCAAATTGAGTAATCATTATGCAGGTATATTTTAGGGGCATTTTGCCATAAATTTGAGCCAGCTTGTTAAGACAGTAAGATCTCTGCAGAAGGTGCTCAGCACGATGCCACATGCCCGTGTACCCACTCCCTGCCTCCTTTTCTAGGTTCCTCATGTCTGTAGGTTTGACCAGCACGCCCGACGGTCTCCCAGTAAGGTTTGCAACCAAGAAATTCATTGTAATATCATCGCAGTTTTGTGTCTGGTCTATCATGTCATGGACTGGAGTTGGCAACTGTTCAAAGAGCTGCAAGTAACGACGGTGGAAAAAGGCAGCCCCAATAAGTATCATGGAGTAGAAGTCCCCATGTCCAGTTTCAGAAGCCAGCAACTCATAGCTGCCATAGCTGTATATCCCAGATGAGGATGAGACGTGTTTCCTTGGCACGAAACCCACAATTTGATCAGGGAATTGCTATAAAAGAAATAAGAAAACATTGTATGAATTCTTTGCTCTACTATTAAAAAGTTCCTTGAAATAAACTTTTAGTTTCTAAACAATGCAGTGTTATTGCAGATGTGTAGGTAAATCATCTTGTGTTTGTTTATAGATATACAACCTATTTTTTTCCAAACGTGCTGCCATGTTTACAAGGCATACAACACGCTTCTGATTGGCTGCCTCTGTCTTCTGCTCATTTTGAATTCACATTTCTGAATTAACTTGTTTATCAAAAGGGAACACAGAGTTTATCAGACAGCAGAACACATTTCTTCTAACAGTTTGTTTGAAGCCGGAAGAAAACCTGTTTTTTTCTCGTGATGAGTTTTTCAAATGTGCAGGATAGACTTTAACACTTAATAATGAAACACGTTACTCAGAGACATATTCTACTTTTAAAAGAAGAAACACATGAGACTCAGAAACTAAAGGGATAAATTCAAATCATATAAGCATAATTCGGAAATCAAAAATCCAAAGGAATTAATATAGTAGTAGGTAGGAACTAAACATTTAATTTAAGGCAAACACAAAGTTACAGTATTAGCTTCCCCAAATTCAAACCCTACAGTTTCTGAATTTGAGCAGGACCCTTCTCACTTTTTGTTTCTGTAGATCCAATTATGTTATGTAATGCGCTGCGTGTATGTATGTTAGGACCATCTTGTTCTGTATGTACAGTAGGTTATCAATAAATAATTATAATACTGATGTTTTAAAAATGGGCAGCAGACCAACACAGAAAGAGAGTAAAGTGCAGGTAATGTGTATGATGGGTATACAAGCCAATTCATAAAATATACACTGTTCAACCATAACATTATGACCACCTGCCAAATATTGTGTAGGTCCCCCTTTTGCTGCCAAAACAGCCCTGACCTGTTGAGGCATGGACTCCACTAGACCTCTAAACCTGTGCTGTGGTCAAGTCCTGTAAGTTACGAGCCTTGTCCTCCATGGATGCCTCCTACTGCCATGTGTTCTCCAGGCAAGCAACGTACACGCACCCAGCCATCCATGTGATGTAAAAGAAAATGTGATTCATCAGACCAGGCCACCTTCTTCCATTGCTCCATGGTCCAGTTCTTATGCTCATGTGCCCATTGCAGGTGCTTTAGGCAGTGGGCAGGGGTCAGCATGGGCACCCTGAATGGTCTGCAGCTACGCAGCCTCATACACAACACACTGTGATGCACTGTGTATTCTGACACCTTTCTATCAGAACCAGCAATAACTTTTTCAGCAATTTGAGCTACAGTAGGTTGTCTGTTGGATTTAACCACACAGACCAGCCTTCGCCCCCACGAGCCTTAGCAGCCCATGTCCCTGTAAGCAGTTCACCGCTTTTTCTTTCCTCGGACCACAGGTACTAACCACTGCAGACCGGGAACACCCCCACAAGAGCTGCAGTCTTCTTGCCATCAAAATTTGGCCCTTGTCAAAGTCGCTCAGATCGCTACATTTTTCCTGCTTCTAACACATCAATATCCCACCCACCGACAGGTGCCATGATAACAAGGTCATGTGTTATTCACTTCACCTGTTAGTGGTCATAATGTTATGGCTCATTGGTGTAACTAATCTCAGCCCCAGATATATTATTATTATAATTTTATTTATATAGCGCCAACAGTTAAGCAGTGCTTAATACAAACAGAAATTCAAGGGCTGTGACAAGATGAGAATTGACAGACTAAGTCAAACCGATGCATTAGGTGGAGAGAGCCCTGCTCGCAAGCTTACAATTTTGAGGGATTAGGGGAGACAAACATAAGGAATCAGGGCCAGCCCAAGACATAATTCCGCCTGGGGCGAAGTTTAAAATGCCGCCCCCCACCATTATCTACCCTATCCCCCCCTTTGTACTTACCTTTAAACAGTCCTGCGGTGAGCCTCCCTGCTCTACCACGGTGCCAGCTTGTAATGCTGAGTCCCGGAAATTGACGCTCAGCATTACAAGCCGCCACCGAGACCGAGCTAGAGGAGAGACAGGGGCGCCGAGCGTGTGATTTTTTATTTGACTTTAAACCAAATCCCTCTAAATCAAATTACAATGAATGAAAAACTAAAAGCTCAAATTATAGGTGGTTTTTAAAAGTTAGGATTATGCTAAAGCAGTGAGGGCATTAGTTCCTCTTTGAGCTTTCTAAAGGGTGATTAGAATATTATTGTCTCTATAAATCACCTTTCTTTGAGCAGATGCCTTGACTACCTTCCCAGTGAGCAGCCTGCAGCTAACTAAACAACTCCTCAACAAGCGGCAGGAATAAATGAACGGCCCATTCTCTGGTCATTGGCTTTAATTATTCATATGATGCTTAATGAGTAGGATTATTGATGCAGATTGTGCAATCCCAGTAAAAAGAAAGTCTACATTAATTACCTGCCAGACTGAAAAGGCGAAGGAAACGTCGTAAGCACTAACAAGCGTGTCGTCATCCATCATTAGCACAGCTGTAATACAAATGGGATATATTAGGAATTAATACTGCATTATGTGCACAGACATCCATTCATTACCCGTTCTCTCCATACAAAGCAGTGCGCATTGTGTTTGTTAGATGAAAGTTAATATGAGGAGACATCTGTTCAGTGCAGAAAGAAGAACATGGAGCTCAACAGGGGCTGAGGACAGCTCTTCACAACCTAAAGCGTTTGCAGAAATTATATATTGATTTGTCCCATGATTACTTAAATGTTGGGAACTACCCAGGTAAGCAGCACTGAAGGCATCCTATTCCTGCCCCATATAGGATAGGAAGGAGGCAGGTCCCGCCTAATGCATGGTTTCTCTGTACGGACAAATAATAAATACATGTATAACAGCCAGCTCTGGTACAGAATTGTAAAGACGGTGAAGTTAGCAGGAACGTTCCATTGGTTGCTAGGCTTACTGGATCACTTTAACCACTTTGCATCAAAGCACACTTCCCAATAATTTAAGTGTTCAAATGGGATACTTTGGTGTTGGGGGTGCGGATACAGGCATTACTAGAGACAGGGCGTTATCAAGACATTTTACATGCAGTTGAGACCTACTGATTGCCACGTATAAGATGTTTCTATGAAGAATAATCTATTCTACTTACACAACTTTGTAATCATATAATTGGTATTTTCAGGGCTATAGAACACTATGATTAACGTAGGGCCTAAAGGACAGAGGGATTTGGGTCCAAAAGAAAAGGACACTTGGGAAATATGCTCTAGTGCTGATTGGCAGCTTCCAAACAGAGCAATGGAAAAAGAAAAGCACTTAAGTTTGTGGCTCGCCAGTAAAAATCTTTCCTTGACGTCTCACCTTGAGTTTTTATCTCTGGGAATTTCTGTAATCTGTTCCTCATGAGGTTCGCAGTCTGTTTCTTAAAAAAGACAGGCACAGGATGAGGCCCCAGACTCTCCCACAAATCTTGGGGAGGGTCCTGCCCCACGTTATTCCAAACCACTACAATGCAGCTGACCCGTGGAACAGCCTGGTAGTGGTTCAGCATCTTAAGCAGGAGATCCGTCCTATTGTAAGTCTGCATGATGAGAGTAAAGGAATCTTCATAGGACAGGTCAGAGTATGGCGCTGCCCTACGGACACCCAGGACACCTTCATCATAGGCAGCTGGCAACAGGGCCGCAAGGGTACCGAGTAGAAGCAGCAGCAGGATGAGGACGGCACAGGATACACGCCGCATCCTCAGCTTCATCATCATCCTCAGGAATCTGTTCAAAAAAAGAGGATACTTTTAGGGTAAGGTCCAAAATACATAGGTCTGTATACACCAAAAAAAACAATTTTCAATTTACAGATTCAACTATATTATAAAGTATGGACTTTGGTTCAAAACCAGTCCTGGCCAGCGGCTGATAATTGACGTACAAGTGGTTCCGTCCTGGGATGCGCGCTATGGCTGCACGATATGCTCAAACTTTTGCAGTGTATGACCACGCTGACCGAGTGCTGGGATATGACATCATTTCCTGGCGCTCAGACTCAGTCAGCATGTGGACTGTGAAGGAGCAGGAGACCAGACCCGTCACCACTTGCTAAGTGTGTACATGTGTCAGTATCAGTATATGTAAACAGGAGTATGTGAAGCTGGAGTTATGGGTACATATTATACACATGTATAAAAATGTAGGGTACATTTGTACCTTTGTATTATAAACAGGTGTGTATTATCCACAGAATGTACCTCATTTTCAGAGAGCTCCTCTGATTGGTTCATCTGTCAGTATCCGAATAGTAAAGATGCAAAGTACTGGTATATCATATGTAATACACATTAGGGTGTGTTAACTCTCTGATTAGGTTGCTTTGGGAATAGATTTGTTCCTTGAAAATTACAGATGATCAGCACAGCATTCTTAGGAAACACAGGAATGCCATATATTGTAGAAAAAAAAGTTAGAGTTCAAATATACTTAAATGACAATCGTGCTGTAATTGGGTTAAATAAAATACAAAAGATAAAATTTGTGTGGGAATTCTTTTGTTGATAATTTTACAACTTCATATAGTCCCCAGAATAGAAGGACTACATAAATCAATGTTTTTTTGCTATAAAAACAAAAAAAAACACAACTTATGCGACGACACCACAAAACAATAAGATAATGAGATGGGACTCCCCCATCCCATAAATGAAGACAGAAAGGGGACATTTCTATCAAAAGAAAAGATGCAAGAACTACCCTATTTAGTCTTTTTTTAGAATATATTATTTAAGTTCCAGAAAGCTAATGTGACTTTTCATCTATTTCAATGTTGGGCCAATAAAGTATTTCTCTATTTAGCAATACAGCTATATACATTTTCAACTTAAAATTTAAGGTGTTAACTTTAAATAGTCTAAAATTGGGCAAAATGACACTATTTTACATGATATCTAAAATCTAGTGCAAAAAGTATTAAAGAAACTAGCCTAGGTTAATTAGAAGAAAAATTCTAATACAATTCATTTAACTAAGGCTATGCAATACTGTCTCTCTATTTACTGTCTCTAACAATAGGCCTATTATTCTATATGAACCCATGACCAGCCATGGATCTCTGCAGCAACCTAGCAGGAATTTTTTTTAGTATCCCAGTAAAACAATTAAGCATTTTTATTTGTGCCAAAACAATACATGTCATGTGGGATTAGGAAGATTAAAATACTTAAACACTGGTATTTTTTAAGCATTTAGTAATTTTGAGCGCCCTCTAGTGACTCATTTGAGAAGGACATCTAAAACATCCAATTCACAAAGGAGAAGTTTGATTAGTTTTCTAATATGCAAAAAAAGAAACTTTTTTGAGAAGGCCTAGAAGCACTTGAGTCATTCTCCTAGGGAACACCTACCAGTGTCATTTGCTGGCTCAGATAGGATTAACCACACAGGTACCATTTCAAATTTCAATGGGTACAAATCTCTCTGATGACTGTCTCGGTTTGTCATAGTCTATGAATTCTAGTTTTGCCATACGGCTTGAACATATGTATTGTAAGAAACGTTGTGTAGTGTGTTGGCGCTATATAAATATTGATAATATAGTACAAATTGTTATTTGATGCCTTTTTGTTATGTCCCATCCCATTTGCCCATTGTACAACACTGTGGCATATCAAGGCGCTATATAAATACATTATAATATGTTACTGCGCCTCAGTGCGTAAAGGATTTAAATGACTGTGGCCATGTATGCAAGAAAGACAAACTAAAGCTTCATTTCCACCCATGGAATATTATATAATATAGAAGGATTACATATACCATAGCAAGTTTCCTTCATTGATACATTTAACATGCAGGTCAATATTCGACTGGAGATATTGCTGTTTTTCTGTATCAATATGTTTGCTTACAATGTATGTTGTTGATTTGACAAGTCCTCGTATTAACAACTTTTATCTTTCTTAGTTTGCTAAAAAAAAATCTTATCTAAACCCATCGGATTGATGTTCTACTTATTGTTAGAAAAATAATTCACAGAACCTTCTCTTTGTGATAAATTTGGCAACTGGCAAAATTTGGATTCCTTTAACGCACACCTATGGAAGGCCAGAGTGTGGCTTTACAATAAATAACTTTCTTGATGGAGAAACATACGTTATCAAAATCAAGCCAAGAACTTGTGTGGTTCTAATACTTTAAAGAAGTTAATTGAGTTCAAAAGAGGAGCTATGGTAGAACAAGAGGTCATAATCGAAAACAGTGGCCCAGCAGTTACTTTTACTGAAGCCCAGAGATCAGTGCTTTGCTGTGAAGAACAAAAGAGCTGGTGAAACCGGTAAAAAAGGAGGTGGTGTCCTGTGTGTCCTGTAAAGACCACGGCAGACACCACATCCCACAATCTTCATCTTCTGGATTTGCACTTCCCAAAGGAATATGTGACCCCTTACTCCACTCCTCAGATAGAAGGCCTACTTGGCTCTTCCCACACAGAGAAGGACCGCTGGCACTGTTGTTAAAAGAGAGAGAGTAGCCCCAAAGGCTACTAGACCTCCCTCACAAAAAAACCCAAATATTCAGGGGGTCTGGTTCTACCATGGTCCGCTAGATTTATAATGTAACTTACTGTATGCAGAAATTAAAAAGGGAAACCACAATAAACAACCCTACATTATTTTTGTATTTGTGCTTTTTATTTATTCGTTTACTTTAAAATTAAAAATATATTTGTTTGCAAAACTGTACTACATTATTGTTTATTGGAATTATTTTTCATTTTTGTTTAAACAATCAAACACACAAAAACTAATGGCTAATACAACAGATTCATTGCGCAAGATTAAAAATTGATGTTACCCCAAATAAATGGTAAAATCAATTCAGCCTCCTTACCTTCTTACTACAATGATGAATGGAAATCACATCTGAAAATCCAAACTTATTTAAAAGTTGCCCCCAGATTCTCTCTCCCAGCATCCGGGAGGAATGCGATCAATCGGGAAGTAGAATGAAATATTCCAAGAGGATATAAAGTTAGAAACAGTTAGAGCCCAACATCTAAACGCATACACTGCATGGATTTCCTGCAACAGCATTCCCACAATGCTTTGCTGCTTCCAGTGTATGGCTCTCCAGGCACTACTCAGATTACATGCCCCTCTGTGCTGTAAAGAAGGATTACCGTATTCCTTAGAATATAAGAAGCACTCAACTTTTTAAAAGACAATTTTAGAAGAGAGTATATTAGGGCAAATTCTGAAGACTAATCTACTAATATGAAGTTAGACTATGGATACACTATCCATAAGGATGTTTATCGTGAGACTGTAATCTACCTTCCCCCCTCCTGACCTCTTGCTTCGCTGCATCCTGTATGACATCCCATGACTTGAAGCTGAACCTCCCAAGACTGGGCTTCTGTTTTCATCCCATCGCCTCTTTCCCCGTTTCCTGACATCTCCATCACTGTTGAGAACTCCACAATCTACGCAACAGACCAAACCGGCCGCCTCACATCTAGTCACTGACTGAATCCTAGTGCTTTTACCTGCTATAAAACTGGGCGGCAGATCGCCCTCTTGGATGATCAAGCCCCCCTCCCCCCCGATGTCCCGCTGCACAATAGGCCGATTACAGAGAATATCTTTGATCTCCCCAATTGGTCAATTTACCCTCCGTGATATAAAGAAGGATTAAGGTATTCCTTAGAATATATGAAGCACTCAACTTTTTGAAAGAAAAATTTAGAAGAGAGTATATTAGGGCAAATTCTGAAGAACCTACCTACTTATTTATGCACAATCTACTAATATGAAGTTAGACTATGGATACACTATCCATAAGGATGTTTATCTCTACTGTGAGACTGTACTACCTTCCCCCTCCTGACCTCTTGCTTCGCTGCATCCTGTATGACATCCCATGACTTGAAGCTGAACCTCCCAAGACTGGGCTTCTGTTTTCATCCCATCGCCTCTTTCCCCGTTTCCTGACATCTCCATCACTGTTGAGAACTCCACAATCTACGCAACAGACCAAACCGGCCGCCTCACATCTAGTCACTGACTGAATCCTAGTGCTTTTACCTGCTATAAAACTGGGCGGCAGATCGCCCTCTTGGATGATCAAGCCCCCCTCCCCCCCGATGTCCCGCTGCACAATAGGCCGATTACAGAGAATATCTTTGATCTCCCCAATTGGTCAATTTACCCTCCGTGATATAAAGAAGGATTAAGGTATTCCTTAGAATATATGAAGCACTCAACTTTTTGAAAGAAAAATTTAGAAGAGAGTATATTAGGGCAAATTCTGAAGAACCTACCTACTTATTTATGCACAATCTACTAATATGAAGTTAGACTATGGATACACTATCCATAAGGATGTTTATCTCTACTGTGAGACTGTACTACCTTCCCCCTCCTGACCTCTTGCTTCGCTGCATCCTGTATGACATCCCATGACTTGAAGCTGAACCTCCCAAGACTGGGCTTCTGTTTTCATCCCATCGCCTCTTTTCCCATTTCCTGATATCTCCATCACTGTTGAGAACTCCACGATCTACCCAAAAGACCAAATCGGCCGCCTCACATCTAGTCACTGACCGAATCCCAAGCCCTCCGATGTCCCGCTGCACAATAGCCGGATTACAGAGAATATCATTGATCTCCCCAACTGGTTAACTCACCCCCATAGACAGTGTGTGTCGGATACGCACACCTGGGAACTTCTGAGCTCCGGCCACCCAGAGCCTTCCCTTGCGGGACACGGCCAGGACTGCCCACTAACACCGGTGGGCGGTCCCACTGACATCACAGGGAACAACCCTATTTAAAGCGGAAATGGGTGGGTAGCGGGGCCAGAGGATTCGGGTGTTGACCCCGAGAAGTGGTGCTTCACCGGGAGATCTCCGGTCAAATGCGGAGAGTTCCCAGGTATGCCGATACGACATAATATAGTGGCGTGGAGTGTTTTAAAGGTGCTGCATGTATTCATTCAGGTTTTTTTCCGAGGAGGGACAAAATATCCTCCCCACCTCAATAGCTCCTCCCCATTGCCTACCTTTGCTGGCCCAGGGGAGGGGCTTCCCAGTGGGAGGCAAATGTTAGTTACCCATTAATAGAGAAACGATGAACCTGCGCAAGTTGAGAACGTTACAATTCAATGGCTGGGGTGGTAAAGATTAACCACAACGACCCCACTCTACAATTCCTGTGGTGTCCGGTCGGCATTATCGGTCCTGCTGCATATTTTTGTAGATGTAGTCAACAAAAGTTAATGTTTGTACCGAAGACTAAGTAGTTGGGTCCAACAGAGCAAAAATCCGTAGCATAAAACCATGAACCGGGAAACCGGAGAGCACACTGAGGTTCAAGGGGCCACTCCCAGAAACAGGTGACCGGAGTCATAAGCTTAGTTACCATGTGGGGCTATGCCTTACTCAATCATACCAAACATTACCAGCCGACCACAAAACAAATAAAAGACTCAACAAGATCCGGGCGCTAGCCACGCCTCTAACCGCCCCCCCCTAATCAAGGCCGTCCTCAACCAACCATACTACTGTGAACGCATTTACGTCACTAATTTCACTATCGCCATCTTTGATTGGGGCACTTTTGATCTACGCCCCACAGCTAAGTCTCCGTCAGCGCTTCAGCTCTTTGGTGAGCACGTTAATGGTTAAGTACATGACGATCTGCTTTGTGATTGGTTGTCGGTTGCTTGTGTGTCACTCTGTGTGTACTGCCGGTTCCCATCTTCCCCGGAAGCGGCTCAAGCCACTCGATACGGACCGGGATCGGTAGCAGGGACCGGCTTACCACGGACACGAGACGTGGTGCTGGGGCCGAATCGCGTGGAAGGAGCTGTGGGGTGTACGGATCCCTGCCCGTGGAGTCTTATCGGGTGTTCCTGATATCGGGTGTTCAGGTCGTCTGCCCACCAGGATGTTGCCGCTTTCTATTAAAGATGATGAATATAAGCCTCCGAAATTCAACCTGGTGCGGAAGGTGTCCGGGTGGATCAGGTAATCGTCCCGGGAGAGTTTATACACCCTCTTTGTTACGGGGTTAACTTAGATTTAATATAAATACATACATGTATGTATGTATGCATGCGCATACATGTAGATACAGTGTGTGGCCCCTGTACGTAGACATACACTAATATGTGGCGGAGGGATATTAAATCCAGTACGAAGGCTGCTGTACACGTGGCAGTATTGCTGACTAGAGTTTTCTGGGGATATGTTTGTGTGCATAAGTCACTCTTATATATAATATATGTGTTCTAAACGGTGGAATCACTCTGATCATTATAAATGGCCCTGCTAATTGGTATTCCAGAACATGCTTTTCACCCTCGCCTCTCCTATTATTAAGACTTCCTCCTTGCCTTTCCTTCTCTTTCTCATTTCTTCTGCACATCATGTCCTTACTTCATTCATTTGTACCTTTTTATTTTATCACCACTCTATTGCTAATCACCTGGAGCGATATGATCGCTTGCGTCTTCCCGCTGTGCACAGGATATGATGTCTTTGCTGGGGTGATTCACTTTGTACAAACATTGGGAGTTGTGTATAGAAAGTGGTTCTGTTGCAAAGATGGGGTGGCCTTATCGTCATAGCAACCAATGATGAGCCCAATTTTTTAAACTTATATGTTTGTCCCTTGGTACATAGGACTCATGCTCTTTCATATATATATATAAATTATACCCGTTACAGCATCTAATTAAGTTGTAAGCTTGTCATTCTGTATCTGTCCTAATATTTCTCTCTCTCTCTTCCGCAGGTCCATCTTTTCCGACTCCACATCCAGGAACCTCTTCTGCTTTCTATGTTTGAATCTGTCGTTTGCGTTTGTGGAACTTTTCTATGGAATATGGAGCAACAGGTGAGACAATAACCTGAACCGTTATCTTCACCGGCCCAGAGCTTATTTTCTTACACAGACTCGCCTTTTGGATGAATTCACGCTTCAATCATCCCAGAACCAAGTACCAGGGAATATTTTTGTGTCCAATAGTCCTGCTGTATACGTGTCAGGCTAAATTGGTATTCGTTTCTGACTATAAAAGCCCCATTGTACCCGAATTTCTATTGTATGCTGATTGCTGTTGGCGCCTCGACTATGGAGATCATGTTTCTTATCCCTTTATCTTCCATCTTTTGAGTTCTTACAGAAACGCGTTGGGGAAATAAGGAGCTATACATACGGCTTTCATTTTTATGGAGCCAAGAAGAGGTATTAAAGATAAAACGATACAGGATGAAACATTTTAAGCGGAGTCAGATAACGTAAATAAACTTATGCCAATATAATGCACTCTTGGGCATAACCTTATTTAGTACAGGTTCAAGCAACCATGCTAATTAAACCATTATAACGGTGGCGGAAAATGACCTTGTTAGGTTCTCCATGTCCCTCCATGTCCCTTTGATTTGTTTTTCTATATGAAATTTAAGCCTTGTCTCGTTTGGTTAGATGGTACTTTGTAGGGCTTCTGGTCCCAGCCTTTTATATCGAGAGGCCAGTGGCATATCGAGAGGCATATCGAGAGGCCAGTGGCATATCGAGAGGCCAGTGGCAAAGTTGCGTCGTGCGTCGGATCGGAACCAAACCTGATTTGAAGTGTTGCTTGTACACCTGGCAAAAAAGTCATACAATTCCCCGAGCCATTAGTGATGGTTCTTTTCTTCATAAAGTTGTTTAATACTTTAAGGTTGTGGCATTAGGATGACCTGGTAAATAGAGTTCCATGGTCATCTTACCAGAATACAGACAGCAGGAAGGATTTGTTCCTTTATGGGTTTTTTTTAGAATATTTTAGTACTGCCCCTCGCTATGATTATTTCTGCCACGGTAGAGGATGAAGGATCTCAAAAAAACACAACCAGACTGTGCATTAAAGAATTGTAGGTTTATATAAACTGCTCAGACTTAGAGGATCCAAGTAGGCCATGTACAGTAGTTCCTGCAGACCCTCACATCCTTGCCCGGTCCCAAAGCTCTGACAAGCTAGCTGGGCCCTATGAAGAATGGAAGGAAAATGGTGGATCAGGAATTTTTTTACTGCTTTTGTGTTGCTTGTGACTAAAGGAGCGAATCACCAAAATGCTGCGCCACCCTGGAACACAACTTGTGAATCGCATTATATGTGAGTGGGGCCTCGTAAACCTAGCTTCTTGTAAAACCTAACCTGTAAGTGATAATCGTCATGGATATAATTCCATTAGATTGTCGGCTCTCACTCCTATACCCACAGCTGCCACCCAAATTCAATTTAGGTTTTGTGCCACCTTATCATAGATTGAGCTCGAGAGATTTGTCCAGTGTCTAAGCATGTAGGAATTGGTTTCAACACCGAGAGATTGATATTCTTCACCTTGGATTCCTACATGTCACTTTAAATGCTTAGACACACCAGACGTACTCTCTGTAGCTGCATTACTTAAAATATTGTCGGTCTTTGAAACTATAAAACAATTCAGGATGAAGGTTTACTTACTGTATTTACTGTAACATATTATAATATTTACTTTTTCAGGAACACATTTCCTATGAAAATCACTTTTACCTGAACAGCATGTGATCATTTGCATGACTTAACATAGAGTTTGATGGAAGATTTGAACCATTAAACTGATCTGCCTTGGACTTGTAGGTTCAGGGTAGCTTTATGCCTACCCAATGCGTGTTTAAATTCCCTCACTGTTTTATCCCCTACCTCTTGCCGGGAGGCTGTTCCGCTTATCTACCACCCTCTTGGTAAAGCAAAACTTCCTTGCATTACATCTAAGCCTCTGATCCTCTAGATTTAGATTATGACCTCTTGTTCTAACGTTTCTCCTCCTTTGAAATAAACTTCCATTTTGTGTGGTGGTTTTACAAATGGTTGGTATCGAACACGGATGTTGATAATTGTGTGTATAGAAGCTGTGCTTTTATCAGATGTCCCAAGTACACTCCGATGTTCTTACTGCAAAGCTGCTCTCACATTCATGGCTCCGAGTGAGTCTTGTAGACTGTTCTTCTAGTTCATTATGTGTCATTATGTTGTTGTTGACTTATATTTGTTTCTTTGCTTGCAGCTTGGGCTTGATCTCCGACTCTTTTCACATGTTTTTTGACTGTACGGCTTTGTTAGCGGGACTGGCGGCCTCTGTTATCTCTCGGTGGAAAACGAATGAAGCTTTTTCTTACGGGTAAGATTTACTTTGTGTATTTGTCCTGCTGAGGTCAGCATACTGGTTGTCCGCTTTAACTTTTCAGGCAAAATACACATACATAGGTCAGGATATCAACAGCCGAGCAGGGCAATAGGTTGAACGGCTGAGCCTGTTAAAGAAAATAGAGTACGCGTTCTGGATTGAATGTACACCATCTGTGCCGTTTGCTGTCTTTCACACGTGTTAGTGGAATATAGTCCCAGTAATAAAAGCCATGGAGGAAAAGCCCTCCCTTGATCCTACCAGGATTTAAACTGCTGCCCTTTACTGGACCTCAAACTGTTCAACGATTTGCCTGCTACTAAATCCAGTGGTCTCTACTTGCTAATTCTTTTGTCTGCATTGTATGACTCTGCTATGCCCTCTTCTTCTCAAACCCTTCATATCAGTCTATTCACTGAGGACTAAGGAGTTGACACTGAGTTGTGATTTCAACTCTTGACTTCACTATACATTATGAAGAACTGAACATGGTTTCTACTGCAAAAGTAGCCTGGCTGGCCCTGTATAATGCATAGGTCAATCAATGAGCTATTCAGTCTCCTCACCTATTTACTAAGGTTGGTTCTTCACAATGAATACTGAGTTGAAACTACAAGTCTCCTGGAAACTCTTCTGCCAGTGCTCATTTTAGTGATTAAATCTTGTAATTCGTCTCTCGGTGACGATGGTCTTTCCTTTTTCTCATACTACCTCTTCAGTCACGTGTTTGATGTCTTCTTCTTTCCATCCACTCTCAGTTGGTGTACCACAAGGTTCAGCTCTGGGATCCCCTGTGTTTGCTTTGCACTTCCTCTCTTGTATTTTGGCTTACGGTACCACAAGTATGCTGACGCCCTGATCTATCGCCTTCCCTCCTTGATCATGTCTCTTATTGCTACACCTCAGTTTCTAAATGTTTATCTGCATGTGTTTACTAAAACCCAGTCTCCCAAAACCGTTTTATCTTTCCTCCTTCCGATGCTAACATTTAATTAATGCCATAAATGTAACCATCATCTCCATCCCATGCGCTCCCCCTGCCCGGTGTCACTATTGGCTCTGACATCGCGGCCTCCTCTTACATTCAGTCTTCTTCCAAAAACTGCCTCCTACATCTTACAGTATTGCTCATGTTCACCCGTTCCTAACCCGAGATGCAATAAAAGCTTCTTGAGATCATAATTTGTTGGCTTTCCTACTGCAGTATTTAGCCGACTCTGCCCTAGTCTCACAATAACTAACTGGTACAAAAGGAGAAGAGGGTCCGGCTCTTGCAAGCTTACAATCTAGTTGGTGGTTGAGGGGAAGTGAAGCAGTAGGAGAGGACGGCTTGGATGGAGAGGAGTTGGTAGGGTACAGATGATCTGTTGAGGTTGTTGATCCTTCAGATGGTTGAGAGTGTTAGGAGGAAAGGTTGTACACTTCTCAAAACAAATAGACTTTCAAAAGCTCTCCATAAACCTGACGGAACGGGGAAGTGAATTCCAGGGAAGGGGTACAGCACGGGTGGAATCCTGAATGCGGGAATATATAGCCTCCCACTACACGTTCTTACTCAATCTGAATAAGCAGTCAATCTGTACGTAACTCGTTCATTTAATCGGTATTTACATTAAGATACAGTGGTGTGGTATGATCGACCTCAGACGTTGGCACTCCTCCTGCATTTCTCGTTTTGTGTAGTATACCGCCACCATCTGCGTTCTGAGCTTGTTTGAGCAGGGCCCCCCTTCTTCAATTGCATTTCCAGTACAAATATGATATATGATGTGCTGTTTGTCCATTGTGCTGCAGAATATGGTGGTAATATGTTTATCAAAGAATACAAAGTAGTAAAATGTCAGTTACTTGGGAGGCCAATGAATTCATAACTACTTGAGAATAGATTTTAGGCTTTAAAAAAATCAAGACAACTTTCTAAGCCAGTTGTACATTGACTTAGTCTATATTTGCTCAACACTAAGGATCTCAACAGTGGAAACAGGATCTCCATTATAAAGACCTGCCTGGCACATAAACTCTTTTACTGCATTTGGGACCTGTGTTAGTTTTTTAATCTTGTTTTTGGTTTCGTGTGGTCTACGTAGGGTGTGTAAAACCAGATATTGAAACACAGAGTAGTGGGTGCAATTGGTTATAACGTATTTAAAGGTACCATGCTCTATCTCCCCCAGATTTGTCCGAGCAGAGGTCTTGGCTGGGTTTGTCAATGGCCTGTTCCTGATTTTCACAGCGTTCTTCATCTTCTCTGAAGGTGTGGAGGTACGTAATGGAGCCTTTCCTATTTATATAGCTCCCCAAAGGTGTGCACATTTACAGTACTCATTCTTCATACTTTTATTTTAAAAAAATTCACAGAATTTAGAACCATGTGGAATTCTAAATTATAGTGTTTACCTCCGTAAGACTTGTAATTCCAGGGTCAATAATAAAATATTGTTAAACATTATTACAGAGGTCATAGTGACAGACAGTTTGATTCTATTACTTTTTCTTTTTATTCCCATTGTTTTCTCTTTGGCGTTTGCCCCACCTCTGTTACCTTTTGTTTTATATCTTTTCGTTCGTACGGACAGATGTAATGTAGAGCTCTTCTAGGAGGACCTCTGATAGTCATGGGCCTCTGCAAAGATGTATTACTGGCTGTAGCTGCTGTCTGATACCAACGTGTTGTCCTTTTAATGATTTGAAAATATTTAGTGATTTATTTGTTGTGACGTTCTATGGCATTAACTGTCCTTTTTATCCACTTATTATCTGTTGGATATAGCACAGCTATGTGTGTTATTTTAAGAGAAG
>VKOC01000004.1:25866155-25940527 GCA_009364415.1 Spea multiplicata
GGGCCCGGTCGCAGTCGTGACCCCTGCGACCCCAGTAGTTCCGCCACTGAATATATAATTATTTAAGATGTTGTACACTACAGCTCCCACTCTCAGCCAGCCAGATAAATTGACAACTTTTGCCCTCAGATTGTTTCTTGATTGCAACATCCCTAATACTTGACTCGCAATTTATCTACAAAGGTGGGGGAATTTTAGCCAGCCGGCAGTTTTATGGCTTGGGTTAAATTCTTGCTGTACAACCTTCGTTATCAGTGAGAATGCAGAGGTCATATTCACATTAAAAGGCAGCTGTGAACCTGAAACAATACTATTTTTCATAATAACCAACTGGGTAACTGGTGCCCCCCATTTGTTTCATGATGACAATCTTTAGCCGGCATGTAATGCTACACCCATTGTTGAAGCACAATTAATATGATGGCTTTTAAGCACTCATGCCAAAACTTTCACTTCAAAAGGTATGGTTCCAAACATTAATTACAAGCTTTAGCATGTTGATTAAATATTATTATTAATATCTTTTATATAGCGCCAACAATTTACGCAGCACTTAATACAATACATAAATCCAAGGGATATGACAAGAATTGACAGACTAAGACAAACCGATACATTCGGTGGAGAGAGCCCTGCTCGCAAGCTTACAATCTAGGGGACCAGGTCTTTTTATTCTTTCTTCTGAAATGTGGCTTGTTGGCTATTAGCAGTCTTATACTATATGATTATAATAATGAACAGCCCACAATTTCCCTTTATTTGAGAGACAGGAGAGAGAGGTGAGAGTGAGTTTATGGTTTACTAGATAGGTTCTCAGTGATGGCTAGCATTATAATCATAAATTCATTAAGAATGGGGAATTGGGAGTCCTAGTGTTAGTTCTTAGATTACTTCCTGATTTCACTACGTTTTTTTAAAAAGATTTGCTGCATCTAGTTCCCTCTTCTGCTAACTGTGGGATCCCCTAACCACACAATCTTACATAGTGGCGGGATCTCCCCTCTCGGAAACAACCAATAATTGTTCTTTTGCTGGTAGCACACGTTATCACAAAACACAGGGGAATTCCATCAATATAGTACCCTAAGTAATGGTTACTACTAGGAGAAAAGGAGTAAACACCAACGAAGACTGCCAATGAGCTGATATTTGAATCCCCTTCTTAAATATTCTTTAAACCCCAAAGTTTTCAAAAGTAATTACCGGATTCTGCATTTGTATTTATACTCATGAAATACTATGTTTGTAAATATGTCTCCCAAACTGATGGCTCTAGTTATTCCACCATTTGTTATTCCAAATAAAGCCCTTAACCTGAAGAAGAAACGTTCCAGATGCATTCTAATAGTCATTCCACTTAAAAAGTATGCGGAAGTTTACGTTAAATTGACAGTTTTTGATCAGCATGTTCTTATCTCGCTATCTGCTAACAAAGTATGCTCTGATTGTGTATTGCTGATTATACGCGAAAGAATGCCTGTTTCCCATAGGAAGGTCTGGAGAAATGCCAGAGGCCAGGTATCTGGCACCTAACTGTACAATTCCAAATCTCTCTAAAGCTGGATCCTAGTATAGCCGCTAAATTTTATATTTGTCAAAGCCAAGCACTGTCTATGGAATTGTGAAGAAAAATTCAAGCCAGGGACCAAGCTCAATTTGGCAGCGCAGTAACATGGTGGTCCTCAAAAAAAGCCATCTGGAAAGGGCAGGAAATGAAATTTGTTGTCCAAAACCGAATGGGCCAGAAATGAAGAAAAAAATGTATTTTGTAGAAGTCTCATGTATATTAAATATAACATATGTCACACAACACAGAGGTGGAAAATAACTAGGCACCTGCTGTAGAGCGCTCTGCCGGTGTCTGAGTGTCGCTCACTTTAATGAAGATCTCACAGGCAGCACAGTTTATGACAGCGGTGGAGAAGCTGAGGTTAGTAGATATACTACAGGATGGGGACTCTGGGCCATTGCCATTCCAGAGCCCTGGAGCAAGTGCTCCATCTGCTCCTTGGTTACTCCAGTCGTGAGTTGGCTTTTTTTCCCTACACTCTTTCACTCAAAGAAACTACATAGAATGCTCAGTGGGAGAACAGAAAGGTTATACTTTAAATGCATGCATATGTTAGTTGCTTTGGGGGTTTATGTAGAATTATAAAAAAAATGCACAAAATACTCCTGTCAGAGAAGCCCAAGATGAATTGCCCCCATACCTCCTTCCTCTTCCTATAGAGATGCAATGGCGTTTTTTTGGGTAGCAGAGGAAGACCAAATACCTGACATAATAACAGAGAAAACATAATGTACATTAAATAAGCAAATACGGCTTTTATCAACACTGCACTTCACAGAACGAGGCCAGTCATTTCCCGGAGGAGTCATTTTGGAGCAGGAGGTCTTGCAGGTGACCGTTGGGCGCAGATAACATTCTGGGTACAGTAATGTTCTTATTGATATCGATGTGGTATAACGGCTAATTAACTGTAGTTTATAATACACACATCTGGAAAGGCGGCATGGATGAGGATAAGCCACATTTTTCACCACAAAACCGAGCCTTTGCATAAACTATGCATTGCTGCAAAACGGAGATAGCGAACACGCTCCAAAATCAGAACTCTGTTTAAGCAACAGTGCCCCCCACTGGCAGGAGATGTAATTGCACATGCCGGACAGCAGTAGGAAGAAAACCAGGTTTTAAAAATAATATGATTCAGTTTCTATGCTAATTCATAAAGCCAGTGACTCAAACACTTAACTCAAAGACTGACACACAAATGTATGTATACATCAATTTTTTAATAAGAGATCTGAACAGTTCTTAGCTTACTCCATATTCAACAGTCGCTGATATACAGATGTGAGGAGGCACATCTTATCAACTCTTGTCTTTATCTGTGGTATGTTGTTTTTGAATCCTCTCCCTTGCAGGTGTTGCACTTTTATAATAACTATACTAACATCTAAACAAAATATACAATTAATCAGTTCTAAATTAAATTTGTCCTTTCAAGTACCATGCTTGTTAACATTCCTTGATCCACCACGTAATAGTGCAATGTAGTAAAAACAAAACAAAGGCATATGAATAAAATGATCCAGTTATTATACAAATGCTATAAAATACTTCTTTTGCCACATGCGGCTTGCTGTAGACCCATGTGGTTTTAACACAAGTCAATACACAACCACACATGGCTGAATTTGGAAGTTCCCTGGCTCATTTGCATAACGGACACACAATTTGTGCTGTGAGAATGGTTTCACATGATGTAGCAACGCATTTTCCCAACAGAAATATTTGCGTTGACAGTATTTTCATAGATCGTCCCCAAGGTCTTGAAACAGGAAAGCCAAACTTGAATTTTAAGTATCCGACACATTGTATTGGTGCGGTACAGTTAAAAAGTTTTCTTTTTGCATGTGGATTGTTAGCACCTTATGAATCGAGGACGGATTATTCTAAAACAAAATGGTAGCAAAGCACCAGGCTTTGGCCATCACTAAGCATTGTTTGTGGGAAAATAAACCTGGCATGTCTTTCATATATTTTATATGCAAATATCAGACTTTATCCAAGATGCTTCCACCATCCTAATGTGACTCTTGACTTCTGGTTAGCAAACGGAGGAAATGTACCAACTGGTTTGCAATAAAGTCATTCTCCAAGGTTAATTGTGTTAACTGGTATCCTTCCATACTTTACTATGTCTTAGAGTTGTGATTAGCATAGTGAGGAAAGCCAAATTGAGTAATCATTATGCAGGTATATTTTAGGGGCATTTTGCCATAAATTTGAGCCAGCTTGTTAAGACAGTAAGATCTCTGCAGAAGGTGCTCAGCACGATGCCACATGCCCGTGTACCCACTCCCTGCCTCCTTTTCTAGGTTCCTCATGTCTGTAGGTTTGACCAGCACACCCGACGGTCTCCCAGTATGGTTTGCAACCAAGAAATTCATTGTAATATCATCGCAGTTTTGTGTCTGGTCTATCATGTCATGGACTGGAGTTGGCAACTGTTGAAAGAGCTGCAAGTAACGACGGTGGAAAAAGGCAGCCCCAATAAGTATCATGGAGTAGAAGTCCCCATGTCCAGTTTCAGAAGCCAGCAACTCATAGCTGCCATAGCTGTATATCCCAGATGAGGATGAGACGTGTTTCCTTGGCACGAAACCCACAATTTGATCAGGGAATTGCTATAAAAGAAATAAGAAAACATTGTATAAATTCTTTGCTCTACTATTAAAAAGTTCCTTGAAATACACTTTTAGTTTCTAAACAATGCAGTGTTAATGCAGATGTGTAGGTAATTCATCTTGTGTTTGTTTATAGATATACAACCTATTTTTTCAAACGTGCTGCCATGTTTACAATGCATACAACACGCTTCTGATTGGCTGCCTCTGTCTTCTGCTCGTTTTGAATTCAAATTTCTGAATTAACTTGTTTATCAAAAGGGAACACAGAGTTTATCAGACAGCAGAACACATTTCTTCTAACAGTTTGTTTGAAGCCGGAAGAAAACCTGTTTTTTTCTCGTGATGAGTTTTTCAAATGTGCAGGATAGACTTTAACACTTAATAATGAAACACGTTACTCAGAGACATATTCTACTTTTAAAAGAAGAAACACATGAGACTCAGAAACTAAAGGGATAAATTCAAATCATATAAGCATAATTCGGAAATCAAAAATCCAAAGGAATTAATATAGTAGTAGGTAGGAACTAAACATTTAATTTAAGGCAAACACAAAGTTACAGTATTAGCTTCCCCAAATTCAAACCCTACAGTTTCTGAATTTGAGCAGGACCCTTCTCACTTTTTGTTTCTGTAGGTCCAATTATGTTATGTAATGCGTTGCGTGTATGTATGTTAGGACCATCATGTTCTGTATGTACAGTGGGTTATCAATAAATAATAAATTATAATACTGATGTTAATGGGGACAGAACTCAGGAACACAGTCTGTGGGAATATCACACACACAAAAAAAAGAAAAAAGAAATGCTATTGTCTATCCATGCCTAAGGCAAAGGCTCAAAATGAATTTTTGAAATTGTGGAAAAAGAATAAAAAGTGAGACATAAAAGAGAGAAATCAAGAGGAGAAGTAAAGAGAGGGAGAGCAAGATGGACAGATGAAAGAAGCAGAAGAAAGAGCTGGGGGAGATAAAATAAAGAATAGTGGAGGAGAGTAGACAGACAGGGGACAGCGAGAGAGATAAGGAAAGCAACTAGGAAAGAGACGAAGAAAAGAAAGAAGGATAAAGGAGAATAAAAAGGAGAGAAGGAAAAGAATCAGAAAGAGAGGGAAGAATTCAAAATAGGAAGAAAGAAGAGATAGGTGGATAAGGAAGACGAGAGGGAAAAAAGGAAGAGGAGAAAGAAAGGCAGAAACTGAGAAAGCAAGAGACTTTATGACTTTATTAACACAGATACAATAAAACAATGTCAATCAATTCAAAATTATTTTGTATAATGGTCTATATACCATTTCATTCCAGATCTTGTATTAGCTGGTAATAACTAAAGTCCAGTTTTATTCTTGACACTATCAACCTTTTAAAAATGGGCAGCAGACCAACACAGAAAGAGAGTAAAGTGCAGGTAATGTGTATGATGGGTATACAAGCCAATTCATAAAATATACACTGTTCAACCATAGCATTATGACCACCTGCCCAAAATTGTGTAGGTCCCCCTTTTGCTGCCAAAACAGCCCTGACCTGTTGAGGCATGGACTCTACTAGACCTCTGAATAAGTGCTGTGGTGTCTGGCACCTAGACGTTATCAGCAGATCCTTCAAGTCCTCCATGGATGCATCCTACTGCCAGGCAAGCAACATACACGCACCCAGCCATCAATGTGATGTAAAAGAAAATGTGATTCATCAGACCAGGCCACCTTCTTCCATTGCTCTATGGTCCAGTTCTTATGCTCATGTGCCCATTGCAGCTGCTTTCGGCAGTGGACAGGGGTCAGCATGGGCACCCTGAATGGTCTGCAGCTACGCGGCCTCACTGCACTGTGTGTTCTGACACCTTTCTATCAGAACCAGCAATAACTTTTTCAGCAATTTGAGCTACAGCAGGTTGTCTGTTGGATTTAACCACACAGACCAGCCTTCGCCCCCATGTGCATCAACGAGCCTTGGCAGCCCATGTCCCTGGACCACAGGTACTAACAACTGCAGACCGGGAACACCCCACAAGAGCTGCAGTCTTCTTGCCATCAAAATTTGGCCCTTGTCAAAGTCGCTCAGATCGCTACATTTTTCCTGCTTCTAACATATCAATATCCCACCCACCGACAGGTGCCATGATAACAAGGTCATGTGTTATTCACTTCACCTGTTAGTGGTCATAATGTTATGGCTCATTGGTGTAACTAATTTCAGCCCCAGATGTATTATTATTATTATAATTTTATTTATATAGCGCCAACAGTTTACGCAGCGCTTAATACAATACAGAAATTCAAGGGCTGTGACAGATGAGAATTGACAGACTAAGTCAAACCGATACATTAGGTGGAGAGAGCCTGCTCGCAAGCTTACAATTTTGAGGGATTAGGGGAGACAAACATAAGGAATCAGGGCCAGCCCAAGACATAATTCCGCCTGGGGCGAAGTTTAAAATGCCGCCCCCCACCATTATCTACCCTATCCCCCCCTTTGTACTTACCTTTAAACAGTCCTGCGGTGAGCCTCCCTGCTCTACCACGGTGCCAGCTTGTAATGCTGAGTCCCGGAAATTGACGCTCAGCATTACAAGCCGCCACCGAGACCGAGCTAGAGGAGAGACAGGGGCGCCGAGCGTGTGATTTTTTATTTGACTTTAAACCAAATCCCTCTAAATCAAATTACAATGAATGAAAAACTAAAAGCTCAAATTATAGGTGGTTTTTAAAAGTTAGGATTATGCTAAAGCAGTGAGGGCATTAGTTCCTCTTTGAGCTTTCTAAAGGGTGATTAGAATATTATTGTCTCTATAAATCAGCTTTCTTTGAGCAGACGCCTTGACTACCTTCCCAGTGAGCAGCCTGCAGCTAACTAAACAACTCCTCAACAAGCGGCAGGAATAAATGAACGGCCCATTCTCTGGTCATTGGGTTTAATTATTCATATGATGCTTAATGAGTAGGATTATTGATGCAGATTGTGCAATCCCAGTAAAAAGAAAGTCTACATTAATTACCTGCCAGACTGAAAAGGCGAAGGAAACGTCGTAAGCACTAACAAGCGTGTCGTCATCCATCATTAGCACAGCTGTAATACAAATGGGATATATTAGGAATTAATACTGCATTATGTGCACAGACATCCATTCATTACCCGTTCTCTCCATACAAAGCAGTGCGCATTGTGTTTGTTAGATGAAAGTTAATATGAGGAGACATCTGTTCAGTGCAGAAAGAAGAACATGGAGCTCAACAGGGGCTGAGGACAGCTCTTCACAACCTAAAGCGTTTGCAGAAATTATATATTGATTTGTCCCATGATTACTTAAATGTTGGGAACTACCCAGGTAAGCAGCACTGAAGGCATCCTATTCCTGCCCCATATAGGATAGGAAGGAGGCAGGTCCCGCCTAATGCATGGTTTCTCTGTACGGACAAATAATAAATACATGTATAACAGCCAGCTCTGGTACAGAATTGTAAAGACGGTGAAGTTAGCAGGAACGTTCCATTGGTTGCTAGGCTTACTGGATCACTTTAACCACTTTGCATCAAAGCACACTTCCCAATAATTTAAGTGTTCAAATGGGATACTTTGGTGTTGGGGGTGCGGATACAGGCATTACTAGAGACAGGGCGTTATCAAGACATTTTACATGCAGTTGAGACCTACTGATTGCCACGTATAAGATGTTTCTATGAAGAATAATCTATTCTACTTACACAACTTTGTAATCATATAATTGGTATTTTCAGGGCTATAGAACACTATGATTAACGTAGGGCCTAAAGGACAGAGGGATTTGGGTCCAAAAGAAAAGGACACTTGGGAAATATGCTCTAGTGCTGATTGGCAGCTTCCAAACAGAGCAATGGAAAAAGAAAAGCACTTAAGTTTGTGGCTCGCCAGTAAAAATCTTTCCTTGACGTCTCACCTTGAGTTTTTATCTCTGGGAATTTCTGTAATCTGTTCCTCATGAGGTTCGCAGTCTGTTTCTTAAAAAAGACAGGCACAGGATGAGGCCCCAGACTCTCCCACAAATCTTGGGGAGGGTCCTGCCCCACGTTATTCCAAACCACTACAATGCAGCTGACCCGTGGAACAGCCTGGTAGTGGTTCAGCATCTTAAGCAGGAGATCCGTCCTATTGTAAGTCTGCATGATGAGAGTAAAGGAATCTTCATAGGACAGGTCAGAGTATGGCGCTGCCCTACGGACACCCAGGACACCTTCATCATAGGCAGCTGGCAACAGGGCCGCAAGGGTACCGAGTAGAAGCAGCAGCAGGATGAGGACGGCACAGGATACACGCCGCATCCTCAGCTTCATCATCATCCTCAGGAATCTGTTCAAAAAAAGAGGATACTTTTAGGGTAAGGTCCAAAATACATAGGTCTGTATACACCAAAAAAAACAATTTTCAATTTACAGATTCAACTATATTATAAAGTATGGACTTTGGTTCAAAACCAGTCCTGGCCAGCGGCTGATAATTGACGTACAAGTGGTTCCGTCCTGGGATGCGCGCTATGGCTGCACGATATGCTCAAACTTTTGCAGTGTATGACCACGCTGACCGAGTGCTGGGATATGACATCATTTCCTGGCGCTCAGACTCAGTCAGCATGTGGACTGTGAAGGAGCAGGAGACCAGACCCGTCACCACTTGCTAAGTGTGTACATGTGTCAGTATCAGTATATGTAAACAGGAGTATGTGAAGCTGGAGTTATGGGTACATATTATACACATGTATAAAAATGTAGGGTACATTTGTACCTTTGTATTATAAACAGGTGTGTATTATCCACAGAATGTACCTCATTTTCAGAGAGCTCCTCTGATTGGTTCATCTGTCAGTATCCGAATAGTAAAGATGCAAAGTACTGGTATACACATTATGTAATACACATTAGGGTGTGTTAACTCTCTGATTAGGTTGCTTTGGGAATAGATTTGTTCCTTGAAAATTACAGATGATCAGCACAGCATTCTTAGGAAACACAGGAATGCCATATATTGTAGAAAAAAAAGTTAGAGTTCAAATATACTTAAATGACAATCGTGCTGTAATTGGGTTAAATAAAATACAAAAGATAAAATTTGTGTGGGAATTCTTTTGTTGATAATTTTACAACTTCATATAGTCCCCAGAATAGAAGGACTACATAAATCAATGTTTTTTTGCTATAAAAACAAAAAAAAACACAACTTATGCGACGACACCACAAAACAATAAGATAATGAGATGGGACTCCCCCATCCCATAAATGAAGACAGAAAGGGGACATTTCTATCAAAAGAAAAGATGCAAGAACTACCCTATTTAGTCTTTTTTTAGAATATATTATTTAAGTTCCAGAAAGCTAATGTGACTTTTCATCTATTTCAATGTTGGGCCAATAAAGTATTTCTCTATTTAGCAATACAGCTATATACATTTTCAACTTAAAATTTAAGGTGTTAACTTTAAATAGTCTAAAATTGGGCAAAATGACACTATTTTACATGATATCTAAAATCTAGTGCAAAAAGTATTAAAGAAACTAGCCTAGGTTAATTAGAAGAAAAATTCTAATACAATTCATTTAACTAAGGCTATGCAATACTGTCTCTCTATTTACTGTCTCTAACAATAGGCCTATTATTCTATATGAACCCATGACCAGCCATGGATCTCTGCAGCAACCTAGCAGGAATTTTTTTTAGTATCCCAGTAAAACAATTAAGCATTTTTATTTGTGCCAAAACAATACATGTCATGTGGGATTAGGAAGATTAAAATACTTAAACACTGGTATTTTTTAAGCATTTAGTAATTTTGAGCGCCCTCTAGTGACTCATTTGAGAAGGACATCTAAAACATCCAATTCACAAAGGAGAAGTTTGATTAGTTTTCTAATATGCAAAAAAAGAAACTTTTTTGAGAAGGCCTAGAAGCACTTGAGTCATTCTCCTAGGGAACACCTACCAGTGTCATTTGCTGGCTCAGATAGGATTAACCACACAGGTACCATTTCAAATTTCAATGGGTACAAATCTCTCTGATGACTGTCTCGGTTTGTCATAGTCTATGAATTCTAGTTTTGCCATACGGCTTGAACATATGTATTGTAAGAAACGTTGTGTAGTGTGTTGGCGCTATATAAATATTGATAATATAGTACAAATTGTTATTTGATGCCTTTTTGTTATGTCCCATCCCATTTGCCCATTGTACAACACTGTGGCATATCAAGGCGCTATATAAATACATTATAATATGTTACTGCGCCTCAGTGCGTAAAGGATTTAAATGACTGTGGCCATGTATGCAAGAAAGACAAACTAAAGCTTCATTTCCACCCATGGAATATTATATAATATAGAAGGATTACATATACCATAGCAAGTTTCCTTCATTGATACATTTAACATGCAGGTCAATATTCGACTGGAGATATTGCTGTTTTTCTGTATCAATATGTTTGCTTACAATGTATGTTGTTGATTTGACAAGTCCTCGTATTAACAACTTTTATCTTTCTTAGTTTGCTAAAAAAAAATCTTATCTAAACCCATCGGATTGATGTTCTACTTATTGTTAGAAAAATAATTCACAGAACCTTCTCTTTGTGATAAATTTGGCAACTGGCAAAATTTGGATTCCTTTAACGCACACCTATGGAAGGCCAGAGTGTGGCTTTACAATAAATAACTTTCTTGATGGAGAAACATACGTTATCAAAATCAAGCCAAGAACTTGTGTGGTTCTAATACTTTAAAGAAGTTAATTGAGTTCAAAAGAGGAGCTATGGTAGAACAAGAGGTCATAATCGAAAACAGTGGCCCAGCAGTTACTTTTACTGAAGCCCAGAGATCAGTGCTTTGCTGTGAAGAACAAAAGAGCTGGTGAAACCGGTAAAAAAGGAGGTGGTGTCCTGTGTGTCCTGTAAAGACCACGGCAGACACCACATCCCACAATCTTCATCTTCTGGATTTGCACTTCCCAAAGGAATATGTGACCCCTTACTCCACTCCTCAGATAGAAGGCCTACTTGGCTCTTCCCACACAGAGAAGGACCGCTGGCACTGTTGTTAAAAGAGAGAGAGTAGCCCCAAAGGCTACTAGACCTCCCTCACAAAAAAACCCAAATATTCAGGGGGTCTGGTTCTACCATGGTCCGCTAGATTTATAATGTAACTTACTGTATGCAGAAATTAAAAAGGGAAACCACAATAAACAACCCTACATTATTTTTGTATTTGTGCTTTTTATTTATTCGTTTACTTTAAAATTAAAAATATATTTGTTTGCAAAACTGTACTACATTATTGTTTATTGGAATTATTTTTCATTTTTGTTTAAACAATCAAACACACAAAAACTAATGGCTAATACAACAGATTCATTGCGCAAGATTAAAAATTGATGTTACCCCAAATAAATGGTAAAATCAATTCAGCCTCCTTACCTTCTTACTACAATGATGAATGGAAATCACATCTGAAAATCCAAACTTATTTAAAAGTTGCCCCCAGATTCTCTCTCCCAGCATCCGGGAGGAATGCGATCAATCGGGAAGTAGAATGAAATATTCCAAGAGGATATAAAGTTAGAAACAGTTAGAGCCCAACATCTAAACGCATACACTGCATGGATTTCCTGCAACAGCATTCCCACAATGCTTTGCTGCTTCCAGTGTATGGCTCTCCAGGCACTACTCAGATTACATGCCCCTCTGTGCTGTAAAGAAGGATTACCGTATTCCTTAGAATATAAGAAGCACTCAACTTTTTAAAAGACAATTTTAGAAGAGAGTATATTAGGGCAAATTCTGAAGACTAATCTACTAATATGAAGTTAGACTATGGATACACTATCCATAAGGATGTTTATCGTGAGACTGTAATCTACCTTCCCCCCTCCTGACCTCTTGCTTCGCTGCATCCTGTATGACATCCCATGACTTGAAGCTGAACCTCCCAAGACTGGGCTTCTGTTTTCATCCCATCGCCTCTTTCCCCGTTTCCTGACATCTCCATCACTGTTGAGAACTCCACAATCTACGCAACAGACCAAACCGGCCGCCTCACATCTAGTCACTGACTGAATCCTAGTGCTTTTACCTGCTATAAAACTGGGCGGCAGATCGCCCTCTTGGATGATCAAGCCCCCCTCCCCCCCGATGTCCCGCTGCACAATAGGCCGATTACAGAGAATATCTTTGATCTCCCCAATTGGTCAATTTACCCTCCGTGATATAAAGAAGGATTAAGGTATTCCTTAGAATATATGAAGCACTCAACTTTTTGAAAGAAAAATTTAGAAGAGAGTATATTAGGGCAAATTCTGAAGAACCTACCTACTTATTTATGCACAATCTACTAATATGAAGTTAGACTATGGATACACTATCCATAAGGATGTTTATCTCTACTGTGAGACTGTACTACCTTCCCCCTCCTGACCTCTTGCTTCGCTGCATCCTGTATGACATCCCATGACTTGAAGCTGAACCTCCCAAGACTGGGCTTCTGTTTTCATCCCATCGCCTCTTTTCCCATTTCCTGATATCTCCATCACTGTTGAGAACTCCACGATCTACCCAAAAGACCAAATCGGCCGCCTCACATCTAGTCACTGACCGAATCCCAAGCCCTCCGATGTCCCGCTGCACAATAGCCGGATTACAGAGAATATCATTGATCTCCCCAACTGGTTAACTCACCCCCATAGACAGTGTGTGTCGGATACGCACACCTGGGAACTTCTGAGCTCCGGCCACCCAGAGCCTTCCCTTGCGGGACACGGCCAGGACTGCCCACTAACACCGGTGGGCGGTCCCACTGACATCACAGGGAACAACCCTATTTAAAGCGGAAATGGGTGGGTAGCGGGGCCAGAGGATTCGGGTGTTGACCCCGAGAAGTGGTGCTTCACCGGGAGATCTCCGGTCAAATGCGGAGAGTTCCCAGGTATGCCGATACGACATAATATAGTGGCGTGGAGTGTTTTAAAGGTGCTGCATGTATTCATTCAGGTTTTTTTCCGAGGAGGGACAAAATATCCTCCCCACCTCAATAGCTCCTCCCCATTGCCTACCTTTGCTGGCCCAGGGGAGGGGCTTCCCAGTGGGAGGCAAATGTTAGTTACCCATTAATAGAGAAACGATGAACCTGCGCAAGTTGAGAACGTTACAATTCAATGGCTGGGGTGGTAAAGATTAACCACAACGACCCCACTCTACAATTCCTGTGGTGTCCGGTCGGCATTATCGGTCCTGCTGCATATTTTTGTAGATGTAGTCAACAAAAGTTAATGTTTGTACCGAAGACTAAGTAGTTGGGTCCAACAGAGCAAAAATCCGTAGCATAAAACCATGAACCGGGAAACCGGAGAGCACACTGAGGTTCAAGGGGCCACTCCCAGAAACAGGTGACCGGAGTCATAAGCTTAGTTACCATGTGGGGCTATGCCTTACTCAATCATACCAAACATTACCAGCCGACCACAAAACAAATAAAAGACTCAACAAGATCCGGGCGCTAGCCACGCCTCTAACCGCCCCCCCCTAATCAAGGCCGTCCTCAACCAACCATACTACTGTGAACGCATTTACGTCACTAATTTCACTATCGCCATCTTTGATTGGGGCACTTTTGATCTACGCCCCACAGCTAAGTCTCCGTCAGCGCTTCAGCTCTTTGGTGAGCACGTTAATGGTTAAGTACATGACGATCTGCTTTGTGATTGGTTGTCGGTTGCTTGTGTGTCACTCTGTGTGTACTGCCGGTTCCCATCTTCCCCGGAAGCGGCTCAAGCCACTCGATACGGACCGGGATCGGTAGCAGGGACCGGCTTACCACGGACACGAGACGTGGTGCTGGGGCCGAATCGCGTGGAAGGAGCTGTGGGGTGTACGGATCCCTGCCCGTGGAGTCTTATCGGGTGTTCCTGATATCGGGTGTTCAGGTCGTCTGCCCACCAGGATGTTGCCGCTTTCTATTAAAGATGATGAATATAAGCCTCCGAAATTCAACCTGGTGCGGAAGGTGTCCGGGTGGATCAGGTAATCGTCCCGGGAGAGTTTATACACCCTCTTTGTTACGGGGTTAACTTAGATTTAATATAAATACATACATGTATGTATGTATGCATGCGCATACATGTAGATACAGTGTGTGGCCCCTGTACGTAGACATACACTAATATGTGGCGGAGGGATATTAAATCCAGTACGAAGGCTGCTGTACACGTGGCAGTATTGCTGACTAGAGTTTTCTGGGGATATGTTTGTGTGCATAAGTCACTCTTATATATAATATATGTGTTCTAAACGGTGGAATCACTCTGATCATTATAAATGGCCCTGCTAATTGGTATTCCAGAACATGCTTTTCACCCTCGCCTCTCCTATTATTAAGACTTCCTCCTTGCCTTTCCTTCTCTTTCTCATTTCTTCTGCACATCATGTCCTTACTTCATTCATTTGTACCTTTTTATTTTATCACCACTCTATTGCTAATCACCTGGAGCGATATGATCGCTTGCGTCTTCCCGCTGTGCACAGGATATGATGTCTTTGCTGGGGTGATTCACTTTGTACAAACATTGGGAGTTGTGTATAGAAAGTGGTTCTGTTGCAAAGATGGGGTGGCCTTATCGTCATAGCAACCAATGATGAGCCCAATTTTTTAAACTTATATGTTTGTCCCTTGGTACATAGGACTCATGCTCTTTCATATATATATATAAATTATACCCGTTACAGCATCTAATTAAGTTGTAAGCTTGTCATTCTGTATCTGTCCTAATATTTCTCTCTCTCTCTTCCGCAGGTCCATCTTTTCCGACTCCACATCCAGGAACCTCTTCTGCTTTCTATGTTTGAATCTGTCGTTTGCGTTTGTGGAACTTTTCTATGGAATATGGAGCAACAGGTGAGACAATAACCTGAACCGTTATCTTCACCGGCCCAGAGCTTATTTTCTTACACAGACTCGCCTTTTGGATGAATTCACGCTTCAATCATCCCAGAACCAAGTACCAGGGAATATTTTTGTGTCCAATAGTCCTGCTGTATACGTGTCAAGCTAAATTGGTATTCGTTTCTGACTATAAAAGCCCCATTGTACCCGAATTTCTATTGTATGCTGATTGCTGTTGGCGCCTCGACTATGGAGATCATGTTTCTTATCCCTTTATCTTCCATCTTTTGAGTTCTTACAGAAACGCGTTGGGGAAATAAGGAGCTATACATACGGCTTTCATTTTTATGGAGCCAAGAAGAGGTATTAAAGATAAAACGATACAGGATGAAACATTTTAAGCGGAGTCAGATAACGTAAATAAACTTATGCCAATATAATGCACTCTTGGGCATAACCTTATTTAGTACAGGTTCAAGCAACCATGCTAATTAAACCATTATAACGGTGGCGGAAAATGACCTTGTTAGGTTCTCCATGTCCCTCCATGTCCCTTTGATTTGTTTTTCTATATGAAATTTAAGCCTTGTCTCGTTTGGTTAGATGGTACTTTGTAGGGCTTCTGGTCCCAGCCTTTTATATCGAGAGGCCAGTGGCATATCGAGAGGCATATCGAGAGGCCAGTGGCATATCGAGAGGCCAGTGGCAAAGTTGCGTCGTGCGTCGGATCGGAACCAAACCTGATGGCCAGCAGCCATCTGGTAACTGAATGAGCTGCAGTTGTGGTGTAATGCACCAGTAGTTTCAAATCTCATCAGGCAGTATCCTTATATGAGGTTATAGACCAAATCCATGTCCTACATGTTTTCCGCTACCCTGCCATATTATGTATTTCCTTCCCATGTCACTAACCCTGTCCTTCCCTGTCCTTCCCATGTATCTTAGGGTTGAAGTGTTGCTTGTACACCTGGCAAAAAAGTCATACAATTCCCCGAGCCATTAGTGATGGTTCTTTTCTTCATAAAGTTGTTTAATACTTTAAGGTTGTGGCATTAGGATGACCTGGTAAATAGAGTTCCATGGTCATCTTACCAGAATACAGACAGCAGGAAGGATTTGTTCCTTTATGGGTTTTTTTTAGAATATTTTAGTACT
This sequence comes from Spea multiplicata, assembly GCA_009364415.1. Taxonomy (NCBI): domain Eukaryota; kingdom Metazoa; phylum Chordata; class Amphibia; order Anura; family Pelobatidae; genus Spea; species Spea multiplicata. The sequence goes on from VKOC01000004.1 coordinate 25,882,399, forward strand.
GCCCCTCGCTATGATTATTTCTGCCACGGTAGAGGATGAAGGATCTCAAAAAAACACAACCAGACTGTGCATTAAAGAATTGTAGGTTTATATAAACTGCTCAGACTTAGAGGATCCAAGTAGGCCATGTACAGTAGTTCCTGCAGACCCTCATATCCTTGCCCGGTCCCAAAGCTCTGACAAGCTAGCTGGGCCCTATGAAGAATGGAAGGAAAATGGTGGATCAGGAATTTTTTTACTGCTTTTGTGTTGCTTGTGACTAAAGGAGCGAATCACCAAAATGCTGCGCCACCCTGGAACACAACTTGTGAATCGCATTATATGTGAGTGGGGCCTCGTAAACCTAGCTTCTTGTAAAACCTAACCTGTAAGTGATAATCGTCATGGATATAATTCCATTAGATTGTCGGCTCTCACTCCTATACCCACAGCTGCCACCCAAATTCAATTTAGGTTTTGTGCCACCTTATCATAGATTGAGCTCGAGAGATTTGTCCAGTGTCTAAGCATGTAGGAATTGGTTTCAACACCGAGAGATTGATATTCTTCACCTTGGATTCCTACATGTCACTTTAAATGCTTAGACACACCAGACGTACTCTCTGTAGCTGCATTACTTAAAATATTGTCGGTCTTTGAAACTATAAAACAATTCAGGATGAAGGTTTACTTACTGTATTTACTGTAACATATTATAATATTTACTTTTTCAGGAACACATTTCCTATGAAAATCACTTTTACCTGAACAGCATGTGATCATTTGCATGACTTAACATAGAGTTTGATGGAAGATTTGAACCATTAAACTGATCTGCCTTGGACTTGTAGGTTCAGGGTAGCTTTATGCCTACCCAATGCGTGTTTAAATTCCCTCACTGTTTTATCCCCTACCTCTTGCCGGGAGGCTGTTCCGCTTATCTACCACCCTCTTGGTAAAGCAAAACTTCCTTGCATTACATCTAAGCCTCTGATCCTCTAGATTTAGATTATGACCTCTTGTTCTAACGTTTCTCCTCCTTTGAAATAAACTTCCATTTTGTGTGGTGGTTTTACAAATGGTTGGTATCGAACACGGATGTTGATAATTGTGTGTATAGAAGCTGTGCTTTTATCAGATGTCCCAAGTACACTCCGATGTTCTTACTGCAAAGCTGCTCTCACATTCATGGCTCCGAGTGAGTCTTGTAGACTGTTCTTCTAGTTCATTATGTGTCATTATGTTGTTGTTGACTTATATTTGTTTCTTTGCTTGCAGCTTGGGCTTGATCTCCGACTCTTTTCACATGTTTTTTGACTGTACGGCTTTGTTAGCGGGACTGGCGGCCTCTGTTATCTCTCGGTGGAAAACGAATGAAGCTTTTTCTTACGGGTAAGATTTACTTTGTGTATTTGTCCTGCTGAGGTCAGCATACTGGTTGTCCGCTTTAACTTTTCAGGCAAAATACACATACATAGGTCAGGATATCAACAGCCGAGCAGGGCAATAGGTTGAACGGCTGAGCCTGTTAAAGAAAATAGAGTACGCGTTCTGGATTGAATGTACACCATCTGTGCCGTTTGCTGTCTTTCACACGTGTTAGTGGAATATAGTCCCAGTAATAAAAGCCATGGAGGAAAAGCCCTCCCTTGATCCTACCAGGATTTAAACTGCTGCCCTTTACTGGACCTCAAACTGTTCAACGATTTGCCTGCTACTAAATCCAGTGGTCTCTACTTGCTAATTCTTTTGTCTGCATTGTATGACTCTGCTATGCCCTCTTCTTCTCAAACCCTTCATATCAGTCTATTCACTGAGGACTAAGGAGTTGACACTGAGTTGTGATTTCAACTCTTGACTTCACTATACATTATGAAGAACTGAACATGGTTTCTACTGCAAAAGTAGCCTGGCTGGCCCTGTATAATGCATAGGTCAATCAATGAGCTATTCAGTCTCCTCACCTATTTACTAAGGTTGGTTCTTCACAATGAATACTGAGTTGAAACTACAAGTCTCCTGGAAACTCTTCTGCCAGTGCTCATTTTAGTGATTAAATCTTGTAATTCGTCTCTCGGTGACGATGGTCTTTCCTTTTTCTCATACTACCTCTTCAGTCACGTGTTTGATGTCTTCTTCTTTCCATCCACTCTCAGTTGGTGTACCACAAGGTTCAGCTCTGGGATCCCCTGTGTTTGCTTTGCACTTCCTCTCTTGTATTTTGGCTTACGGTACCACAAGTATGCTGACGCCCTGATCTATCGCCTTCCCTCCTTGATCATGTCTCTTATTGCTACACCTCAGTTTCTAAATGTTTATCTGCATGTGTTTACTAAAACCCAGTCTCCCAAAACCGTTTTATCTTTCCTCCTTCCGATGCTAACATTTAATTAATGCCATAAATGTAACCATCATCTCCATCCCATGCGCTCCCCCTGCCCGGTGTCACTATTGGCTCTGACATCGCGGCCTCCTCTTACATTCAGTCTTCTTCCAAAAACTGCCTCCTACATCTTACAGTATTGCTCATGTTCACCCGTTCCTAACCCGAGATGCAATAAAAGCTTCTTGAGATCATAATTTGTTGGCTTTCCTACTGCAGTATTTAGCCGACTCTGCCCTAGTCTCACAATAACTAACTGGTACAAAAGGAGAAGAGGGTCCGGCTCTTGCAAGCTTACAATCTAGTTGGTGGTTGAGGGGAAGTGAAGCAGTAGGAGAGGACGGCTTGGATGGAGAGGAGTTGGTAGGGTACAGATGATCTGTTGAGGTTGTTGATCCTTCAGATGGTTGAGAGTGTTAGGAGGAAAGGTTGTACACTTCTCAAAACAAATAGACTTTCAAAAGCTCTCCATAAACCTGACGGAACGGGGAAGTGAATTCCAGGGAAGGGGTACAGCACGGGTGGAATCCTGAATGCGGGAATATATAGCCTCCCACTACACGTTCTTACTCAATCTGAATAAGCAGTCAATCTGTACGTAACTCGTTCATTTAATCGGTATTTACATTAAGATACAGTGGTGTGGTATGATCGACCTCAGACGTTGGCACTCCTCCTGCATTTCTCGTTTTGTGTAGTATACCGCCACCATCTGCGTTCTGAGCTTGTTTGAGCAGGGCCCCCCTTCTTCAATTGCATTTCCAGTACAAATATGATATATGATGTGCTGTTTGTCCATTGTGCTGCAGAATATGGTGGTAATATGTTTATCAAAGAATACAAAGTAGTAAAATGTCAGTTACTTGGGAGGCCAATGAATTCATAACTACTTGAGAATAGATTTTAGGCTTTAAAAAAATCAAGACAACTTTCTAAGCCAGTTGTACATTGACTTAGTCTATATTTGCTCAACACTAAGGATCTCAACAGTGGAAACAGGATCTCCATTATAAAGACCTGCCTGGCACATAAACTCTTTTACTGCATTTGGGACCTGTGTTAGTTTTTTAATCTTGTTTTTGGTTTCGTGTGGTCTACGTAGGGTGTGTAAAACCAGATATTGAAACACAGAGTAGTGGGTGCAATTGGTTATAACGTATTTAAAGGTACCATGCTCTATCTCCCCCAGATTTGTCCGAGCAGAGGTCTTGGCTGGGTTTGTCAATGGCCTGTTCCTGATTTTCACAGCGTTCTTCATCTTCTCTGAAGGTGTGGAGGTACGTAATGGAGCCTTTCCTATTTATATAGCTCCCCAAAGGTGTGCACATTTACAGTACTCATTCTTCATACTTTTATTTTAAAAAAATTCACAGAATTTAGAACCATGTGGAATTCTAAATTATAGTGTTTACCTCCGTAAGACTTGTAATTCCAGGGTCAATAATAAAATATTGTTAAACATTATTACAGAGGTCATAGTGACAGACAGTTTGATTCTATTACTTTTTCTTTTTATTCCCATTGTTTTCTCTTTGGCGTTTGCCCCACCTCTGTTACCTTTTGTTTTATATCTTTTCGTTCGTACGGACAGATGTAATGTAGAGCTCTTCTAGGAGGACCTCTGATAGTCATGGGCCTCTGCAAAGATGTATTACTGGCTGTAGCTGCTGTCTGATACCAACGTGTTGTCCTTTTAATGATTTGAAAATATTTAGTGATTTATTTGTTGTGACGTTCTATGGCATTAACTGTCCTTTTTATCCACTTATTATCTGTTGGATATAGCACAGCTATGTGTGTTATTTTAAGAGAAGGTAATCCAGCTGTTTAAAGGAAATATTTCATACTGTGGGATTTCTAGTATCGTAACAGCTGGTCTGCACTGATAAGGGTTTAACCTATTGAAAACTTGAGTAGACAGAAGTGTTGTTGCCTTGAACCTATAGTTGGGTAGGTAACATACTAATATGGATGTCTCGTGTTCGCCGCATTTTTCTGTAATATTTATTAGGCATAAGGATGTCTTTAACGCTCCATAGCAGATGTAGAACAAATAAAATGTGCAGCAGATGTGAATAACTACTACTGTTATGTACCATCATGCAGCGAGCGTTGGACACCCCGGAGGTCCATCACGAGCGTCTCCTTCCTGTGTCCATTCTGGGATTCCTTGTGAACCTCGTTGGGATATTTGTGTTCCAGCATGGGGGAAGCCATGGGCACTCTCATGACGGTGGTAAGGCTGCATTATTTTTCTTTTTGTACTTTACTAAAAAGGTCCCAACTTTTCTCTTTACGATTTCAGTTACTATAACTGTGAAATGTATGCTTGTTCCCTTCTATCACTTAAATGTGATTGAATATCAATTGTTGACCAATAGTTTGTCCAATATTTAACCCTGTTCAGTACTAGAATCAATTTTATTAAATCATCAAAGCATTATAGAAGCAATCTCAAAAGGCATGTTAAATGTTATATTGTCTTCTGGAAGCAGTTTCTCTTGCCTTATATATTCCTTTAATTCCATTATATATAATCTTTTTATTTTTTTATTTATTATAAGGAAATTCCATTGTTCACTTGGGCCTTGTCACAAGTTTAAAAACAACAAAAAAACAATCCTAAAATCTCTTTGAAACCATCCATAGTATGCTCGTAAAATTACATTGTTTATTTACATCTAGCGACATTAAGTGTGTACTTGCTTCTGCTGTCTTGTCTAAACAGAAGAGTACAGTACACTTGATGGTCTCCTCTTTTCTTGGTGCCAGTGTGGTATAAGTTATTGACCTCTATATTTCAGTACTTGTGTTACAATCAACTCATGCTCTTCCCTTCATTTGCTTTGTATTTTCCAGGTCATGGTCACAGCCATTCCTTATTTAATGGTTCCTTAAGCCACGGACACGGTCATGGAGGGGGACATGGACACAGCCATGGGGAAGGCCATGGACACGATCACGGTGGAAACCACAGCCACAGCCATGGAGGAGGCCACGGCCACAGCCATGGAGGACACGGCCACAGCCATAAACAAGGACATGGTTTTGATTCATCCTGTCCTGGTAGGTTAGAAGCAATCAACATCTCAACACTGGACAGGTGTAACTGAAGCGTCTGTTCTTTGCAAAACTTTAGAACCTCTGAAAGTTAAATTAATTCCTTCCTTATTTTACACAGAGCACATTTATTTTATTTTTTTTCGGTTCATGTGATTATTTTATTTATGTCCTCTTAATACTATTAGTTATAAAGTATAGTCAGTGAATTCCAATCTTCCACTCTTGATTACTTTGGGAGTCATACATTTTTTCCCTTTTTTTAAAACACATCTCAGTGTATTAAATTAATGGTATAAAATGCATTACTATAAAATAAATAGGGAAGGAAGTGGGTAGAACTCTGGATCTGGAGGACTACAATCCATAAAAGCATAAAACATTTTAACAATTTTCATCACTTTGCAGGTGCCTCAGTCACCAGAAATTGTAGCAGATTTATGACAGGAACCCATGATAATTACTTTCTCACCAAGCTGAAAGCAGTGCCCAGATAAAGTCTATTTCAGTCTATTTGATGCTAAGCACCTTGTGTAGTCTATTCTATGAGTAGCGCAACAAGCTGGTGGCCTCCTTCCTGTTTACGCATTTTCTGGCTGCGGCCATCTTGCCTTCAAGATGGTGCACTGGACTTTACTGAACCACTCTTGGGTTTAACGTATTACTCCCACTGTAACTTAGTGTGGTGCAGGGCCTAAGGGTTGCTGCGAGGCGGAATTCTCTGTCGTTGAAACCTAATTCCTGTTGCAGACCCATTATTTGTACAAGGCCTTTGTGCAGAAGCTGCGGGTCTTTTTATGTTCTTGGATTTCATGGCTTTTTCCCTTCCCAATTTTAGATGAGCCACCTGCAGAGCACAGAGGGTCCAGCAAGCAGATTTTAGAAGGTAAGTTAATAATTAAGCTAACAATATAAAAGCGCAATCTCTGCTTTCAGTCGCCCTGCTGCTGGGGACAACAGTTTGGGCACTGCTGCTATTTTTATTGATCCATATAACAGTTTCAGGCATCCATAGCGCGTAGACAACCTCTGTTGCCTATTAGTTCCGCCGGGGCTTCACATCGTGCAGACAAGCTCTGCTGCTGCCGGCACTTCCACCAGGGCTTCTATGATGGAGCACCGGGAGGTCACATCACCCCAACGCTCCATCATAGAAGCCCCCAGAGGAAATGCCGGCAGCAGCGGAGGTTACCAGAGAGGAGGATCCAAGTAGAGCCCTACACGGGGCTGTTTTTAAAAAAAATCCTGCTCCCGCTGAATTTCTGACCATTACCGCCCGTTCCCACAATGTGTGTGTTCCACTCCCGCAACATACATGGTCAATCCCGCCCACCCCCTTACCAGCTGATTTCCCACGCACTCCCGCAAGGCTGCCTTAGCGTTGCTCCCACACAGTGTCTCTTCTCTTGTTCCGCCCAGGAACCCAGCGGAGTCACGTGAATTTAAGTCACTTCGTGTGACTTAGCTGGGTTCCTGGTCGGCGGGACCCGCATCCCAATGCAGTCCTCTAGATCCAAGTCCCCTGCAGCGCTGCGGGGGATCTGGATCTTAGTCTTATAGCCAGACCTATATTTGAGGTCTGATTATAAGACAGCCTTGAATATAAGACAAGGGGGATTTTTCAAAGCATTTGCTTTGGGGAAAAAAACCCTTGTTTTATAATCGAGCAAATACGGTAGTTCATTTTACTTAACCTACTGATCCTCGAACTAGTTTAAAATGCCTACCGAGTCATCACAATAGTTAGAATTTGGCCCTTCAAAATGTATAATAACAGCAACACATCTACAGACCTTCCACCCATCACCAGTGATGGAACGTGCAGGATCATAGTATCCAGCAGATGGCAGACGAGCATTGTTTTTGCACCATGCTGCTTAAGCAAATCGGATTGTTACGGTGAACTAAAGTCTCCGGATCTAGAATGCAACAAGATTACTAGGGGAAATAACTGCTTTAGTAAACATGAAATAATTTTCAGCACATGTTAAATTCTTGTATTCCATGTTGCGTTTTGCAGGGGTGTTCTTACACATTGTTGCAGACACGCTCGGCAGCGTTGGAGTAATAATCTCCACTATCCTAATGCAACACTATGGGCTGATGATCGCTGATCCCATTTGCTCAATGCTTATCGCTATGCTCATCATGGTCAGGTAAGCGGAACACAATTTACAAGTTACCGTAAAATCATTGACCAGAGTCTAACATTCGGGTGTGTGAAAAAAAATAATACACTAAATCTACTATTTTTATTAATAATATTTATTAAGTTAAATGGCCTTGACTTAAGGTTGTATTGGAATCCTGGCGCAGGGAGGAGAATAGTGAAAGTGACAAGGGAACAGAACTGCAAATGAGGAAGTATATCCAAAAAAATGATTTTCACCAGCTACAGATGGACAGTGCCGTGTCATGCTAAGCATTAACCCCTCTGTGGCCAGGCAGCCAGCCCTTGGCATGTGATCTGGATAACATGTTAAAAAAAAAAAAAAAAAAAGTTCAGAGTACGTGCACATAACAAAGAGATACCGGATTGTTGGTTGCATTTATGTTGTGCTTCTGAAATTGAAGAAAGAGACTTGTTTGTTAATGGCAACAAACATGTTGGAAATTAAAATGTCACATCAAAAAAAAAAAAAGACTATAGTGCTGGTTTTCCATAGGAAGAGTTATATTGACCATGTGATTCCCCGGCAGCCATAAGGATCTGATTTCATTCCAGTTCTACCCTAGCCTTCAGGCAAATAAACATCCTCTAGCATAAGCGTGTGAATGTGGAGTATGCCACTACAGTGTGGATCATGCATGCACTTTATAGTGTTACGGTTCCTCGCCATATTTCAGGGAGTTTTAGTTGGGCACGGTTTCGTGTTTCAAATTAATGTGTGTTTCCTGCTGCGGGTTTTTTGTAAAAGACAACACCCATGTGCAGGGTTATTTTTCCTGTTTTACATTAGAGGACTTATGTTGTATTAATTTGAAAGTTACAAACCACAAAACTTCTAGTTCTTAAGCACGCCACCTGTGGGCATAGCTGCAGGTTGTGTGATCTTGTAAACCGTTACCAGCTCTTGCATGCAAACCTAGTACTTGCAATGACAGCTAAATTGCATCTCTGGCCTGCCTGAGCTATCGGTTTCTTATATACAATTATAGTGCACAGATAGAAAGACAAAAAATATAGATAAAGGTGTGTGGAATACCTGAACAGCAATGCTGGCCATAATATATATATATATATATATATATATATATGTATATGTGTGTGTATATATAACAAATTTAACTAGTTTTATAATTGTGACTGTTTTAATTTCAGTGTGATCCCGCTGCTAAAGCAGTCCATCGGCATCTTGATGCAACGGACCCCTCCTTCTCTGGACCATGTGCTTCCTCAGTGTTATCAGCGGGTATGTCATACTACTAACTTAACTAGGCTTCTGGCAAAAAGACCATGGTATTAGTGAGTTATTTGTACTTAATAATACTCCTGTAGCAAAAAGATCATTGACATAGTTGAAGTGCATTACTTAAGTGCTGCTCGTTCTCCATCAAGCCAGACCACAACATAATTTCAGGTTCTTACACCTGTTTGTTATCAGATGGACTAGTAAAGAAAACACTTTTCCATGATTCCATCTCTAGGTCACATTGTGTCATTCACCATTTTTTAAACTAATGTACAAAAAAAGATAGTTGCCATAGCATAATTCACCACTTTATTTTTTAGACCATTGATGTCATCGTCTCCATGGACAATGTTTCACTCTAGGAGTTTAGGTATCCCTTGTTAACTAACGTAATCAGGAAATTTATAGAAAGTATTCTTGTCTTTTACAGGTGCAGCAACTAGAAGGAGTCTACCATTTGCATGACCCTCATTTCTGGACCCTCTGCACAGATGTTTACATTGGGACTTTGAAGTTGGTTATAGGTCCTGAGGCAGATGCTCGCTGGATTTTGAGCCAAACACACAATATTTTTACACAGGTGAGTACATGGGGGTTCAGGAAGTGGGAGGCAAGACTCAACATGGGAGAGTAGCAGCTTTCATGCCAGACAGAAAGTTTGGCTTAAAGGGCTAGGAATAAATCGATGAAGGCATTACCTGTCCTGCCTGGCACAAATTTACCAAAAGGGACGCCAAAGAAAACCTAACGTAGGTGCCTGCAAAGGATCAAGTCAGGGTGTGGATGCAGCCTAAAGTCCTGTTCTTTACAACACTTACTGGCTTCATGTGGAATTACAAAGAAGCACAATATTCAAATAATTCTGGTGGTTCTGAATCTTGAAACTAGAGTAGCTGAGTGAGTGGTGCTCCTGCCTGCTGTGTCTTTAGCATGTCAGCTGTGTCTATGCCCAGGCAGGGACTCTGTGTCTGTAAAGGAGCAGCTGCTAGAGGGAGCGAAAGACAGTAGACCAAACCACTCTGACAGCAGAGGGGTGACAGAAATAAATAAAAGCTCTTTTCTGCACTCCCCAGACTGTACAGGTGTTTTTTTTCTGTTTATATGTCTAAAAAAATGTCATAACATAAAACAGAGTAAGAATTCAGGGCATAACCAGCAAATACCATTCAGAAAAATGCTTATCTAAGGCATAAATATTGGATTTTAGCAAACTGGGAATATGAATGTGCTCGCCTTTTGGGCTCTGCTCCTCCTTTACATATTTTTGGATGACATAATATGGTTAAAAATTGGTGAAAAAATGCCTATGACTTTGCCAGCCTTGTATGCTTTTGTTAGGAGAGTGTGATCCAGTTAATGTTTTTCTTGTACCTCTTCATGCAGGCCGGTGTCAGACAGTTGTACGTTCAAATCGATTCTGCCGTTATGTAAACATCAGATAATCTTCTGTGTTGGACCAAAGAGCTAAACCTGGACATGCTCTGATAAAGCCACTGCAGGAATGCAACCATTGGGACCATAATCTCCTGTAAATTTGATGCCTCTGTAAAGAAGGGGGTTCCAGTTCCTCCATGCCAGATCTTTATTTGTAAGTTTCCTTTTTCTGAACAGACGTCATGTTGGCTATCGCCTTTTCCTCCACTTTACCCCTTTTACCTCAAGGGATGCAGTCTGTGAACTTGATGCCACTTTACCTTGAGACCGAGTGACATGTTCAACAGTGATGCAGTGACAGCTACTCCTACTGTGAGAACCAAAACCACGTGTCACCACACCATGGAGGATCTCTAAGGGAATCGAGTCAACTTTGTGTTAGAAGGCGCTAGCCGAACATGAACGGCTGTTCTCATCCAAGACGGGGCTTTTGTGCAATGCCATGCGGTTTCTAAAACTCCAGCACCGTCTCAATAAAAGCGGTTACAACTTCAAACCTTCCTCGCTCTGAGAGGAGCGGGTTACTGTATACTCATTTTCATAGACACAACCCATCTTTAGGAACTCATCAGTGTTACATAGCAGATCTAGTTGGGCTGCTCACTGACGAAAGCAGACACGAACTCCGTTCCATCACAACAACCATCTTAAGACTGTTCAATGTGAAACCCTTCTGGGAGTCCCAAGTGCCTTTTTACGCCGTCCTTTGGATGGAGGTTTGCAATCTCCGAAACGCTGACGGTGAGGTGACAGCTGTGGCGCAAGTCCACCGATGTTCCTCTCGTCTAACTCGGTTGGGAATGTCCTCTTACGCTTCTCCGCTGTATTTACGATTCCTCTATAACAGACTCCCATTTTAAAAGTGATGTATATTGTAAGGCAACGTCTTTATCATGAAACTAGTTTGTGGTTAGGTTTTTGGAGCCCTCTGCTTCTCTATCTGTAACCCACAAACTTTCGTGTGTTTTTTCTTTTTAAACCATTCAAGTGGAAACCATTAAACAATTTGTGCTTCACCATTTATATATCCAACCTGAGCACAAGGGCTAGAAAAATGGAGAATCTAGAACGGGGCAGTTTTAAGGGATTTTCTTTTTTATTATATTTTCCCCAATAAGATTTTAAATGGTAGATTTTGTGGGAATGGTTCATTTTTTATTTTTTATTTTTTTTGCTAGGAGCTGAAGTCATTTTAACCACATGTGCCATGAATTTTTATTTTTAAGCATGAAAAATTGGATGTCCAAAGAGCTATAATGATGTCACAGTCCATGATGTGTTTGAGTGACAATGTATGACTTGGACAACACTAGAAATAATGTGAACTTTCTGGCTGCACAAAAAAACCAAGACATTTTGCATCTTATCCCTCCCCCTCGTGTTTCATATATGGATTTGGTTATAAAGCTGAAAGAAAAACCCCAAGATGCCCCCAAATAGTGTACAAAAACTGTCGGGAGGTGCCATCGTACCATTTGACTTGTTAATCAAATAAAAAGAGCTGGAACAGTGATTCACTCTGTCGTGGAGTTTTATTCAATAACTTTGTATTTGGGAAGAAGTTACTAGTCAGGGGGTTAAAAACATAAAATGAAATTATCAATAATAACAAATATCTGTTCTCTAAATATACAACAATTAGCCCTAGTGTAGTTAGTGGCCCTGTCGGTGCTCCAGAATGAGGACAGGGTGGCACAGTTTGCATGGTTATTCCTCCCCTCGCTTTTAGTGGAAGGATATATGGTCTTGCAGCTTCACAACGGGGAGAAATTAGGTGAGCTCATGGGAAGGAAGTAAATCAGAATGCGGATACTGCCAAAGCTATAATAATATTCATTGCAACATATAATGTATGTGCATGGTTGTGTAATATATATGTATATTACATATATGTATATAAATTAGAGATGTATACATAAGCCATTTCCAAAAGTAAATGTCATATAAAAGCGATTCATAGATTTTGTATAAGGTTTCAATGGTTTTACCCAGGGAAGTAGATCTTACTTCCAGGATCTAGAAGGGGCATAGTTCATAGATCTTGGGTAAGAAGTGTGTAACTTACGGTTAGCAATTCTCTGAACGAAACCATAACTCGGTTGAGAAATGTACTTTTTCAGCGTTCCACTGCCCTTTCAATTTTTATGGTTGATGGGCAGCATCAGCTTCTAATTTTTACAACCACCACCAAGATGATCTGTTCCTTTAAATGCACCTAACGTTGTCCTGTTTAGATGTAAACTGTACATCTTAAAAATAAATAACACTTACCTGAGAAACTGCAGCCCTTTTGCTGCCTCCCTCCTCCGCATTTTGTCCATTTTTGCCGTTGATTGGCTGTGGCTGGAAAGTGCTCCATTGACATGAATAGGAGCGCTTATTTGCATACTGAACAGACCTCCGGATGCTGTATTCACCGGTCTAGCACTGGAGGAGGTTAACTTTTGGCCCATCTGATCTGCCCATTTTTTTGTTTGCTGTGAAGGCTCAAAGGCTTATGTTTAAAACCACTCAGTGTATTAACCTTTACCACCTCTGCTGGGAGGCTGTTCCAATACATTGTTGATCCTGTGGTTATTCTGACTGTACTCACCAATTTTTCCCACCTCTGGGTGACGTGCAATTGCAAAAAAAAAAATTTTACGTGAATTTCTATAACTGCAAATGTTCTACAGGATGGCCTAGGGGGTTGCTATCTTTCGTCTCTTCCTATATGGTAATTGTGTGAGTTGATTAATAATACGAAGGTTCATACAATCATATCATGTATCTTATAAACTGGTTAACCGCAGTGTACACAAAGGAAGAATTGTGTAAAACCTTATATTATGTCCTTCCTATATGCTAATAATGTGATGTATTTAGTTCCTGCCAGTCCTTTTCTGAAGAAACCAATTCAGTATCCTCAGGTCATATATTAACCAATAGTTTATAATGTTATAAATAAACACAATCAATATTCATTTTGGATTCTAAGTGGAACAGCCCTTAAGAATTTGTTGGCGAATAGGAACCATTTGGCCCATTCTTCCTGATGGAAAGACTCAAACTGTGCATCGCTTAAATTCCCCTACTGTGCTAATCTCTTATGCTTGGGATGCTGTTCCATGTATCTACAGCTCTCTCAGTAAAGTAATGCTTCTGTGCTGTACGTGACTTTATTCACCCATGGGAAATTACAGATGAAAAACACATTACAAAAACTATACTTAGACGGCCCTGATTTATCCTGTGTGTGTGCAAGAGGGATTAAGGGGCCGGTTGGAGAGATCTTGTAATCCCCCTGGATGGCTGTTGCAGCAGAGGTGGCGACCTTGTGATGTTCAAAAGAGTGTTTTAAGGTGGCTATTGTATATGATGGGCAGGTAGTCCATCCTCTGGCTGCACCCCCAACACAGGTGATCTGGACATATGCAACCGTATACGCCAGGGGTGTCCATATCTTTCAGCTATGTAGAGCTATGTAGTCCTGCAGCAGCTGGAGGGCTGCAGGTTGGACGCCACTGTTATACTCAATAATAAATATAGAAACAGCAGAAGTGTTTGATCCCTCTAGATTGTAAGCACATTTGAGCAAGACCCTCCTCACTTGTTTCTGTAGGTCATTTTGGGTTATTTATTACTTATGTCCAGTCTACCCATTGTACAGCGCTACAGACTATGGTGCTATAGAAAACAATAAATGATTGCCTTATGTGTTACAGAGCTATCAATAGATCACAAAGCCACAACCAGCACCAAATTCTAAGCGTGCAAGAGAATCCTGTGTAGTTGTGTCATAGGATTATGAAATACAGTGATCGAGGCAAGAGTACGGTATGCTTTGCACACTTTTTTATTTCATTGTTCCTCTTTCCTCTCAGCTGTTCTGTATGTTTTCTTTCCTGTTTTCATAATAAAATATGTTCTAGTTTTAAATGGTCATTATTCGCAGCAATCTGTTACGAGCAGAACCCTCCTCTCCTCTTGTAATATCATGAATTATATTCTATCATTTCAAGCTCACATAATGGCCCTTCACTGATTGTCCTTGTATGCCATGGTGGCTTTGTGTTGATATATGCACAAGGGTAATCCAGATCCCCTTTTATGACATCATAACTCCTTTCCCTGAGCAATACGAAGATATTTGGCATTTTGTCCACCTTACCAACTTCATAAATAATTGTGGAAGAAGAGCTCCCATGACTCTCAATTATCCTATCCTGCCTACGTTTGGCCGAGCATGGAGTACATAATAGAACCATCAGGCTACATGTGCCCCGCACAAAGTGCAGGTTTACAATAATGCCCTTTCCGTAATAACTCTAATCTATTCTGCACCTATTATTATGATCTAAAGTAGCTAAAATTTTCTTTTCTGCATATAATGTCTGGCTTTGCTGAAACCCTCTTGTAAATGAGCCAGATGGTACAAAGTAGATGTCCTTAAATGATGCACAGTGTTGTGATGTCATCAATAATAGTAAGAACCTCATCATAGGCACAAATACATTTAATTAGGTGTATGTGGTTCATGAAATTCATAATCCGGACTCTTACCATAGGTTTGTATAAAGGGGCCGTCAGGGTTACTTAAAGGCAGGGCCGGCCGAAGACGTAACGCCGCCTGTGGCGAATTTAAATGCCGCCCCCCAACCGACGTCGGACGGGGGGAGGCGCATTTTAAAGACTACGCGACGCCCCCCCCCCATAATGATACAGACTTACCTTTGAAGGGGTACCTGCGGCGCAGTCTCCACTGCCTGCCAACTCTGTAGGGCCGGCTTTGTAATTCTGAGCGCCGGAAATTGACGCCACTTCCGGCGCTCAGCATTACAAGCCGGCACCAAGACCGAAGAGGGAGACTCACCGCAGAGTAGAGAGAGAGGGGCGCCGAGCGGGTAAGCGAAAACCACCCGGGCGCCCCTCTCTCTCTCTTCCGTTTCAAAAAAAAAAACGCTCGGGGCGGCAAAGTGCCGCCCCTTCTAAAGTGCCGCCTGGGGCAATTGCCCCAGTCTGCCCTATTGTAGGGCCGGCCCTGCTTAAAGGAATACAGTATTTGCTCGATTAATAGACAAGGTTTTTTTCAGAGCAAATGCGTCTTATAATCGAGTTCTGACTACAAGACTAAGATCCAGATCCCCTTCAGCGCTGAAGGGGACCTGGATCCTCCTGTCTGACAACCTCAGCTGCTGCCGACACTTCCACCGGGTCTTCTATCACCTGCATCGGAGGTTGTCTACGCGCATCGCGCAGACCTTTCCCGGCTGCCAGAGAGGAGAATTCCTTGCAGCGCTGCTGGGAAATCTCCTCTCTGGCAGCCAACGAACGTCTGCGTGATGGATGCAAACAACCCCTGATGTCGGGCAACCCCCTTTTTGCCACTCTGCCTCCAGAAATGCCTTTTAACCCCCTATGCTACTCTGCTGCTTGAAATGCCTTATACCCCCCTATATGCCACTCTGCCCTATCATATGCCTTTTAACCCCCTATAGGAGTGATTTTAAGCAGAGGGAATAATTAGGTACAGGCAGACGAAGAAAGAATTTAAACTTTGTGTGAGTTGGGGGGTAAGTAGGCACAGGGACCCAAAATTAATGGCCAGTGAAAGTAAATACAGGTAAGTGGCAAAGAAATGTATGGATAAACAGCACAGTGGTGAAAAACAACTTAAAAAAAATAATATAAATTCAAGGGGAAAAAAAGTGTATATTGAACAAAAAAAGTTTGATTTTCCCAAAGATGTGAAATTTTACTTTAAAAGGCCAGCTCACGTCTTCATAGCAAAGACAGTACCCCAAAACGTACGCAAAGAGATACACTTTTAAAGATCAGGGCTTTCCTGGGATTTTTTTGTGACCTATTTATATAAACACCTATTAATAGGTTACAATTATACCATTTTATATACATGATTTGATTTAATTTAATTTTGAAAGTTTGGGATCCTGGAAAGTATGATATTTATACAGAGATGCAATCAACCCAAACTTGGATTTATTTAGCGCAACTCACCACATCAAAGGCTAGTATTACTAAGAAGCCGAGGACGCCGCTCATATAGAGAAGCTGCGTTTGTTGAGCAAGCTGCCCGTGCAAGATCCTTACAAAAAGACATTTCAAAACCATGTATGATATGAATCTCTCTCGTACGGAGTTGCGGACTCTTTGCCAACAATCTGATTTACCAGCGAGCTGCTGTTTATTTGAGCTTCCAAGCTCATTTGAGCTTAAAACATATTAAGGCTACAGCTGCTGAAAAAAAAATCAAGAATACTTTTTTCTGAATTTAATTAAATGCAGGTAACTCAAAGCACTCTGCGGGGGATAAGGTATTCCGGTGATTTGGTACCTTGTCTGGGGCACGCTAATACTGTCAGTGCTATTTAAGTGTCCAGGTCCCTTTAAGGAGTTATCCATTCCATTTAACATTCAACTTGGTCGCCAACTCCAGTTAATTCACAAATTGATCCATTTAAGTGACCTCAGTAACTTGACTGCCAACTACATTCAACTTAAGTGGGCATATGGGGAATTGCAAAAAAAGCCCACCTGCTTCCCTTGCTACCCAGTTAGTACTCCAGAGTGTGGCATTATTAAAGGTGGCCATGATACCTGAGAAAAGGCATTATATACCTGTGACAGGTGTGATGTCTACTAAAGCACAAGCTCAACTATGATTTCTGCCATCATTTGCACCAACTCCATTATTGTCTCATCAAGAGGTTGCTGATCACCCACTGTCACACTTGGACTTTTAATATGCCAGATGGGTGAGTCTTATTGCTTGCATCCACAGGTCCTAGGACACCAATACTGCTGGCTAGGCTTGGAAGAACCAATGGTGCACATGTTTGGTTGTACCCGCTAAAGGCTGGTGAAAACCACAAGTGGGCTGCATCTATGGGAAATCAGGTGACAACCGAGGCTACAGCTCAATTACCACAACACAAGCTTACCCCACTTTTGAGAAGGGTGTCTTCTGCCTTGTGTGACATCAGGTAAATCAACTGTACCCTCCTGAACTTGGACTCAAACGTCATAAGCTATTGTTGCAGAGATGTGAAGGAGAACCACATGTGTGGATGCAGCTGGTACTAGAGAAAATACTAATAAAAACTGCAGTGATCATCACAACAAACCACAGTCCATCGTGACACTCATCCACAGTGACCTAGCATTTTACTTCTCTTTGTTTTACAGCTGTAAACGCCAAAACAAATAATATAGTTGGGCAACATACTGCCCACCAGCTGCAGGACTTCACATCAGTCAAACTTAGCATAAACTCTAAAGAACAACATCCATGACTACATTATAAAGGGATATTCCAGCCATTGTATGCACTTCAATGCAATGATAGCTGCGTTGTCCCTTTAAATGCCCAAGCTGTGTTTTTCAAATACATGAGGGGGGTTTACTCAGAATCCCCCATGTGCATTTGCCTCATTCTATACCTTCTAGCTAAATGTCTTGTTCGGCTAAACACATCTCCCCACAGTCATATATACTGCCCTCCAGTCAGACACCTTGATGAAGCCACTTAGGAGGTGAATTTCCCCCTGCAGACTTTAACCCCTCATGACCCGGACACCATTGACCCCACCAAGGCGCTCTTTTGTAGAGTTAACCCACAGGTGGTGGGATACAGACCAGGGGTGGTTTGGAGAGGGAGCCTCCTATGGAACCCCAATCTCTGTGACTTCCAGGAGAGTAGGGTTCAGCCGGCACGGTTATGGAACCCTGAAAACAACGGTTTGGGGTTATATGGACATTGCTGAGCCTGGTGTCCTGAGTATCATGCCATTGATATGTTAATACGATGATGTCCTTTTCATTGTTAGAGTGCTGTACATAAGGCTGTGTTTCTCAATAAACTGTTATTCACCTGGACATTAGTCTCGTCTAATATTTCAGGGACCCGCTATATCACTAATTGTCCTTTTCAGGACAATATCAGCACCGTATTTGGCTTCGTCTCAGCAGGCTACGGTGCTACTACTTTGAGGATACAGAGCCGGTGCCTGATCCCTTCCTCGTAGTATTGTCTAGTGCTGTAAGCGGTTAACCCTTGCGGTTCCAGGAGGAAGCAAACAGCTGATGGGTGTACCCAGTCGGGGTACAGGGAGTCCCGTTACAGGGTGAACCTGTAGGATTGCAAATGGCAACTTTTATGTAAGAATTTTTATAATTTTGTGATGAATAAAATATTGCCTTTTAACATCCTGGATTATCTCTCATTTCTGCTGGAGCCATCTGCTTCAGAAGACCAGGAACCAAGCTTCAAGCGCGATATCAAAGTGCAGTGACCTGCTCCAAAAAATTGGCCTATCCTCACTGATATATACATGTAATACTTTTATTGTGCCATGAAAATGTGTTTTTTCCTGAATCATATTGGAGACTCCATATTGGATACATATACAGTGGTGTACCCAGATGGTGCAATTGTTTTGATGGACCCCGCTGGTTTGTTTGTAAAAGTCTGAATTTATCTACTTGGGAGAGACTAGAAGGTGTGTGGTGCAGCGCTAATAACACCGGGCACTGTGGGTAATTTTATACGTGGAAAGCGCTGCCATTGATTTCAATGGGGACATTTTCCTGTCACTGATTGGTCAATTCATGCAGCCAACCTGTGACAAGAATAGTTGGATCGTGGGGGAGGAGGGCAACTGCTGCCGCAGGGCAGCTTCTTCTGCTGCCCTGCAGCAGAAGTACTTTAATACGGTACATATTCTTCTTTCTCAAAGGGGGTATCAGGGACATTAGACCGTCTCTTTAAACACCATTATTTTTAGCAATCCAAAGAACTAAAAGTGGAGGTTTGAGAAGTCTAAATATCTCCAAAACCATTATATGTTTTGAAAAACAGGTAACGAGATAAGAACTTCAAAACATGACAGGTCCACTTAAATTCAGCAGGTGGAACAGAACCTTAAACCGGAACAGATTCCTAGGAGTCGATTCTAAACACATCGTGGTAAGAACATGCTACATCGTAACATAGAAACTTCCAAAAGACATTGGCAGAAAAAAATTCACAAACTGAACAGAATCTACTACTATTACGTTTATTTTTTAAACTGAAAACGAGATTTCCCTGGTGGTTCCCAAACATGTAACAGGAGAGGGCAGCGGTGAGTGGAACAAACGTGACTCGTCTATACGGAAACACATTTTCTGACAGGTCCAACTTTAGTGCCTATGCGGATGGATCAGCAGCTCACAGCGGAGACGGGAACATGGAATATGAAACAAGTTCATGCAACACCCCCTATTCAGGTTTCCTGATCATGCGGCACTTGGCCAAACAGTGAAAATACGTTTTCTGGTCCATCGGGGACAGAGATATACTAACACAATAGCACAATTACTAAGCACTGTTTGCCGTTCTATAGACAGTGCATATGCTGCTGTTATACAAGGACCCAGAGAGTGTTGCTTTAGAGTGAAAGATACGTTGAGCTGTCCTCTATGTTTATCTGATCGAAGCAGGACGGGTCCACAGCAAACAGTCTAAGCATTTCTACTTCTAGAGGGTGCATGCACCCACTGATTACAAGGGAGTGCAGCGGACCCCCGAAATCAACGGTCTGCAGCTGCTGCAGCGTGCCGGACACGATCTTCTGATCGGAAGCCCCCACTCGCGCCAGACCTGCGCAGATTGTGTTTTCGGTAATAGCTGGTGACAAAAGGACAAAAATATATGATCTACTTAAATCTATAATAATATACAAAAACCAATAATGACATACTCTTGTTAAAATACCATTAAATATGTGACAGAAATGACACTGGGTTTTATTATGAAGGTCCAACCCCAGCGAGCGTCTGCAGCTGGAGGAACTTGGCTGACTGCATAATGTATAGTTGAATCGGTGTCTTCAAAGTCTCCTAACCCAATTATGCATTATACAGGGCCAGACCAGCCCGGCTTGCAGGGGAAACTTGCCAGTGTTGGCCCTCCATGATGTATAGTGAGGGTGCTCAAAACACAACTCTTCCTTTAGTGAACGGGGGTCCCATGGGCATATACTATGAATCAGTCTCGGGCATTACTGTTATTTCCCTGCAGTTGACCGATGTCTTTTGGATAATAAGTAAATAAGAGTATGGATAAGACCCGGTGTAAACTTATGTGGCTTGTTTCCCTGGAGAAACAAAAAGCAGCTAGTAGTCCAATGCAATACAATTTCCACCATCTCATCCAAACACGTATAACCGCAAATGAGTATCTAGCATATCAGTGTCCAGTAAATCCAGTACAAATCTTCTCGTAGCTTCATCATTATTTACAGGCCAAGCGAGAGCAAACCGCATTTTGTATGCCAGGTCTTATCAAAACACGTTAGAGACAGGAAAACCCTTGATTCTCATATCTGCTGACTAGACGCTGAGATAAAGGAAACCTGACGGTGGAAAGCTTTATATAAACTGCCATCTCTACTTTCTATCAGTACAAGTTAGTAGCACAAATACTGGTGATATTGGGTTGGGGGGGGGTTGTATGTTGTGTCTGTCAAGTGCCCTCTATGTTGGGGTGTCTGGCAATATTTAAAACACACAGGACGTACGTTTAAAATTTCACCCATCAACAACTTGGCAAACTCATGGACAGCCTAGAAGGATTTGTGCCTCTTTAACATCCGTACCTTTTCAGAATATCTTAAAGGACTGCTGCTTTTTCCATGAAAGTAGCATCATTTCTGGACTACTGTTTGCCACTCTCAAGTTCTACATTATTTGAAGAATGGAGTGTTCTTTTGTGTACTTAAGGAATAGCAGTCTTTATTGATGGACATGGGAGATCATGTACAAAGCATGAATGTTTGTGGGTCAGTGGGATGTTCATATTCGTCAAAGATCTCCAGGTAGCTACATAAAAAGTTAGCTACAACTGAACGAAGAATAAAACACAGCTACAGGAACTCATGGGCAAGGCGTGATCAAAGATCCCCAGCGATCCCAAGATCCCCATACATACCAAGTTCTTCTCCCAGATTCCTCCTGTTCTGTACAATCTCTAAAAGCTGTTCTGCTGCCTGATTCACAGTCATATACCGAGGAGGCTCAAAAACCTTTCTACCCCTGAAAGCATAGCAGAAAACATCTATAAAACACATGAACCAATTCGATACATAAATCCACGCGGTCCTCTACAGAATTATGGTGTACTTGTACAGTTGTAAATGTAAACTATAATTAAGTCACACAGCAAGAAGGATGACTTGTAATCAGTGCCAAACGGCTGTGCCCCATCAAGTCTGTGGCCGCAAATCACTAAAAATGCAGATATTTTGTTGATGTGGTACAATTCAGTCGTCATGCCTCAAATTGCCTTCTGAAAGGTCACAATTATCAGAGCTTTTATATTCCAGCGCTTGCTTTTCTTTACAGATCTAGCACACTGTGCCTCACCAATGCCCTTCTTTCAGTAAAACAACAAGTGCTTGTTTTCTTATGTGGCGGCTGGCCGGGAGTATCACAAGGTCTACTAAGAGTTTTTACCTTACTGAGAGGGTGGTAGATGAGCGGTACAGCCTCCCAGCAAAAGTGGTAGAGGTTAATACAAGGGCATTTAATATAGATTGGAAAGGTGTTATCCTGAATCTCAGATTACACCAATGATTAATTAAGGTTTGCATATTTATATAAAGGAAAACGGGCGGACTAAATGGGTAACCAGTTCGTATCTGCCAACATTTACGCTGCATGTGTGCTTATAAGCAGTCTACACAGCAGTGTTCAGGATCGAAACCAGTCCTCAAGTGTGTTCCTCGTACTGGAAATATTATGCTGTTGGGGGAATATTTGTGATCAATAGCAGCCCTGACCCCGGTAAGGCTTCATAATTTCACTTACTTCATGAGGTTCTCTATGGATTGCTCCTTCACCTTTATATCTAAAGCAGAGAAGAAAGGACCATTAATGGTTAATTTCAGAGAATGAGTTATTTTGAACATTTCACTGAACATGGTGTATGTTCTCATCATGGGTGTCTTATCAATCTGAGCATCTGCAGTGCTGGGGGGGCAATTTGCCCCCAAACCCCGAAAGTTTTCTGACTTAACATTTCGAACATTGATAATAAAGGAATTTTTAATAATTCAGTTGTCTATCCTACTGAGCAGGGATGGTTCTGGACAATCTGTATGACAGGGATAAATCGATTTCAACCTCTCCTGCCTTTGATTTCATTTGAAAACCAGTTCTGCTGCCACATGACCGCACCGGTATAACCTCGCGGTTCGGCTGAATATAAAAGAGGATCCACAGGGTGCGCGTAGACATCACATGAAGGGCATCCATTACCCTACCTCTTCCGTCTCATGCCCAGCTCCTTAGAGCTTTTATTTTGCACTCCCCAGAAACAAATAAATCTCTGGACAGCCATGGATACCATCATAGTTGAGAACTTCTAGGCTACTCAAAGCTCTCCATAGGGAGTAGCAGGGGAGGTCATGCCGGGGGTACACAGGACAAGGAAGCCTTCAAAATTCTCACCTAGTAAGCACACCGTGTGCATCCCGCTCAGTCTGTTCCTCTTGATCTTGTCATAGAAACTCTCTGGCTTCCACGTGTCTGTCCAGAAAACAATAGAGACTGTTTCGCCAAAATTATACAGCTGAAAAACAAAGGAAAAATAGTTTTAGGGCGATATCCCTGCTTTAGCACATTTACAACGACACAGAGATCCCGCACACAAAGCAAGCACTGTGGAAACACAATGCTGGAGCGATAACCTTTAACCACAGCAGCCACCTCCACAGGTAGAAGGATCGGGAAAAAACAGCGGCAAGAAGATGACCCAATCGCTGCTCATAAGAGGACATCTCTGCTAGGAGCTCACCTAATCTGTTCTGCTATCTGTAAGGTGAATCGCACACCGTGTACTACTCCTAGTTGTTCCCAGGTAAACTCTTGCATTATTATCATTTGTCTTATATAGCGCCATCAGATTCTGCAGCGTTGTACAAAGGGTAGACAGGACATAACAATTAGTATATAACATAATAAGATGACATACAGAAGCCCCATTGACCTACAGGCCACCCATCCGTTGATGGAAGAACATGATCTATCCAAACATGGCCATGTTATAACAGTGTTAAATAACTACAAATAAAACACAAACCTGAACAAAAGTTTAGCAATAAAAAAAAACCCCTTAGTTAAAATATCAATGCTTTTTGCTTTAAGTTGTTATTGCAACAATCTACCAGTGCTTGCCTTCGTGTTACATGGCGAGTAAAAAGATTTCCTGAAAAGTGCAGCCATGGGAGCCCAGCACCTCTGATCTGGCATCCCCACAATGGAGGGGGAGGAGAGCAAATTTACAATGAAACATAGATAATATGGTCAAAAAGCAATTTACGCTCATAAATGAAACAAAAGTTGTTTTTTAAAAAAAAAAATAAATTGCAAAGTAAGATGAATTAATAGGCGAGATTAAATTGTGGGAATCTTAGGAGCACAACAGCTACTAATAATAAGAAATAGTGTGAAATATGTATGATGGTGTATATGGAATCATTTAATGCATGGGTGGCAGGAGATCAAACTTTCAATCATTTCTTTCATAAAGGATGAGCTGTTTTTCACTTCCTCAAATAATAATAAGAGAATATTCAATTTCACTTCTCGGTTATTCTTGTACATCAGTGCATTGCACCTCAGACCATAAAGAGTTAATGGAAAGGTGTTCTTCATGTGTTCAGGGAGGTGTGTTTCCTGATGCCAAGCAGCATCCATTCAAACACGCGTGAAATATATATATATATATATATATATATATATATATATATATATATAAGATCATCCTGAATATCAGACAAGACACAGGACAGAACAAGATTTGAGTTTTTTACCGTAGAAATAAAGGGCCGTCCAGATGGGCCAAAAGAATTTGACGGCAGATAAGAACCCATGTCTCTAGGAGTGAATTCTGCTGCTCTCTAGAAAGTGCTGCTTAGTATATCCCGCAGAAGTACACAATGATACTATCACTACTGCTTTTACATAGCATATACCCAAAGTACAAACCAGAATCTTGGAAGCAGACACGGAGATAACCTTTTTGTGATTGACATCATGACCACCTTTGCAAACATCTACATACACAGTACTGTATCCCGAGCAGAAGGTGCTGGGACGTTAATCATGGATACGTTTCTCTGGACACCATTTATGGAGCACCTGTGATGGGGAGGGATGCTAAACCCCTATATTATTGCCCACAGAACGGTATTTCCAGCGGGCACCCTATCGGTTCACAATGGAGTGAGGCATTTCAAAGAAAAATATTCTATAATATTACCAAATTCAATTTAGAAATCCAATTTTTGCCGTTTCTGGACAGATTATTCTGACTTTCTGGAGTGTAGAACATTGTGATACCCGGCAATCACTCTGAGCTCATAGAAAAGTAGGACATCAGAAGAGGAAAAAGACAGAGGGATCTGGCTCCTTTAGAAGCATTAGGCTCACCATATGATCCGAAACATCCAACTAGCAGAGTACAAGTTTGTAAAATTTTGGGTTAGGATGACCCGATTTCCCCCAATCGCTGGAAGAAAGTATGTACTTAGTGGACAACTGCTAAACCTAATGTGTAAAACATGTCCATCTCACAAGGTCTACCAAATACATTGCCCTTTTATTATTACTAAGCTTTGCAGTTAATCAACAAGTTCACTTCCAGCAGTTTCTGGGAAGAACTTTCTTATTGGTTTCGGTTTAGTATTTTACCCGGTCAAGGTCTCAATGTGTAAATTGCCAGATTGCCGTCTATAAACAGGAAACACCTTTTTAAAACTAGAAGCACACTAGTGTAGGACTTCTCTTGTTTTGTGAGAACCAGGGTTAAAATATTCCCCTGCTTTTCTACCCCTTGCTCTGGGATGATAGCCAGACTGTTCTCATCCATCCTCCTTCTCAGAGATTTCCCCCAAACGATGCCACCTCCCAGCTCCTCCATACACAATGAACATTCCTACACTAACTGCGTGATGAATTGTCTCCCTTCATTGACTTCGCTGAGAAAATGTGCTGAAATTCTCAAAATCGCAACGTTCTGCTGATAATTCTCACATTCTCCATCCAGCAATCCACATTTGCTTACTTAAAATGTAAAAATGTTGAATTTAAAATAACAGTGAACACACACTATTTTTCAGGATCACTGCTAATCCCACATGGTGAGAGATGATTAGGAGTTAAACTGATGAAGGACTTAGTAGTAAGAGCCCTAACGAACTAGATCCAGACAGAAGAATGGGAAAAGCTGACTATATAACATGCTTAGAAAGTGACTTAATAGGACAGCTTACTGTCCCTGACAGACCCACTAAGGAATAATACATATTAACCCCTTAACGACCACAAAAAATGGTTACGGACCAAGGTGGTATCTGCTACGTCATAGACTTTTTGCATCTGGAGGGCTAAATCCCTGCTGGTGAACGGAAGATCAGGCTGTCAAACGACTGTCCTCCCATCTTGACATCTGGGGCCACAATTTGTGACCCCAAGTTGTCGGATTGATTGTAATGCCGAAATATTTCAAAAGTGCCTCCACGTAGCTGTCACCGAGCTCCCTGTAGGATTCCACTGGCTGCTGTAGAGGGGATCCCTACTGGGAAACCCATTGTTGTACAAAGCAACGCCTGATCGTTGTGCAGGAAACCCCAATAGTGATCCCTAGGGTCATAGAAGACCCCAAAGTAGATCTCTGTGCATTGTGCACTGTACTGGGTTTTATGGAATCGTTTTGATGTGCGATCACTATCGAGTCCTACCATGCTACATTTTTGGAGGAAAAATAATATTTGCACTATAACAGTTAAAAATAGGTGAAAACCCTAGGCATATAGGGTGGTTTCCAAATCAGGGCCAGTTATGATTACATTCTGAGCATTTTTCCCCATTGGCTGTGTACAAGTTATATACATGTACAATAATATCTTACATTTATGAATATTGTCTCAAATTAAAGCCCTACTTATGCTGAAAAAAATATAAACTGTCTGTGTTCACTAACTGAGAAAGAGGAACATTACAGTTGAACAGAGACATAGTAAGAACATGACAATTGCTCCAGTGTAAAAAAGCCTTGGTCCTTAGGGGGTTAAGATATTAAATCAATGGGAGCAACTTTTGAGAACGCACACAGGAAAGTTAGTATAGCATACGCATGGAGATGCTTCGGCAGGGCAGAAAATACAGGCAAAGGCATTAAAAGAACGCTACGCAGTAATCATATGCATCCACGTACACATTATGGGTCCCTTTAATTTGTATGCATTCTACCTGGACCCTGCACTGAGTAGATATATAGCAATATATAGGGAGCAATTCTGGTGCAAAGTCAAAATGGCTCCAAGAATCTTCTGAATTCCTGCCCAATATAACAGAGAATTAGAGTTTTAGGTTTGTAAATATATTTTAGTCGTCAATATTCCACAGCTCACAGCTTTAATACAGTTAACATAAAAAAAGTTGATAAAAAAAGTTGGAAATCATGCAACAATATTTCTTTCATCCACCAGTTAAGAAAATGTATGTTGGGCGAGACCACAATACTGCATCCAATTTATTTAGCTACGTAGTGAACTGTGTGACCCATAACACCATAATAAAAACATCCATTCACGGGAACAATGAGCACATCTGCCGTTCCCATTCCTGTCTCAATCTCACCATACGCCAATTATATTATTATAATCAAACGAGAATTTTCATACAATTATATAGACTCACTGCAGGAGCTAGGCTGGAAAATGTATGCTTTGTTTTGGAAGGGGGGGCATCCATAAAGTTAAAAAAATGAGTACAAAGGCTTGATGATGGCAGTGGACTTTTAGGAGTCATCGCTACTTGAATTTGTCCACCCCTGACATAATGGAAATAAAAATATAACGGATGATTATATATTATTTAAAAATGTTTTGTGTTGGCAGGTCCGTGTTCTCCATTCATATCCCGTTGGTCTACAATTGAAACCAAGGTTCCTCCACATGCTCGCTTACCTGCAAACCACAGCATCCAACCGCACTTAGGATGGAAGCATTGTGAATAACGCGGTACGGTATCCCTGCCTTGGTGGCTCTCAGTACCAGGTCACTGTGTGTAGTCGCCCTGCATGGGAAACAGACAGCTATTATGGACACGCTTATACTTTTTCATCTATGCATCCTGTAAATGCTATGGACCTTTGCCTATTATATATGTAGTCGGTATGATATAGCAGAGATGAGAAATAACTTAGATATGTAACTCCCGTCAAAGGTCTCTAAGTGAGATTGATGATCGGCACTGTAATAAAGGGAAATCTCTTACAGGATCTTTGTGCTGGGTTAGGAGACTTGCTCTATACGAGACAGATTTGTGATTAAACTCCATAGTGTACAGCTGGGCCCTCGGTTCAAAGAGCCCCTTGTGGATTGACCGACCAAGCTAATCGCATAAATCGATGCATTTGTGTGCAATGGGGAATACAATAATTTAAGAGACTGGAAATATACCAGAAATAAGCAGTCAAGCGGCAAACACTGCACGGGAGATCCCTACATGCCGTTTTATGATTCAGATCATTAGAATGCACTGTGCATTGATCCTATTAATTGGTACGATTGTTATTGGACGGCATTTATCACCAGCCCGTTCCTGATGTCCATCGCTCTTGGTTTGTAGTAACAGGGACTACGTGATACGGTTTGGAGCCTTCCTCTTGTTTGTTAGTCCTGTACGCACTGGCTCATATTTTACAGATGAGGTTATCCATCCATATATTTGCATATTTTACTATATTTTACTATATTTGCTATAGTTTTATGCAGGTCTCATTTAAATGTCCTAACGCTCATCTGCTGCCAGGATTTGCAGAAAGGTCACCTTAATAGATGCAGACTGCTTGCAATGTATGAAGTGAGGTCACACAGATGTGGGCCAGACCTCAAATGAAGAAGCAGTGGGAAAAGGGCATTCCCAGCAATGGGGGGATAAAGGAAACCCCCGGGGAAGCGGAAAAATAAATGAGGCTCTTTACAAACTGACGGGTAATGAGGTATTAAGATTGCAGTAGACATCCCAATGGACGGGGATCAGACTAACCAAAGCGGTTTCTGATGCTACCCCAGAAACACACGTAGAGTGCTCCTAAAATGAACAATTCCTGAATTACATTATAAATAATGAGGGTCATCTAAATATACGGTTACTTATTGCTTGATTTGGGGCATATTGTTAAACAAAACAGTAAGATTATACATACACTGCATATAAGCTTCGGGACTATATATATATATTGTAAATGTGCCTACATATAAAATTTCATGATTTTCTACATAGCAGGATGGATGCTATGGGAAAACATATGCACATACCCTGTTTAGAATTGGTCTTTTTGTTTGGATTTGGACCCCTAGCATCCAATTATTGGCATTTTTTTCCCTTCAGCGCGATGTGTACACTACAGATTTCTCATATATTTGTGGATAACAAATTGGGTATTAATTAGGCGCTAATGAAGAGGTATAGCCATATGGCTCTTTCCAAAATGATAATAATAAAAAAAAGGCTTCATTAGTAAAATTAGGCACATAAATTAGAATAGCTGCATATCACCTGTACATTTTTGCAAATAAATGGGGGGTTTCTGCAGAATAACTCCATACGCCTGTGTCCCTCGTCCACAACACCCAGCTAATCGCCCTTAGCGGAGATGTGTTTGGCCGAAACACATCTGCCTCCATGTGATATACTCAGCCCAAGCGCTGGTTCAGGTAATGTTGGGTTTAGACCCCAGTGTTCATGTGTGGAAAGTGCTGCTATAGTTCAATGGTACCAGTTCTGTGCCACTGATTGGCTGCTTCAAGCAGCCAATCAGTGGCAAGAATAATTGGAGGGGGAGAAGGGCAGCTGCTGCAGGGTAGCCTCTTCTGTGACAGGTTAATGTTTTAGTTTTGGACGAATACAAAAAGTGTCAGGGACGTTTAAGGAATAATGTCAAATTCTATAGTAAGATAAAGGGAGGGAGGATAATTAGCACGCTTTATATATTTATTACGATGGTATAATACATGCTTTGAATACTAGAGAAATCAGTCCCCTGACGTAAGATGCTTCTGAGTATTGTGCCTTTAACTTACCCAAAAGGATCGCCAACTACCAGAAACGCTACATCGTTCACTTTAGCATCCTGAAGGATCTCATCTGCTTCTTGCTCGACCGTCTCACGATCAGCGAGGATCAGCTCGCGGCCATAAAACTCTTCCTGCGCAGCGAAGGTAGAAAGTCAGTTTCCAGAATTTATAATACATCATGATACAAACGGTCAGTAAAAGGCGGTTATTCATCAACACGCTGTAAATAATACCAAAGGTTAGACATTATGATGCAGTGGACTCCCGAGAACTCAAGGCTATTACAAGCGCTGTCACGCACAAAGTTAAGAGGATCTTTAAGAATTTATATTTCAGGCTTCGACGTACAAGTATCCCAGTCCTCCATATATAACGTCATTTCTTCATATTTACATCAGCGCTCAGCATTTAAGGCATAGATACTAGAAATTGACTTTTCTTTGGAATTATTGGGATGCGGGAGCAACGGGCGCCATCACATCGCAAAGTACGGCGGTAAGAACAGGAGCGGTGCCATACCAGGGCTTCCTTTCCCACAGACAGTATGGAGGTGTACGCTTCCAGGTACACGCGGGAGCAGCTCTTGATAACCTCCAAGCCTCTCACCGTCACGTCCTTTGCGTCTCCGAGACCTAAACCTATTAAGTACAACATCTTCCCCAAATACGAGCCGTCAGCAAGCCCTACGCCTTCACTACGCTGCGATATTCTTTACAGGACGCGGCTGGCGGACGGACTATGTTCCTTGGCAGCAGAACAGTATGTTCTCAATATTACAAATAAAGATTTGATATAAACGAATGCGTTTATAATTCTACATGCGCTCCCCGCTAACTACATCAAACATGCCTCTCAGTTATATCTACTACTATAGCTGCTGCTAATCCAATGCTATAAAATGTCTAATAAGTGTCTAAGTGATAAAGAAATTAAGGCTGCTGTTAAACTATGATGTCATATTCTCTTATCCTACATCAGTACCACTGAAACCTTGTCTAATGTGCATACTAAAGGAGCCCTGGATATAATTGTCACGCTGAGTGGTCGGGATATTCCTCAGTCAGCTGCCATTCCTTAATATGAACGCGAATCCCCCATAAGTCTGCCCCACGCTGACAGCTTCGGAAGGAACTTGGAATACGGCTGCCGCAAACAATAACCTTTGACCTCTGAGATGCATAGCGTCCATTTTGACTATTGGCAACCCTACCGTCTGATGACTAGCGTCCCGAACAGGCGCGCATTGGGGCGAACGCTCTCGCACGCGGCGGCCATCTTTAGTCTGGGCACAGTGTTAACTCACAGATCTTTGATCTCTCCAAGAAATCTGCATTCCAGTTCTCTGGGTGAGGCCCCAGAAAAGCGAGTGCGGCTCCAGGTAATACGATTAATACGTTTACTTGCTGTTGCTTTTATTAAATGCCTTTTGTAAAAAAAATAGTTCTGCAATAACAGTAAACCTTTTTTTAAACACAGTGACCCTGTGAAGAGGACATGGACAGACTGAAATGTCCCACTGTGGCTCTGTCCAGTGGCCAGCATATCCCCATTCTCGGCTTGGGTAAGTAACTATTATTTTTGTTATCACCTATGGTCCCTAGGGGCATTTTTCATTTAGGGGGTGTGGCCATGGGTGTGGCTAAGTGACAGGTCTCTAATGAGAACATTTATATGCCTTACCTAGTGATTTCTATAGGGTGACCACACACACACACATATATATATTATATATATTATATATATATATATATACATTAGACATGCATTTTTAACTACATAATATGTACTTATCTCTTTGAAGTAAAGACTATGATTAAAAACATACATCTATGATATACACAAGCACTTTTACAGTCACTCACTAATTCACACTTTCATTCACATAATTTATACACACAAATCATTTACACATATTCATTAATGCATTCTCACAAATTTATTAATTCTCATTCAGACAATTCATCCACACATTAATTCATACTCTCCCTTGTTCACACAATTCATCCACACATTAATTCATTCATTATCCCACTCATTCTCACTCTTTATTTATTTCAATATTCTTACTATCCTCTTTCTCACTATCTACCCCCTCTCCCCCTTCTCACTATCTACCCCCTCTCCTCCCTTCTCACTATCTACCCCCTACCTTCTCACTTTCTACCCCCTCTCTCTATCTACCCCCTATCCTTCCCTTCTAACTACCCCCTGTCCCTCCCTTGTCACTATCCACCGCCTCTCCTCCCCTTGTCACTATCTACCGCCTCTCCTCCCCTTGTCATTATCTACCCTCTCCCCCCTTTGTAGTCTCCTCTGCATCAAAAAAAAGAAAGACGCATTGTCCCGGATTGAGGCTGCCTGGGACCCAGGATTTAAAGTCCCATTGGGCAATCCGGGACATGTGGTCACCCTAGTATAGGTATGTAATACATAACAAACAATAAAGTATATTTATTCAGTTGTTTTATTTAATTACACGCATGAGCGATACGCTCATACCTATTAACTAATGCCAGCTGGTAGACAATATGTTTGGGATTTTACCTAGTGATTTATATTCAGTATGGTAAAACTCGCTATTGCTCCAAAAGTGGTTGAAGATACATAGATCGTGAGGACAGAAACAAAGCAACAGGTACCGTTGGAATCACTTTTTAATTTGAGCATCAGTGCTCAAAAATTACTAACCAACCTAGAAACAAGGCTGAAAACAGCAAAAAGCCTGGTGATGAATGGTGCCAAGTCCAAACGTACCAACCCCAACGCACGTCTTGCTGCAATGAGCTTCGTCAGGGGGCACCCTGATGCACCATTGCTGTATGTTATTTCATTTGTTCCTTTTTACTTTTATCGCTGTGGTCATCCTTGTGTTTCTTATTTGTGCCTTTATATACATACGTATTTTCCATCCTAGTTCCTGTAGTCCTGTGCCCTTGTTCATATGTATCTTCCTATATGTGTCTTGGTGCCAAGATGCTTTTTTATTATATATATATTTTTATATGTATTTAAATCATATTGTTTAATAAAGATTTACTTTGTATATCCTTTTTTTCCTTACGTGGAAATATATATTTATATATGTACAGTGCACGTATCTCTACCATTATTGGTAGTTTGTTAGTTTTTGGTGATTCCTTCTAAAGCACTCCAGCCACCATGTGCACTTTAATGCATATGATTGCTGTGTGCTCCCTTAAATATTTCATGGTTTCTCCCTTGCAAATGGATGGGGGGTACGCAGAATCTCCTGCATTTGCCCCTCTCCTCTGCCCACAGCGATTTTCCTCAGCTGAACACATCTTCCTGTACATGGTGTATTTGCCCCCTGTCAGCTCCAGAGCAGCTGTTCAGATCCATGTGTGCACAGAAAGTACTCCCATTGATGTCAAGGAGAGTACGTTTGTGCCAATGATTGGCCCCTATAATTGGGGTTTGGATATTTTTAACGTCCCCCTATCTTATAGGCAGACCGCTTCTATGCCCCTGTCTCACGTGGCTCCACTCGTGTCTTCTTTCTTCCATCTTTTGTCTTCTGCTGTCTGTCTTCCTCTTTTCCGCATGTGTTCGGTCTTCACTGTGCAATTCTGTGAAAGGGCGGAGCTTCGGGGCACACCCGCTCCCGTGGTTGGAGGAATAAGGGAGAGGCTGTCCTGTGACTCCCTCTTCTGCAGAAGTACCCTAAGTACCCAACATTGCAGACATGTTTTTGTACCTCTCTTTCTCTGTGAATCTGTCTGCAATATTGGCTATTTCTAAAGGTAGTTTTGCAAAGGAGCAGAGTCACAAGGACTGCCTCTCCCCCATTCCTCCAATCATAGGAATGGGTGTGGCTTTTAGCCCGTCCTTTTGAGGAAGTGCACCAGGAGCAAATACTTAACACTCGGAGACAAGCGGAAGTGATAATGCTCCATTAATGGAATTCTTTGGGTAGATATCCCTTGTAATCACTGACCAGGAAACTCTAGTCATGAGGGTGTGGGGGATATTCCGTTTTTCCTGTGACTTGTCATAATTTTGACGACATCAAAGGTAGAGTCAGTTTGAAAGGAAGTGTTTTAGTGCAGAGATGTGTCTCGGCCAATGCCACAGTCATGCTTTCAGAATTTATAGAACAGAGCTGTTCAGTAGTGGTCTTCACACTAAAGTTAGAATAAGAACAGATTAAGTGCTATAGATTGAGAATTAAAAAGTGAAATATAAGAAACATAGAGTTTCTAAGACAGGCTGCCTGCTGTTGAGCAGTAGAGGTCATTTAATAAATCCAGACAGAGTGGGGTCAGTGCAGCCCATGGCAGGGTATGTTAGTGAGATAGCAACACTATAGGTTCACGGTTGTTTTCTTTAAATAAATGCATCTTTTCCTGGACTGATAATATATTGATTTGACATTATCGTTATATTACAGGATGCAGACGTTCTTATCTTATACAGGGTATGACAGATATTAATAATGGATTTGTTTGTAAAGCTAAAGGATTGACCTTGGAAAATTACTCAGGGGCTCCTAACGGAAACATGGGGTTTGCGTCAACAAGGAGTTTAAGTGGAAATTCTATCCATACAAATAGCTAAATGTATGAATTGCGGAATATCTTTTAATATGAATAAAATTTGCAGAATTATATCTTCATCAAACACATTTCAATGCATTGGCCTTCCACAGGTGAATCTCATGTTGGTAAGACCCGTGTGAATTACACTCCAAAACCACAGACTCAATACAAGACCTCAAATCCCTCAAAGAACAAGCTCATTACTTCTTTAAACGAGAGATCTGCATTAATTGTCTTGTGAAGGCCACTTCCTTTTTTAACCTCAAATCATTTCACATTTAGTTATAAGGAGCCACAATTTAAATAAACATTTTGTAGTCTAAAGCCATTATAAAATGCTCCAAACCCAATGCCATAATGTACAACCTTAGCCACGTTTGTTGATGCACTCTTTTCATTACATGATCTTTTTGCATTGACCCCCATTCATTTTTGGGATATTGTATGCCCCTGATCTCTCTTCTGTAGGACCTATGTTGGCAGGACTGGGCAAATGGCGTGTAGCCATAGTAACTAATTTTTAGTATTACAATTGTTATTAATTGCAATAAATGTATCGCTTTTTCAATTACATAAAGTCAAGCTGGCTATTAAATAATTATAACCTTCTGGGGTCCCTCACAATTTTCATAGTGTTCACAATTACTGTATTTGCTCAATTATAAGACAAGGTTTTTTCAGTGCAAATGCTCTGAAAAATACCCCTCGTCTTATAATCGGGGTCGTCTCATAATCAGACCTCAAATAGGTCTGACTATGAGACAAAGTTTAAGATCCCCCGCAGCGGTGCAGGGGACCTGGATCCTCTGCCCCCCCCAACTTACCGGTGCTTCTGAGTCCCCGGTGTGTAGCCGGGGCAGTGTGTAGACGCGTACTCGATTCGCGTAGACAACTTCCCCTGCAGCCGGAAGGAGGTGCGGTTAGCTGCGGGGGTTGTCTGCGTCCATCGCGCAGACCTTCCCCGGCTGTCAGAGATCAGAGTTCTCTCTGACATTTACTGGTAAAACTTTTTTCCTATAGGGTCGTCTTATATTCAGGATTTTTCTTTTTTTCCTAAATTAATATTCAGATTTTGGAGGGTCATATTATAATCAAATACTGTAATTTAGCCTGTCAGTGGGTGTCAGGGAGGATCACCAGCATTTTAGGAAGTTTTATAGTCATTGCTAGAGTTCTATTTGCCAAAATATATCTGAATTACCTAATTCGGTGGATAAAAGTGTATGCTTAATGGTTAGAGTGCTCTAAGGGGCCATCAGCTACGTAGCTATTGAATATTAATTATTTTTACATGACAGTTCATGATAGGCTTTTCTAAGATGTACCGATTGTTTTACAAAAGGCTTTATGTCTCACATTGATAGAACAATCGGTGTGTTTTACAAGACCACAAAAAAGACAGAAGAACAAAAAGAAATGCCACATCAATAAAACTAAGAATAAATTAATCCTGATGCTCATTGTTTATCCAAGTGACAAATGACGTTAGTGTAAAGTTTCAGGTGAGAATGGCCCTTTCCTCAGGCTCATAAAATACTATATTAAAGGAAAAACCTCTTTTTCAATGGGAACATATTTTTAAAAGGGCTTCTAAGGGCCCCGAATACAGAGAAAACAGTAGGATCCATAAATATGCCCTTTATTAGATTGTTCTCTTTGATACACTATAAGGACTATTGTATAATTGCATTA
This sequence comes from Spea multiplicata, assembly GCA_009364415.1. Classification (NCBI taxonomy): domain Eukaryota; kingdom Metazoa; phylum Chordata; class Amphibia; order Anura; family Pelobatidae; genus Spea; species Spea multiplicata. Next base: position 25,918,043 of record VKOC01000004.1, read on the forward strand.
ACTATTATTTACTTATGAAATAGCACGTCGTATTCTGCAGCGATGTACTATGGAATGTAAACCTTTAATGAGGTTAAAAGCTCCTTTTGTGTCTTTGGAGCTCTCGTTTGTGATCTCATTGCTTAATAAGGGTAATGAGACGTCCTCTGAGCCTGTTGGTGTTCCTCTCCCTTAGAAACCTTGTTACTTTTACTTCTATAGGGCCAGCAGATTCCTTCATGGTGTTTCAATAGGGGAAGGTGAAAACATTTAACATTTAAGACAATTTAAAAATGATAATTACGTACAAACACACAATAAAACGTACTGGTAATGAAGGAGAAGAAGGCCCTGCACTTGAATTCTTACAATTGGGTGTTGGAGGGGGGAGTGAGGCAGTAGGAGAGGACTGTTTAGGTGAGGATGAGTTGATTGTAGAGCGGTATAGGGAGCCAATGGAGTGACCGGCACAGCAGAGGGATAGAGAAATTAGTCTAGCAGCAGTGGGGGAGTTGCAACTATCCAAACAATATATTACGAATAAATGGATTTGTATTTTGGTTGATTCTTATGGAAATGAATGATTTAAGATGAAGGCAGCAGGATTTGGTGAGTAACTTGATATGAGGAATGAGCAGAGTCCAGTGTGCCATTAAGGCAGTAAATTATTGACCCAGGACACAACAGAATAACCAGAAACTCAGTCTTGGAGATGTTAAGTTTCAGGCAATGAGAGGCCATCTATGATGCAATTCCAGAAAGACAGTTGGTGGGGTGGGTTAGACGAGAGGGTGAACGGTCAGTGGAAACCCAAATTAGAGTGTTATCAGTGTATAGGTTGTACCGAAAACCAATGGAAGAAATTAGTTGTCCAAGCAGGAGGTGTAGATGGAGACAAAGAACTGCAAGGGGGAGGAAAATGTTTTATGGGCTGTGCATAAAGTCAATGTTTTGCGTATATATTGTAAATGGTCACATGTATTGCTGTTTTTTGGCATCTTGTCTAAACAGTAAACTAATGTAGTTGTTAAGAAGCAAACATGTGTCAAAACTACTTTAATTCCTGGAAAATTTGAGGACTGATGACTATGACAAAAGGTTTGATTTAGCAGGATTTCTTTCTTTTGTGATTCCTAGAATAAGTGCATTGGAGTGTACCTGCTTGACACACGAGGTTTAGGCTCTTTGTTATGTTCAAAAGTATTTTGACACTTTTATTGTAACCTTTCTAAGATGGTAATGTCAGCGCCAAACACTCTCTTCACAGATCCTGTTTCTTGCTAAGCAGACCATATCACCATTAGAAGCCATATGATTATTATTTATGAATGTATTCATTTTTATAGTGCCAACATATTCTGCAGCGCTGTACAGTGGGCAAGCAGGACTCAGCAATCAGTACATTACATCACATTAAGGACTTACCTAAAGCACAAAGTTAGGACAATCCTGCTTAGCACACTACCATGTAATTGGATTGATAGGGGTTGTAGAATAACAGCAGGTAAGCCAAAGCTGCTTATACTGTTTACGAAGTAGGTAGGTAACCAATAATGCACAAAAGATGTGTGTGTCTGTTCTGGAAAATGTATGTTTGGTAGGTACCGGGAGAGAGGTTTACGAAGAGAGACTTTGATTCGGATATCGGGTGGACAAGCTTGTTTTATCGATTCAGTTAATCGGAGAGGGAAATCAGAGGGAAATGTAGGAGAAACCGTTATTAGTAATTTAATCTGTTTTGCTAAACTGCATTACTCATATTTACACATTGTCTCTGCAGAGAAAAATGAACTCCAAAATACTGTAACTGTAGTAAGACACATGGTTCCTGGAGCTGAGTGAAGAAGAAGGGGCTTTGAAGCTGTTAATGGATTCTTTTTTGTAAGCGCACATCACATATCACACCCAGGCTGGCCACATTGTACCCCTCAGAAAAGGTTCACTGAACCTGGAAATCAGAATTGATTTGTGTTGGAAGCTTCCAACCCTTTGGTTGCCCCAGGTTTCCATGGAAGAAAGCAGCTTCTTTTCATCCGTTACTAGGGCAACCACTGAGAACCAAGCATCTGAGAACAATTTGGCTGAGGTGAGGACGGGTCTGAGAATTGGTGGGAAAGATCAGTTTTAGAAAAAGGCAGCCCTCCCTCCTCCCCCTTTGGCAGAGTTTTAAAGGACACTTTAAGGGGAGTTCTTTGATGCTTGGTTCATGCTAGATTTGCAGAGAGTATTCATACTGTGTTGATCATCAAGCGCTCCATACTGATGACCTCCTGTTTTATAATATTGCTCGGCAAGAGGAAATACTTTCTTTTCTTCTTTTCGTTTAACGCATGTTCTGTTTGAGGAGAAGGAGCAGAAAGAAGAAACTTTAACTGACAACACATGAAGTAGCCAGAATATTCCTTACACAAGGGTAGAAATAAAGAATGCAGAGCGAGTGAGCGAATAAAAACAGAAATAATTACAATGGGTTTAAAATATAACAAAAAAAAGATAGCGACAGAGCACCCTCATCAGATCAAAACAATATGTACATAAATGTACAAGAAAAAGCGTAGTTCATCAACATAAATTATTATTAAATTATAATAATTTATTATATTTCAGTTCACCAAAATAGTCCAAAGTTAGAGCCAGACTCCTATGTGTAGTGGGACTCATTATGGATAAGGGGCTGCTCTGCTCTGTGGACTGCTCTGATGGGTCAGCAATCACCTCAAATTCACCTTAACATGAGATGAAATTCTACATTTAGTTCGAAACAAGACATTTGCATACGTCCCAAGTGTCCCTCTTTGGTAAAGACAGAAACTTGACGCAGATGAATGAAACAGAAATGTTGTATGCACTTGCCATCTCTACTTTATACCATTTTATCATATTCTAGATAATAATATCATTGCATTTGATGGACCTTCTCAATGTTCCATAATCTGTTCTGGGAAATCTGCGGTTGCGCTCTGTTTCAGGAAGGGTTCCATTGAGTTAATAAAACTTGATTGATTTTTCTTTGCTTTGGGTGCCCACTTAATTCCTTTCTGGTTTAGGTGCCATTGTAGCCTTTTAAAATCCATTCACAGCTACCTTTGGGCTAAGATTCTGGCAACACATTCTCCCTTTCTGCCATGACAGGTTGGCATTGAAAAGCTTTTTCTGCCCTTAGTGTTCTGCCAGAGTCATTAGTGCACAAGGATGGTCTGTGCCCATTGGCAGACTTTCTGAATGTCCCCATTCATCCAACATTGGGCATTATACTTTCAGTCTCTCGAGCATCGGGGGTTTTTTTTCCTACCAAGCTGAGCCCAGATCCCAGTGCTGAGAACCAGTCTCCAATAATAAAGGTGACACAATTCCAGTATTTTCCTTTGTGCCGTTACGCAATATTGTTTTTTTGCAGAGAAGAGACGGACTGGCATCTAAACAAAGCTGTATTAACTTCTACTATGTTATGTAATGCTTGTTATTGTAGTGGGATCCCCAATGCTTCACTCACCCAAATCTTAAAAGAGAAGATCGCCATATTTTCAGTTTTTATTATTTTTGTATCTATCTAACGGTTTATAGAGAATGATGTAAGGTCACATAGGATTACAAGGCCTCGGAAGTAATTTCTTCACATGCCCGGGGGGGGACCTCTGAGGTCCTGACAGCTTTTTACTCTGTAAACATTGGTCCACTTAAATGTTTCACAAGCAGAAAACAAAAATATAATGGAGAAAACTGTCTTCAACTTAACCGCTAATGTCTGTATGCGCCGAAGTGTTAGATTAGGTAACTAACGTCTTGTTTACGTGCCCTGTGTCAACTCCTTAGGGATGTCACATCATGGAGGATATTCCCACAAAGCACTGCTCTACGCTCTGAGGAACTGTGGCATCCGACACATAGACACAGCTAAAAGGTATGGAAACGAGGCAATGGTTGGAAAGGCTATAGCCGAAAGCGGAGTGAAGAGGGAAGACTTATGGGTTACTACCAAGCTGTGGCCTGGAGACTATGGATACCAAAGCGCCATACAAGCATGCCTGGAATCGTGTGAAAGGCTGGGGCTGGAATACTTAGGTAAGTGATGACAATCTCGAGTAAGTCTTGACTGTTAGGAATTCTCCAACTACACATCTGGTTATTTGGGTTCAAAGTATCCCCAATACAGTCCAAAGGCAGAGATTGATAAAGAATCAGGTAGTGGTGGCTTCTGAAATGTTACCGTTCTCTATGATTTGTCTTATATTGATCTTTATGGGTGCGTCCCTTGTTGGCTCATGCAAAAATCACCCTGCCTCTTATTGTTTCACCCCTAGACACCAGCCTGTCTTGTTTAGAGATACGTATAACTATGGTGCAGTGCAACAGTAAATTTCTAATTGTAAAGAAAAAAGGGATTATAGACATCAGAGTAAATGTACACATTTCATAGAAACCTTACCTCTGCAATTCAACAACCTACATCTCACACCTTAAATCCTCCAGGATTAGCCAGGAAAACCTACAAACTAATAAAATCCCACTTCTAAAAGGGTTTGGGGTAATTATAATGTGTGTCTATGGAACCTGACATAACCCTGATATTATCTAATTATGTGTCAGCCTTTCATCATGTCTCTGATGGGTGTGGGTGTCTTCTACATTGAGAACCTCTTGCTCCACAGATAAGTAGAAAGCACTCACAAGTGTAAATATTACAGATGTTATTTCACTCGCTACGGAATCTGCTGGAGGTCTATAAATAAAATGTAATGTAATCTCTAAATCTTCTCTTGCTAGAAGTACCATAAGGATTGGTTTAGTTCTTGCAGCTGAGTGCAGGCAACTCTTTTAGCGAGTGTTTAAATAATGACCGGCACTGGATCGGATACACTAGCATTTTACTTCTCAGATTATTTTCAGTCTTCGGCTACTGCCGTCTTGTCATAAAAAGTCTGCCTGTAATTATTGTCTCATGTTTTATGATGCGATGCCTTGTAGTGGGAGAAGGAAACATGGATAAATATACTAAAATAAAGCATCCCGTATTAAGATAAACAGGAAAAAAAGCTTTCCCGGCCTGTAAAATGTCATTACAATTGGATCTCCGCCCTGACTGCATATATACAATGAGTGGATCCTAAGCTGTTGAAGCACGGGCCATTGAGTAGGTGCAGAATGTGTTAAAGAGCTAATGGAGCGTATGCTGTGTGCCTCGTTTTCTAACATGGATGGAACATTTTAGAAGCCGGCTTTATTTCATAGGGACATCATCCACAGAGTTCACCAAACCTAACCCTAGATTTTGGTACTGCCGGTGAAATCTTAGGACCTATGGCTGCCTGCCACAATCACATATTTTAAAGGGACATATATAAACAAATAAAATGGATATAACTGTGTTAGCCTAAGAGAACATAGAGTCTTTTGTCGAGCTTGTACCATATCGGGCCAACATAGTAAAGGATGTGAAATTACGTTACCTTTTTAGGATGTCATAGGTCTTTTTTCAGATGGAAGCAGAAGATGCATATATAACTTGTTGGCCCCAAAAAAGGTATCAACTTCAAAAAAGTAGGAGAGATTATGAGAGCTATGATCTAATTGCTCTGCAGTACTTTGGCTGCAGTAGATGGAGAGGAAGGATTACTATGGAGTTCTTTGGTAACTGCAATACACTGATATGATTGGTAGTGTAATTCATGCACACAATAAAATTCACCCTACTGTGTCAGAAATATGTTTTCCATATGGCATCCTGAAACACGGATTGCATGTTCAGGTATTATGTAATTTCAACTATCCTTATGTTTTATTGCAGCCCACTTTCAGTGAATGTGACAATATCCCATCCATGTCTGTATAAATGGTATGGATGCCAACATCAGGACACAGAGACTAAAATTCTCCCCAAATTGACATAGTGTACTTTAGTAATTCTTGATAATCTAATTAAAATGTGCTTCCTTTTTTTTCTTTTCCATTTTACAATTAACATAGGCTTGACCATTCCTTTAAGGTACGTTGGTGATATGCTCTTATTCAAAACTATAGATAGAATCGAGGAAGATTTCTTTGGCCAACGACAGCTGGGTTGGAGGTTTCGGTTTAACTGAAAGTGGACATTACTAGTTACTATACTCCCTTTTTGGCTGGGTAACAGTGACATTCCAGAGGGGAAAAAAACGACTCTGCAATGAAATTCTAAGCATGGTAAAGACACACAAAGACTCATAGCACATTCTGTATAGACAGGAATCTAGTTGGTACTTGGGATTTCATCTGAAACCATCATCTGAAGGAGCACACCAGCTCTATTGTCGTGTTAAATGCATATTGAAGTCAATTTGCATGGGTCTCAGTGCATTTTACTGCATTCAAATAGACATACTTCAGTTATTGGAGTTCTTTCATCTAATTTAGCTCCTCCCCCAGCTGCCTCTTCTTAAAAGAGGTAGCATACCACGGTATGCTTTTTGCACATGCTCAATTGAACTACCATTCCAGCCATTGGGAGCTGAGCTGTCATTGAAATCAAAGGGAGTAACAGCAGTAGCAGTTGGTATCTGAGCCATGTGATTTTTTTAGTATCATATAGGCACTACAAATGCAAATTATAATAATTACAATATACGTAGATTTGAAATCTATTTGATGTGTGGGATTTCTTTACAAGAATTACCAGTTACTGATTTTACCACTATATCAGGTTCTGTTTGTTATTATGAGATTGCACTACACGCACATTATCACTATTTGGAGTCTATTGAATTGCATTTTATATGTGGGAAAGGAACAACATTGAAAAAGTGCAGCTGGTGTGGGGTTTAGGCGCTGGATATATCACTGGATATAATCAGTGATTATGTGAAATATTTATATATGCGATTGGCTGATACTTCGGTGACGTCAGAAGAGGCAGCCAGGAAGGAATGAAATGGGACAAGAAGTCTAATTTTCTCACTCCACTAACTCAGCAATGCGTTCTCCCATTCTCATTCAGTAAAGTGTATTAGTATCGATGCAAAATAGACTCCAACATGCATTAAAAGTACAGTTTTGGGGACCAGACTAGACCGATCAAGAGTTATGTACTAGGCAGGGACCATGGACCCTGTTTTATTATTTATGAATTTATTGTAGATGTAAGAGGTAGGCTGATCCCCCTTTTTGTGCAGCAAAACAGGATGTACATTTGCTATGGGATTCATTGTTTAGCAAATCGAAATCAAAATGTACTTCCGTACTACGTCACAGTGTAGCGAGATACATTCTGGTTTGGCTACACTGGGTATGAATTTTATTATTTATGACATCCAGTCTAAATAAACACGCCATTAGGACTTCGCTGTACACTAGCACTAACCAGATATACTCATTTTCTAGCTCTGATGTGGATATTGGGATTAGTATAATACAATTACTGGTCACATTCAAGATTTATTAAACTTACATCTCTGTGTTAGTTTTAACTCTTAACCTATACCCGGTTATTTCAAAAGAAAGGGGATTTACCGATCCAACAAAGCCAAGCTTCAGCTATTAAGCCCTCTCCAATTATCTACATTTCTTGGCATCCCAAATTGATCTCTACAACTTGTAATTAGCATTTTGTTGTAGATTATTACCCTAAATGCATAGTTCACAAAACCCCTGGGAGGCACTATTTGACACTTTGAAGTGACACAGTGAATAAGGAAGATTAGAAAAGACTGCAGGTGTGTATTTATGTACCAGGCACACCCACCCAAAGGGACATTCATTGTCTGTTGTGACAGGTTCAAAGCCCTCAAATTCTTCCGATATGTCATTTTCTGTATTTCTATTATTGCGCCCAAGACCGCTTGGCTATAGCTTTCTAGTTTTGTCGCTTGGCCAATATGTGATTCTAGTAAACGGGATACCATAAAACAATTATTCCAACCAGTTAAGGATCAATGACTCTCTAATCTCTTCTAACGACCATAGGTAGACCCTGTCTAGGCATTCAGGGGCTGCTAATAGTAAAGAAACAAGATCTTTTATTGCACCTTGGATATTATTTGTGTGTGTTATGATTGATGGATTAACTTAAAATTATAATGCATGCTGCAGCAAACTCTTTACATGAAAGAGTATTTGGGGGGCTACACTCTTTGGTGAACATTCTCAGATGCCAGATGCATCATTACTATTATCTATTTTATTTGTATAGACAATTAAGTTCCCAAATACATACTGCAAATGGAATTTAAAAACACCCATCTGAAGTATAAATATAGAGGATTTCATCAAACTATATATATCTTGCAAAGATCGCAGCTACGTCAAAGCACCCCAGATTTTGTGCGTCCTCTCTAATCCCAGCATGTCTTTATTATCTACCATGGAGATAAATCTAGTTGCTTTTAACATGTTGAGACCCTCCTGCAATGTAAAACCCTCCCTGGACATAATTAATGAGGGACAACCCATATAAGACCTACAAATTCCATAGTTATTCCAATGGGTTAATACATAAAGAGACGGTAGGTTTGAAGGGCCTTCCTTGCTAGAGCCTTCAGTATAAAGGGAAGCAGGAACTTGATAGTTGAGAAGACAATAATGTTTGATACATCTGCACACATTTACAGGATGAGCCTTGATATTTTGAAAGGGGGGGGGGTACGTACATGTTCTTCGTGTGGGGGTCTGGGAATCCAGTGGGACATCTCTGTGTGACTGCAAGAGTGCGTCAGCACAGACAATGCAGCCACTCCAGACTGACCTCTTCAACTGCTCTTGTACTTCCCAAGCCCCTCCTAGCGCTTGTCAGGAATTCCTTCTTTGTTGAGTGTAAATGACCTTCATCATAGGGTCCCAAAGGGGGTCAGATGCAAAAGCCTGCAAGAATCTGGCAAGTACTGGGAACTTTTAGGAACATTCTGCAAAAAAAAGAAAATGAGTGATAAATTATTTCATCAGGATTTACATCAGGGCTTATCAGGGATATTACCAGTTTATGTGATATCATTGCGGATGTGTATTTAAACATGTGTTTATATAGTACCAACATACTTTACAGTTCTTTGCAAGGAGTAAAGAGGACAATCGCAGACACAGTGAAATCAATAGTCACAAAGGGAGCAGGGAGACAAGTGTTAGATTAGGTGGGGGTTGGTGGTAGTGAGAGCGATGGTGTCAAAGTGAAACCTATATAAGGGTATGTATATATCAGTTTAATTAAGTAGCTCACACTCACTTGGTGCCCTGTAGATAGGAACAGTCCAGGTACACGTTTCAGTTTACAAGAGGAACAAGTAAGAATTGTTCCTATTGCTCATTGAGCCAACAAGGAACCCTTGCCCTACGTTTATGGGCCAAAGTGACATGACCTCAAAGAGGTATTTGTTTTCCATTACTATACATAATCATGGTGGACTGTGTTCACATTTTTAAATCTGATATTCCCCACAGGTATATAAATATGTCCACTGGTGTTTTTTGTAAAACCACTCCATCAGCTTGGAGTGAAATTATTTTTCTCCGTAAAGTCTTTAGAGTCTACTCACCAAAACCTCAGTTCATATTGTGCTATTTACCATTCATTGAACAACTCCTAGCTTCTGTGAAGTTGCCACAAATTTAGTTGGAATTTTATTCAGCTAACTCTCCTCCTTTATTGATAATGAACCCAGCCCGAGCCCACACTGATTCTCCTTGTTTCTGTAAGCTTTATTTTGGCTCTGAATCATTTTCTGGCCAATACAAATTGAAAGAAATTAGGTTTCTTGTTGACAGTACGGAAAAAATGGTAGCAATTATAGAGCACCTAGATTGCTATTATTACTTGCTTACAATGCTTACGGAGAAGCTAGAAGAGGGCAGCACAATATTATATATAAAATGCATTGGTGTAATGGTGTTTATCTTTGTGTATGTGTTGTGACTTTCTTTTATCGGTCTTCAGATCTGTATTTGATGCACTGGCCCGATGCTCATGTTCCTGGTAGGAGTGCACGAGAGGTGCGAGCAGAGACATGGCGAGCTCTGGAGGATCTATACCATAGAGGTAAGGGGCTATTGGGGATATACATTTTTTGAAGGAAATCTTGTCTATTAGTGCAGTATGGCTTAAAATCATACTATCACATAAAAAACGTCAACCTTTATTATATAAATATATGCTTAAATATATAGCTATAGTTCCTAGCTGCATGTGTAAAAAATATTTTGAAGACTGTTCCTTTACACAAAACCTATTAATCTCCTGCAGATATTTCATGTGAAATGATCTGCAGAGCAGCTAAATCCCGTACGCTTTGCCTTGATGGCATGGTAGCCTGTTCAGTGGGCTACTGTGCCTTTGTGTGGAATGCCTGTACAGCGGTCTCTCTACTTCTTCGACCCGATCTTTTTTCTTCTGCATCACCCTTCCATTTCACCGTTGGCATCTTGAGAGTGACAGGTCTTCCTGCTTTCCCTTCTGAGTCGTGTTGCTAGCATTTGAGTGTTCTAAACGCTAGCCCTTCGAGTATTAGGGGTTCTAGGAGAATTCAGCAGATGTTTTAAAGTGCATAAATGGTTAAGATATGCATCCCTCTTAAGGCAAAATAGAAACCTGTTAGTTATCTGGCAGCAGCTATTGTCTGATTGCAGCCACCATTGTTGAGATATAACGGACCAAAGCTGTTCTGGGCAGATAAGCAGCATTATCCTAGTGATACATTGTGACTGGGGATAGACCCCATTGTATGATATATTGTGGTAAAGTTATCAGGAGCCTCAGAGACAGGACATGGAATTTATTATGGGCAGTTAGACCTTGGCAAGATGTCAAGAGTGGAAGGGAGATGTCATGTAGTTATACTAGCTCTAATTAATTAATTTATTATATACTAGCTTTAGTTTGGTTACACATTTATTATATTAAATATTTGGCTTTTCAGGCTAGGAATTCCCAAACTTTTAAGTATATCATCTACACTAGAAAAGCAAAAGTATGTGGACACCACTCCTAATTATTGAGTTAAGGTGTGAAGTGTAAGCGTTTAAGAATAACAAGAGCTCCATAAAGCTGTAGACCACACTCTCAAACAACTTAACGCATTAAGATTGTCTGTCCTCCGGAGCATCACTCAATACCGAGTTCCAAACTGCTTCTGGAAAAAACATCAGCACAAACATCAGGAACTTCATGAAATTGGTTTCCATTGCAGATCTGATGCTGAAGATCACTGTGTGTAATGCCCAATGTTGATTGGAGTGGGGTAAAGCGTGCCACCACCTCTTACTTTTTACAAATGCTTCATCTTACAATTGTATGACCTAAATAAACTTATGTGTTGGTGTTTACAGATTAAAATGAGCAATATGGATTAGAAACTTGCCCCATGAATATAAAGCAGGTGCAAACATTTTATGTTTTGGTTCTCTGGATCTGCATGATTATTCCAGTCCGTTGATTTGTCTTTCCACTTCTGTTAAGTTGCTGACTGTCCGTTATTGGTTCACACAGACTTTGGTTTGATGTAATAGTATTACCATTTGTAATGTCCTTTTTGCCCATTGTACAGAGTTTATGAATGTCATCGATATCAATTTGGAATCTAAATTAGTGAAAATAATGAATTACTTTAGCTATGCCAGGCGTTGTGAACTGTTCGCCTATAAGTCAAATGTATAGAATAATTACGGCACGTTGGTAGCACTAACTATGGGACTGTAGCATTCACCCTGTGCCACATCAAGGGTTTCAGAAAGACTGCTTCGTTGATTTGCGAACAGGAAACATTTAAACCTCAGACCTAAGAGGCACTAACACATTGGTTAAGAAAAGCAAGAAGCTTGGTTAGCACATTAACACATAGGTTAATCCTTATGTTCTGTTACCTATGTGCTACATAAAATGTAGACACCTCTACTGGCCTCATCCTTTAAGCGCACTACTACTAAAAAATAACTAAAAAACGTTTTTAAAAAAGTGAAACGTGAAAGAGGAAACCAGCTTTTGGGTATTGCTTAAACTATTATTGTGACACTGAACACCATAAAGATGTTATTGGATCTAATATAGGATATTTATTCTTACCCACTAATTCCCACACTGGACCTTTTTAGTATAATCCTCACGATAATGTAAAGAAATGTGAAAGAAAATAATGTTTTTATGCACAAGCTAGAGTGCTAGTGGCTCAGTATCCGAAAATAGAATTTTAGGCTTTTTTCAATCTAAACAAATGACTATTATTGAAATTCCAAATAGCGTAAGTGTCCTTGAAGAACACCTTCCTGAATTGATCCTCATACGTAAGTACCTGAGAAAATTATATCACTTTTTTTGCAATATTTGTTACGTAAATACAATGTAGTTTGCCATTTTAAAAACAGTGTAGTATATGTGTTCAATAAACAGGGTTAAAAATAGACCATTGTCCAGACAGCGGGAGATATGGGAAGCTAAGATACCATCTCTTGGTCTAAAGCCTCTGTAACTCTAATTCTTAATCAATAAAATTTAGACTCTCTACCTATCCAGGACACAGCTTTATTATTGCAGGTTTATGTGAAAAAATTTAATTATTCTGCATACAGCAATGCCTTCCCACAGACTTTTTTTGTGCCGTGAGATCCCAGGTATGCATTTGTGGTACATAATATTATCAAAGTGCAAGTATGAATACATGCGCCGTTCATTCATGTATTCATACTTGCACTTTGATAATATTATGTACCACAAATGCATACCTGGGATCTCGTTTGTGTTTGACCCAGAGACTCCTGGTAAATTCAATTTCTGTGGATCTCTTTTCTGCTTTCTCCATCTAGAGGAGAGGCCTATGACCACACTCACTGCCTGCCCCATCCTGCCTACTCTCTGACCACTTTCCCTCAATCCCCAACCAGAATTCCACCCATAAAAGCTAGGCACAGCTAGGTTAATCTGTACGTGCAGGGCCAGACTGGTTGCCTAAGGATGTAAGTGCGGCCAACAGCCGGACATGACAGGCCGCACATAGTGTGCACTAGGGAATATCCAGCTGGTGGCCACACACTGCAGCACCCAATCTGCAGCTGGAGTGGTTGATTGGGTGCGTATGTCGGGAAGTGGCCCACCGGGCATCTAGGAAAAGTGATTACTGTGTATATTTATGCTGCAGACTCCATGTTTGTGTTCATATTTTTAATTCTGGCCTCCAGTTTCCACTTTGCAATAATGAGACTGGAAGGGATATCTCATTCTCGTGGCCCCTTCCCCCCACTTCCTAGCTGTTACATTATAAATCCTTACTGAGAGAACCTCAAACCATTTAAAGAATAGAAGCCCCCTTGGAAATTCTTATCTGCACATTGTGTAGATCTCGGTCATACACCGATTTTGACAATATTATATAAGCAATATGCTTGCAAGAATAGGTTCTGCTTTTCATACTGCAGTAGTATGCCCTATGTGGTTACATGGTATTATGGTTTTGTATATTGTGAATCTAAAGTTACTTTTAAAGTCTCCTGTATTGTAAAGAAAACAAAACAAAAAAAAACCAAGCAGTATCTGCTGGTGCTCTATAACTAAAATGTAATTATAATATTGTATCAAAAATCTGCTTCCATCAACTATTCGTAATATTTATATCTTTTACACATTCACACAAACATAAACTGTTAGAAATGAGTGTGCAGGCAGCCGCATATAACGTGTTCACCTTGTTTGCCTTTGAAATTGTAGAAAGAGCCATCAATATATATTTACCATTTGAGATGAGATATAAGAGCCTTCTTATTACGCAGGCACGTTTTGTGTGTTTTTTCCCTGGCTCTGTTCAGGAATTTAATTCAGCAAGCGACCGTCATGCATTGGTAATAGTGGTGCTAGGTCCAGGATGTGGCAAACCTTAAGGACTTAATTCAATAAACTAGACTTAGTAATACGCTATACAACTCCCAGTGTATAAATCTCTAAAATGATTGATCTTGGCACATAAACATTTAATGAGGAAATCATTTAATCATCACACTTAAACTAAATCATCACTGGATACCTCTGCACCGCCAATCATATTTATTATAATCAATTAGTTCAATAGTGTATTAATAAGATTATTAATAAAATGTAAATGTGTCGAGATTATTGTAGACTTCTATATTGTTCTAATTATAGGGAGATCACTATAACTATAATGTTAGTGCAGTTATTACTGTATAGTAGACTTGTACAAATTGACTAAAAAATGATTCAGAAAAATGTTACAGTTTGTAAATTTGGATGTTTAATGTCCAACACCCACATTTATTCACTCTCTCACACACTCTCATTTTTATTCACTCATGCTCTCCTAATGTCTCCCAACCTTCTCTGCCGACTACTTCTGCTTCCGTGTCTCGCCGATCAGCTTCTATGTCTTGCATCATCTTGTTCTGAATCTTCTTATCCTCTTTTCTTTTATCTTTTTTCTCTCTTCTTTCTTCATCCGTATCCTCTTCCCGGTAAACTTCTGCCAAAATGATGGAGCTTCCAGTGACGTCCTTTACTCCGCTCCAAGTTTACACATGGTTATCTTAGGACAAAATGGCAGAAGTTCCTTGGGAGCTCATGACCGAGGAGATGCGGGCGAGGAAAAAAGAGAGAAAAGAGCAAGAACATGAAGAACAAGAAGATGAGAGACAATGAAGGAAATATGTGAGAAATGGAAGTGGATTTAGAAGTGGCGGTCAGAGAATGTAAGGAGACATTCAGCAAGCAAGAGTGTGAAAGAATGTGGACGAAAGTGTGAGACAATGTGGATGAGAGTGTGAGAGAATGTGGATGAGAGAGTGGGTTTGACAGAGCATGCGGAGTTCGGAGGCTTTTCACTTTTATCCATTTGGTGGGCTATGGACTCATTTTCAGAGATTATGTAAAAATAAGCAAAACTGTTAGAATATGCTTTTCAAATACATCAAGAATTGTAGCCCTTTAGTATTTTCAAAGAAAAATGTTCCTGTTTATAAATCCCACTGCACAGAAATGGAGTCGACACCATATTTTATATGTATGCAGTCTACCAAATGGTGAGCAGGTAACCCTAATGTATAGTATGTTTCTTTTTATGTTAGCATATATTTCCAGCTCATTGTCGGCCCGTCACACTCACCCCCTGCAGGGGAGCGCTGTTTCCTCTTCTGCAGTATTTTGTTTTTTTTCAGATCCTGCACTTTCTCTAGATCAGCGCTACATAGAATAATGCACTATTGTCTTGACTGCCAAATTTACATAATACTAAAATGCAACTGTTTCTATAGACAGTGTTGTAACTTTGTGCACTTTCATATTTCATGGACGACATCCTATGTCATTTGTTATTTGTGATATGTTTAACATTTTCTACAGTAATGGGAAAAACTTGGCCATTATCACTTTTTAGAGTAATATTACAAACTATGGTGTTAATCACTGCAGCAGTAAGCCCGTACATTTACATAATAAAACGTCTTGTTAATGAATATATCCAAGGGCCCGATTCCTCTAATAACAGAACTGTTCTGTTTCTACGCTTTAAAGACCAGCCTACATAGAGTATTGTTTTCTCGACAGGATCATATGTGATTACTTAATTGGTTGCGACATGAATATAATAGTTTTGTTTTTTCCACAGAGAGTTGTAAAAGAAATGAACAATTATAATTCGATGTGTCCCCATGAATCAATTAGCTCAGTGATTTTTAAAAGATATTTTAAAGGTGATATGTAACTTTTCCTAAATGGATTATTGTTCTGTTTTTATTAACCTGCGACATATCTGTACAATTTAAATATGGTGGCTTAACATATTTTTAACAAAGATACTTATACATAAAAATACAGCAGGAGTTTAAGACAGTTCTCTACACTCCATAAACTGATGTAAGCGTGTTAATAGGATAGAATAAGCATCATATATGACCTTAAACAGTATGTACGCCATGGTTTAGCTCCCAAAAACTGGACTGTTATGCTGTCCTATGGAGCTGTTACATTAATAGAGGTCTGTTCTGTTGTTGCGAAGACCTTGACGGCAGCTCCCACGTGGGTAAATAAGTGGCAATCACACCTTTGACTTCACTCTTCCAGCCTATGACCACCCCTCTCTTACCTCCAATCTCACCCCTCCTGACCGCTAGCACCCCTACATTTGAGGTGTTCAGAATAGACATTCCAATAAGCAGAATTTTAAGTATACACACAGATACCATTATTCTTTAAAATGCCCCTTGACATTATTTCATAATGGATGCACTCTTACCAGATTTCTGCAGAACACCCTGGTTCCTCACCTATGCCCTGTCCCGTTTGTCATAGGTATCTGTCGCTCTGTTGGAGTTAGCAACTTCCTTACTCATCACTTGGAACAGCTAAAGGAAGACTGTAGTGTGGTTCCTCATCTTAACCAGGTAAGTGAGGATTCATTGATGTTTCCTTATTTTCTGTGGAGATAGGGCACGCTATCATCACTAGAGTTACCAGGAAGTTGCTACATCTTCATACAAGATACAAGTGGTTGCTCTATGGCCACATCATGGAATGCGTTTTCTATAATCCCATTGTATCATGTGAGGAGGTTGCATTAAAGTACTGATTTCTTTATTGTGACCCCAAAATGCATTGAAGTTGCTCCTGAATACTGAGCAGGGCAATCACTACTAGTGTGTTTATATTGAACAATTATACCCTATCACATAAAACCACCACAAACACAATCATAAAAAAACTGAGAATATTAAAAGAATACTTGCACTTGGGATTGTGTAGATCTATTGTGTATCAAGGGACTTTCTGCAGAACATGGAACTGACAAGTTATTCTTAAGAGTTTTTTGAAAATCTCAAGACATCTAAATAGTGAAAAAACCTGTTTTCTTTATAAAAAAACCAAAAACAAGGACACCTTTGATTTTGAAAATAAAGTGTTTTTGTGATGATAACAATGAGTGTAGACCACCTGCTCTGCGGTTCTTGAGATTAGTATTAAACTATCTCAACAGTAAATGGTATGATAAGAATTTTGAGTGTGAGGTCTGTTGATGATCGTAACATCCTGTGTTGCCAGATGAGCGTTTGTGACATGGATGAGGCCTTTGGTATGGGGGGGTGAGGGACTTTCATTCTAGGAAGTTTGGGATTTGACAGATCATTTCTCTTGCATAGAGTTTGGGACTTTTAGGCTGGAATAAATGAAAAAAAAAGTTTTCTAGTTTTGGCACAAAACTAATCTGTATGAATCCGTTGTTTATTCTTTACTCTTCCCGATGTGGTCCGTGTCTTTCTGACAGGTCCCATCATAGCAGAAACCCCCTTTTTGCTTGAGTCTGAGCCAGATGATTGTTTTCACACTATTGTCGTGCGTAGAGACAACTTGTACTAAAGATATAAAACAGGAAATGACCAGCTTTCCTTATGACTGGGAAAGCAGTGTTTAACGTTAACTACTCCTGACTCCTTTCCGCACCTTATTATTCCAGCAAATTCCTCTCTAATTACTCAACAATGAGGTCACTAAACAACACATTTGAGTGGTTATTATAAAATATATGTAGACTTGGAATGTGCGCATATATATATGCATATATATATATATCTCAAAGGGGGTGGCCAACCTTCCAGGGATATGCCTGAGAAAGAAGTGACCAAGACCCTCAGTCTTTGGGTGTCTTCAGTTGGAGAAAAAGGAACACATACTCTGGAAATGAAGATATCAAAAGGACTTACTTGGAGTGAGGAATATGTGATGTTCGAATAAAATGGGGAAATAAGGAGCAATATCAGAAGTGAAATACCTATTGCTTCTTATTTTTGATTTTTAATTTAAATTATCCATATATCAGTCAGTAGGCTTTGTGCTTCTTACACTTAGACATCGTTTGTAAGCAATACGATAGGCCCTCAGTACTGTGACCCGCTGTGACACACCTAATGCACAATGTCCTACGCCAAGACTGGAATAAAATATATCAAGACTCCATCTTCTAATGCTATTACGTACGTCAGTACGTCCTTCGTGTATATGTCATTATCCCTGATGAGGTCTCCATTCCAGCTATCCTTCCAGAGCCCACTGAGTCCCGCCTGAGTCAAAAGATTATTTTCACAGTGACGTTCTAAAGTGTGTCAAGCCTCACTGAAATGCAAGAGCGTCTCCGCCAATAAGAGTCAACGTTTAATTATAAGAAAGCGAGAGCTGTCAAAATTGAGACACTAATCAGATTAGGAAAGTTCTGAGAGCCTGTAAACATTGCCACAATGTGCTCTGTTTGCCTAGTTATAGTGATAGTAAAGCCACTGTCCGATGGCCATTGTATTACCTCATTATGGTAATTGTATAGCCATTGTTGTTACGAGAGTAAACACATTCTACGCTGGCTCATTTCACTTTATTGGATTTCCTAGTACTTTTGTTCCTTCCCAGTAATTCCACCCTGTATAGAACCTTTCCCACCCATTTTCTCTTTCTACTCACCCTACTACTGTTCAGCTTCCCCTCCTGCCTTCTCGCCCCCGACCTCCTTTACTATCTGTCCAAACGCTTCAGCGGCGTCCTTTCCTGGCAAGTTATTGGGACAGACTGTTCTTTGGTTTTGTTTGTGTGGCAGTAGGATGGATCGAAGGCATTCTCCATCGTTCGAAATTCTCTGTGGGCCTCACACAGAACAAAAAGAACTTTTTGAATTAACAGCCGAAAACATGTGGAGTTCTTGACTGAGTGGCAGAGCAGAGCTTTCCAGTCTGTTTCTCACCCGGGTTGACAATATATAACATCGCTTTGCCTCACTGATACCCTGCTATGCAGTGCTGAGCCGTATGTGTCTAACCAGCAGTGGGCAAAAGCTCAGAAACAGGAGACATATGGAAAACTAGAAGGAAACAATGGCAACAATTCATTCATAGAAGTGTGTTACTAAACGTTCATGTTCAAACACCGTCTCTGTGTTGTGTTTTCACATTTGTAGACATTTATAATAAAAACATTTCATCCTACCTGCTGTGAAGCTCGTTTTTGCCAGTTGTAATCTGGGCACACAGCTTTCTTTTCTGAAGGCTGCATCAACTGTTACGATAGTTAGAAAACGGAGCAACCGGTCAGGATGTGGGATCACGTGGGCATGTTATTAGATATCCTATATGTAAAATTAGGGGAAATCAGAAAAACCATGTTTAATTATATATATATATAGATATATATATATAATATTGCAAAGATATGATTAAAACAGACATAATGTTTATTTTACTGCAGACATAAGCGCTGTAGACATTATACAGCTTGCACTTGTGTATCTCCCCCACAGGTCGAGTATCACCCCTTTCAGAGACCCCAAGAGCTGGTGGATTATTGTAGAAAAAATAGCATTGTGTTTGGGGGATACTGTCCTTTGGCCAAGGGACAAGCTCTAAATCATCCAATCATCATGCAACTTGCAAAGAAGTACAAGAAGACACCGGCCCAGATCTGCATCCGCTGGAGCGTCCAGGTGAGAGACCAGATCGAACGGGTGAATGGGCAGATTCTCCGGGACTCCCAGGCTCCTTCATATTTGCTCAATTGATGCTTTTATCAACAGTTACGTCACCGTTGAAATCTCCCCCTCAATGACATTCTTGATAAGTACGAGTTTTCATAAGGACTGTTAGAATGATTAGTAAAACACACTAGCTTTTTTAATGGAGTATTGAATGGTAGTACAGCTGCTGATAATAATGCACCGTACTATGTGCTGTACTATTGGACAAATCCTAGACTTCTGCTGCCATCAAACATTTTTTGCTATTTTATATTGATCTACATGGACCTATTATTTCTTGGTTGTAACAATGAGCCAGACTTCCAAGAACTTCAATATTATGATTTTGTCTGTTCTGAGTTAAACATTTGAATTAAATAAATTCCACAGTAAGGGCTCTCTACAGTGGAAAGTGATAACACAAGTGATGGGATTTTGGTAGTTAATTTAAGTAAAGAGATGTTGATAAGTCCCGTTTAGAAGCCAACGACTTGTAAGGCAAGATGTATGCAAAATAAATAGGAAGAAGCGAGGAGCTGTGGTAATGTTATGGTTCTTAGTACCAGTGAATTTTTATAATTGACAATAACTTTTAACATGTTAAGCTATATTACTTCATAAAGAAATCTACAATCTATTGGGTTTAAAGGCGTCGTTCCACTACGACAAAGCATTAACAATAAGTTTTACTGTGGCAAAGTAGGTGATATAGAGCACGGAAATTATAATACCAGAAAATTCGGTCTGTGTAGGATTCCTCATTTTGCACTCTCTTTTGTAGTTTGTATTTTTATGTGTTAATATAGCAGAATAGCAGACAATACAAGCAAACACTTCCCGCTGGTTATATGAGATTACATCAAAGGCTTTTTAAATGGGTTTAATGATATTCCATTGTATTTGACTCTCCACAGAATGGCGTTGTCACCATCCCAAAGTCAACGAAAGAGGACAGAATCCGCGAAAACTGTGAGGTGAGGCTCATTGTCTTATTTACGCCACCTTTTCTGCCTGTCACTAATTGCAAT
The DNA here is from genome assembly GCA_009364415.1 of Spea multiplicata. Taxonomy (NCBI): domain Eukaryota; kingdom Metazoa; phylum Chordata; class Amphibia; order Anura; family Pelobatidae; genus Spea; species Spea multiplicata. The sequence goes on from VKOC01000004.1 coordinate 25,938,483, forward strand.
TAGGATGGACACTAGATGTGTGTAGTGTTAATTACAGGTGTGCCTGCTCCAGTATCTGTGTCGTCTTTGGCTGCAGTTTCAGGCTTGCCAATGATCAGTGAACTGATATACCGGCCATATCACATTGGACCCTATTTATAAAGAGAAATTCTGGTAATAAGTGATAATAATGGAGAATCAGCCAGGAAATTCCACTATTTTTCATTACGCCTCATTAATGCTCTTTCTAAAACTGAACCTCCCATCTCGTGTGCATCCATAAGAAACATTTCAACAATATATAACTGAGAAAGAAGTTAGGTCATGTAAATTCCAGCTACCCCAGTTATAGAAATGTAGAAATTACAGGCAGATAAAAAAAACAATTATCCCAATTAGTCTGCCTATTTTTCCTGATATAATGACTCAGATCTTAATAAGTCCTCCCATCTCGCAAAAATACATGAGCCCCTTCACCTCATTGCCAGTTTGAAGTGGAAAGTGCATATTTGGCATGGGGTGGCCAGTAATATGCAGAGAAGATCAAGAGTGGATGGAGCTACTCTTGATCCTATTACCTCCCGCTGGACAGTTGAATAAGTTCTATGGATCTTCTCGTTGATTAAAGATCAGTAGATTAGAAATGGTTCATGTCGTCATCACTTTTTACATTTTACCCTGTTACTGTGGGTAATAAAAAAAAACGCATTCGTAAAACTAGATTTTTCCATAATCAATGAGAGGATTGTGAGATGGCTTTGAAAAACTTCTGCTTTTAGAAACGGTTTCAAACATTAGATTTTAGTGCTTTCCTGGCAGCTGGACTTCCCCCACCAGCTTCCCTGATAACTGCAGGAAAAATAGGCAGATACCCGTATCATTGCCAGTTCTGTTCCCTTGAGAAATAAAACAAGGCAGCGAGTTGGTCTTTTATCTTTAACCTAAAAGAAAACCTTAATTGGGACTTTACAAACATTACAACGGAAAAACTGCTCATTGTTTAACAGCTACCTCGCGTTGTATTCTACGAGTGAAACTAGAAGTGTATTGAGAAAATTAAGGGACATTACCAAGTATCATAGGAACTGAAAATATTGAAAATGAGAAGAGGGCATACTTTGCATACCCAACTACATTTGTTTTAACCACGAACTAAGTGCCAATAGATTTTAAAAAAAATGGTATAACAAAGACGTGTACAACACCTTTTACTTGTGTTTTTGAGCTCACCTCCTTTTGGAGAAAACTCACTTTGACATCTGCCCATCACGATGAATGTTAGTTAGGTGAAAAGACCACAGGGAGTTCTTAGAGTTGGATTTAATGCTGGACATTAAACTCACAGCGCCAGTAATTGAATAGCGGTCCTTGCTTAGGTTACAATAGAAAAAAATTAGATAAAAACAGTTATTATTATTATTGTTTTATAAAGAATCATAATCATTTGTAGTGTTGTACAATGGGATAATCTCATTTAATGAATCTGGGCCATTATATATCTGTTTTTGTGTATTTTGTCCTTTACAATTCCATATGAAGATTGCTATTCAATTACTTCTGATAGCTTTGTCTCCAGCATTGAATCTAACCCACTATCAAATCATTAATTTGTAAACACATACCGTATATTCCGGCGTATAAGACGACTGGGCGTATAAGACGACCCCCAACTTTTACAGTCCAAATATAGAGTTTGGACTATACTCGCCGTATAAGACTACCCCTCTACCCAGCGTACAACAACCAGCCAGTCACGGCAAGCGATGTACCTTACCGGTGATTTGCTGGTTGATTTGCTGGCTGACATATACATACATGCACTGCCCTTACACACACACACACACACACATATATAATATATATATGTGTATATATATATATATAATATATATATATATATGTGTGTAGATATGTATATATATCTATATATATATCTACACATATGCCTGTCCATACATACACATTTATACACTGCCCTCACCACACACACCCCTGCCTTTACACACATATATATATATGTATATATATATATATATATATACACACACACGTATGTGTATATATAT
>VKOC01000004.1:25940627-25971489 GCA_009364415.1 Spea multiplicata
TATATACACACACACCAGTGTGTGTGTGTGTATGTATATATATATATATTTCTCCCCCCTTTCTCCCCATCTCTTACCTTATCTTCTGTCTTCTTTCTTCCATCCTGTTGTGGGAGCCCGAGGTCTGGCACTTCAGACCTCGGCTTCCCTGCTCTCTAATCGCTACGCGCCGCCTATTGATGCCGAGCGCCGGGACATGACGTCATCTCTGCGCTCGGCATCAATAGCCGGCGCGTAGTGATTAGAGAGCAGGGAAGCCGAGGTCTGAAGTGCCAGACCTCGGGCTTCCCTGCTCCCTCATCACTACGCGCCGGCAATTGATGCCGGGCGCCGGGACATGACGGCATCCCTGCGCTCGGCATCAATAGCCGGCGCGTAGTGATTATAGAGATTGGTGGCTTCGTGGGAACCTCCGGCTTGGTAAGTACCCGGCGTATAAGACGACCCCCCATTTTTTAAAAGATTTTTTGGGGTTAAAAAGTCGTCTTATACGCCGGAATATACGGTACTCTTGTCTTCCATGAACAGTCATAACATTGGGGTCTTACATTATTGTCTACTTGCACTTGGAAAGTTTAGAAAACCCCATTATAAGAATATAATACGTGGCACCAATTTAAAGAGCGTGTGGCTTAAGTAGCAGCCCTGAAACCCATGGCAGCCATATTTAATGATCCAGTCAATACCTCTGGACTGCATTAACATACACACATAAATGCTGGGTTTAAGTGAATCATCAGTGTCAGAAAGATCAATCAACGCCTTTCCCCCTCCATTGTTTATGTGTTTTTTTATCCTGTGTATAACCTGTGTCTCGCTCTTCCCTCACTAACCTCCTGGCACCTGCATCTTCCCAGGTGCTGGGTTTCACACTAGTGGACGAGGATGTTGTGACTCTAAACTCCTTGCATGATGGCCGCCACGTGTCCTGGGACCCCACCAATATACTGTAGCAGGCACAGGTTTGGGCATCATACTGTTTTGCTGTTTCCTTGTGGCTCTATTACTCCACTTATTGATAAGAATCTTTGTTATAGAAGGAATTGTCTGTTCCAAAATATCCTTTTCACTGCCTGCATTTACTTACAAGCATGGGGAGTGTTGGTGGAAATGGCTGCGTGGAGTTAACATGTTTAATAATACAATCTGTGGAAACATTTTTGTTTCTTAAATAACATCCTATACAAGCACACAATGATTTTTTTCCATGAAGACCAGAAGCTTGCAGAGCAGCACTAATTTAGAATATACAGTAAGGGTTATACATAAAAGTGCCAAAAGTGATCATATTACAATAACAAGCAGTGAAACGGTCCAATTAGAAGGAATCTTCATGATGAGACCAGTTTCCGCACCTTGTACTTTTATACAGAACCCCTTTAAGGGGTAAACTACAAATCCCATCATCCAGGTAAGGCTTGGCGGTGTTTAGGGCTGAAGATAAACCACGGTCAAAGGGCCGTAGTTACTGATCCAGGCTGGGGCATGAAATGTAATCTCATTACTGTTTAGTATATTATTCATTTCATGCAACATTAGTGAATCTTGTTTTGCACTGTGATGATCATACATGATTATTAGCTTTTCTTTTTTAATAGCTAATAGTGAATTGATCCCATTATTATTCCCTCATGCAGGGGGCATTTCAGTTCTGGACTGCCCCTGGGGCAGGATCAGACTGATATGTTGATGGAGAGTTTTTTTTCTGTAATGGCTCAAGAGAGCTAAAAAAGTTGAGTTGCTCCCAAGCAGGGGCACCCCATAGGACAGGCTATGAAGTGGATGTTCGTTCTTAGTGAGCATCTCAAACTTCTTTTGTTGTGGAATTTTTATACCAATATTACTACAGTCATTGCATATATTGGTACAAAGGCACAGATGGTTTGTTTCACGTGTCTCTTTGCCCTGGAATTTACAGATTCCTTTAAAATTGTGCTCTTTACTGCTTTAAGTGCCATTAACAGTTTTGATGTTTCTCTTGTAGTAATTACAGAGTCTTAAGTCTGTGATACACTTCAGTTGGTAGTCAATAATACAGTAGAATGTAGAATCACATATGTTTCAAGACCTGTCTGAAGAAGGCTCAAATGTGAAATAGAGACCTCTGGGGCTATACAGGTTCATGTGACTCTACACCCTTCTATGGGAATTTAGGGCCATCCTGTTAAGATTTGTTTTAACACTCATAGCAGACATTTATATCGTACATATGTTTGTCGGAAATGCTAATTCACTGGGGTGATGGGAAAGAGTTTGACGCATGTATTTCATTCTCAATCTCACTGCCCTATTGACCGCATAGAGAAAAAAAGCTTCCCAACCTTTTCTGGTAGTTTCTTGAGCTGCTCGTAGTCACTTAATCGAAAAATACATTTAAACCAGGTTTTCAAAATGCTGTGACCTACTCTAAGTCTAGAGACAACACAGCATTAGAATTAATCAGAGATTGGCATTTCAGGTTATCGTCAGCAGAAGTAGCCAATTCTGGTAAAAGTCTTTATTAGAACTGACTAACAGGTAAGACTTAAACCATACATTGCGCTTTTTTAAAATAAATCTTAAAAAGGGAAATTTGATATTATGCGGCATTGTAACATAATTGAAAATGAATTCCAGACGAGAAGATAATTGCTGTAAGCAATCGGCAGAACGATACACTAAAGTGTAATATCTGTTTCTTTGTTAGACAGACCACTGTCAGATTTAAACCAGTGATACCATTCACTAAGCAACTGATTTTGATTAGCCATTTATTTTTAAATCTATGTTTTCTTTGTGCTAAATATATTCACATTAGGTAAAGTGCGAGTTCATGGGACATGTCTTTTAATCATATGACAGAACTACTAGACAACTACATTGGGGGACCTATGATATGCGTGCCATAAGGGCACACCAAGGGCACACCCAGGTTGCCGGCTGACTGATTCATCTTTTAAATCAGCCCAAAATAAATGACCTCTGTTTCACTGCTCCCTCGCAAACTGTGCCGGCTATTGATGCTGAGTGCCGAGATATGATGTCATATCCCGCCGCTCAGCGCTGAAGCCTCACGCACTGCGATGGAGCGCTGAAAAAGAGGTCTGGATGAAGGAGGAGAGATGGGGAGAAAAGGAGAAGATGGTGGTACCAGCACATGGGTTCCATCTGAGAACCCTCCAAACACCTTGCACCCATCCTGTTTCATCAAAACAAATGTATTGTTTTGTTCATAAACACTTGTTTGTAGGTACAGGCAATACTTACACCCTATATTTTTTTATAATATTACAAATGTATAGTATTCAAGCTTGTAGCTAAAGGGCAGTTCTCAACTGACCTCATAGAGATCTGCCTTAGAACATGCGTTGTTTAAATTAGCTGGGAGAATGTAAAGCCAAAAATGCGGAAATACTTTCGTAATGCTAATCGGAGATAGATTTCATTCTAAAGATAAACTGGGAATGTTAGGTTAAATTGATACTGCAAAGTTTCCAAAAATATGGGTGGAATTTTCTTTCCTTAGATCTTATCATCTAGGTTCCGTATCATTTGTGTGTACAATGAAGCATTTCCCTTTCTAATCACCACTCTCCAAGCCTACCTCCTAGTGGCTCCTAGGCCTTTGTAGAAACCGGGCCTGTTCTTTCCTCAAAACGTAATTTGTAAAGAATCCAAAGTATCCCTGGCTGTTTAACATGCTACTTATAGTTTGTTCATCGTAATTACCTAATTACGCTGTTGATTGAGTATATTTCCATTGAACCCTGCCTGAGCCCTGCCATCCCTAGAGGGGCTACTCCTCCCTAATGTGACTATGTCACAGGCACAGAAGTGTTGGATTCCTTTGTTCTCATTCATTTAAACCCAGCCGAAGGCACTAGAACGACTGAACGCGATGTACATCTTGATAGTGAAATTAGGTTTTCAATTCAGACAAAGCTTTTGCGTTATTGTAATTATTACTTAACGACTTATATAGCGTCATCATATTCTGTGGGGCTAAACAGAACAAAACAGTGCATAACATAACAATTTGGGCTTACAGAAATGAGATAATGATGGCCCTGCTCACACTAATTATACAAATAAGTTGTACGCAGTGGATGTTAAATACTAATAAAAATTCTGTGGGTTTTTTTTCTGGTTACACAAATAGATTATATGTAGTGGGAGTTAAATAATATATTTTCTGTAGGTTTTTCTGGTTGTAAAAATAGGTTATACCGGTATGCAGTGGGGGTTAAATATTAAAATTTCTGTAGGTTTTTCTGGTCGTAAAAATAGGTTGTATGCGGCGGGGGTTAAATATCAATAAACAACAGGTCCTGTATTGCGGTGCTATGCAGGATATACAGCCCAACCTCCAAGTGTATAAGTAAAAAAGATATTCCCACGCGTTCTCGCAGACCCAATGTCTGCTGGCAGGAGGACGCAGTATGTTCATAAGATTAAAGGAATCCCATTATCTGGCTCTATACATATAAACAAACACCAGTTTACATTTACATGTATATGCGTAACAAATAATCACACATTGTTTCCCTGTTTCTGTTTTTATTTTTATAAACTGTATATTTTTGAAACTACCGTCCCCATGATTATTAGCATGCCATAAGCATTTGTTATTTATAACACCCTCAGGTTTTAAAGTGTTTAAAGCCATTTGTAAGATGCTGGAGGATCGGATAATGGATATTAATGCTGATAAGTCTAATGTGTAGCTATCAGTTCTACTAGCTACTTTTTAGCTCAGTCTCTACCACTCTCTTCTAAACACCTTATCAGATCTTTCTGCCTTCTAGGAAAGTTCTTATGTATGAGGGTAGATTCCTGGAACCTTCTTATCTCTGAACCATTGCTAGGATTTCTAGCCTTCTCTTATGTTTATCATAAAAGACCTGTCATAAATTAAAGGTTCCACACGATGCATTATTGTAGAACTTTTTCTATTTCCAGAGTAAATACTAAACTCACCATTGGAGATCTCTTCTGGGAAGTAGAGGTCATGGGACAACATTTGGTCAAGGGCCACATGCATGAAACTAATGTACATTTACACACTGACACCATCATTTATAAACAGTTTTAGTTTTACTTGTACAGGCTGTGCCCAAGCGTGGAGCCGGACAATGGTAGGGGTCTTCATATGGGTTGTGTTTTTACATTTAGTTATTGGTGTGTGATCAGGAGTTCATTGGAAATACATTCCAGACATCTCTGGGAACAAAACCACTGCATACCCCCTGTGATTTACATACAACATATATAGTTTACTTTTTAAGTGGTTTTGTAGGCAGGATGTGAGGGCAGATGGTGGGAATGAGTGGAAGGATCTACCAATGAACCCCTCTACTCTCTCCTCCAGTGATGCTCCTTGATTATGGCACGCTATTACTGCACCGATCATGGAAAATTCCACCCTGCCAATGCCATATTTACTAAGAACTACCAAGAGACTATTCTCAGAAAATATTACTTGAAAATAATTTGGGTAATAGTGATCTAAGTAATACCAGTGATGATCCAGATTACTCCAGATATATCCAGGAGTTACGTCTGTGTTTGTCACAAAATTATGCCAATTATGTATCAGGACAAAATTACTGTGGGCCGCCTGTTACCTTACGGTGCAAATTTCAAATTTCCCTTCGCTTCAGCTCTTGTCATAATGGTCACAAAATGAGTCACTGGTTTATATTAGGTAGTCTTTGTAGACTCTTGATTTCCTCCGACTTACATTCTTCCTGATACGTCGAGATCACCAGCTGTTATCAGACAGCAGAATAAACATATTATTGTGCCGTTGCATTGTTACTGGTCCCACAGAGCAGCATTCTCCCAGACTAGTTACAAAAACTCATTGTTAAGAGTCTGTAAAAATACAAGATTTACTGACCTAATCCTGAGAATATTAAGTAGAGCAAACCGAGCAGAATATGATGAAGACCCTTGTCTACTTAGGAGGAGCTCCGTGTGTTGATAAAGGGTTGCTAAGGTTACAATTCTGTGGAAAGGCGTTTGCCCCTTCCAGATTTCCTCTATTTTTACTTATTTGTCACTTTTAAATGTTTCAGATCATCCAACTAATTGTAGTGTAAGACAAAGACGACATGAGTAAACACAAAATGCAGCTTTTAAATGATAATTTTATTTATTGAAGGTAAAGAGTTCATCAACACCTATATCACCCGTGTGAAAAAGTAATTGCCCCCTAAACCTAGTAACTGGTTCTGCCACCCTTTGAAACGTTTGCGATTACTGGCAATGAGTCTTTTCCATCGTTGTGGTAGAATCTTGGCCCGCTATTCTTCGTACAATTGTTTTAATTCACCACATTGGATGTTTTTTGAGCATGAACTGCCACAGCATCTCAATCGGATTCAAGTCAGCACTTTGACTAGACCGCTCCAAAAACCTTCACTTTGTTTCTTTTGAACCATTCAGAAGTGGACTTGCTTTTGTGTTTCTTATCATCGTCCTGCTGCGTAACCCAACCCAAGCTTGAGTTTTGGGTCACAAGTGATAAGGTGGTAAATTAATTTTGTGTAAAAAAAAGACCCTTTTTATGTGTTAAATTAAATTAATTAAAATATTTTTTTAAGCAGTCAGTTATAGTTTTGTTGGGTTTGTTGATTTTTTTCTGCCCGAAACGTTGTGGCTGTCAAAAAAAGGTCCTAGGTTAGAAACCGCAATGCTTCTCACAGGTTTTCCATTTAGGTTAAGCACAAAGTTCTTGCAACAGCTAAGCTGTCTCATTGGGTTCATTGAAAACTGCAAAGGTGCTGAAAAAGGTGTGAAATTCAATGAAACAAATTAAGTTATATACCTTACTGCTAAAAGTAGCGGATATTAACAGCTTCCGTTGGACTGCGGCTGATTGGTACTTGTCTCAAAAAGAACAAAGCCAGGCCTCTGAAGTCTACGTAGCACTAAGCATTAATAACGTGTATCAAATAGTTTTCTTTAGGGTCTATTCATTTACTTAAGGTTTACAAGTTTAAGGAGAACATGCATATAATTAAGATCAACTTTTACCATGAATACTGTACCATAAGTTATAAACTTCCAATACTCGTGCATAGTAATATAGATAAATAAAATATTGATTGGATGAGAATCCATCCGGCTTGCTTCTTTTTGAATTACTTTTTACTTACTAGTTCTTTAGGATACCTTTATGCAAATCCCAGAATTTTTCTTTTTTTTACGCACATCCCAAAAATAATCCAACTTTAAAATGCACATCAGAGAGTCTTGTTAAATAAGCTGGTGTGATTCCATTTAGAGACGTAGATTTCTCTCATTCTGAATGATTATACCCGGTTACAAAGTACCACTCACCCTAAGAAAAAATATTATTTTACATCAGAATTCAGGTTTAATCATCTAGGCATTTCCCTGAACATATACAGGTGTCCTCTACTCATAAGTGTGGCATGGATACTAAATAAAGGGGTTTACTATGGCCCGACCAAAGAGAACCAGAGAGCGTACATTGTTTTGTAATGTTGACATATTATTATTTTTATTTAAGATCCAACAAATTACGCTGTACAATTTAAATGGGGCATTTAACACACAACAAATATACGTTAATACATACAGACACGTCAGGAGTTGAGAACCCTGCCCGTGAGTTTGCCGCCTCGCCTTATGGTACTTTTATACAAAGTTCCTGGCAGGAATGGTGGGCTTACTAGGGCCCCGCGCATGATCTCACAATCTGAGGATGTTGTATAGATAATTGAAACAAAAGGAGGGGTGAAAAAGAGGGAGTAGTAACTCTCTCGTAGCAGTAATTGGGGCTAAAATAATTTTCCGTACTAACAAAATAGGAAAGCCTGCTACAACATGTAGTAGCAAAACATTATATTGTTGACCGTTTAATATCTTTGGCTGTTAACGGCCTTGCTAGACCATGTGCATTGAGAAGCTCCATCTACGCAGAAATGTTTTTGCCTTATGGGCACTGGTGAATGTTTGTGTGCTTTTAGAAATATACTTGTAATGGAAAAACTGACCATATGACGACTGTTATCTGAAAGGAGCTCATCGCAAAAAAACAATGTGCCAGGAAAACCTTAAAAATAAACAAAGAGTGGAAGGGAGGGGATACGCAGAGTGACGAGGGCATTGCTTCCTGTCTGGGAGCCGTACAATGTACCGAATAGCCCATGTACTGCTGGAGCGCGGCCAGTCTCATGAAAAAGTGTAGTGTGTGTGATTGTTGTACTTGGCGTCTCTATTCCCCAAAATAAGAGAAACTATTTAAATAATTATTTGTGAGAGGCTGGTTGGCTTTGTGTTGTAGTTCTAGCTTCTGTAGAAGGCAACATTATATATAGTGTCTTGTTCTGTATGGAACTACTAAGTACCGTATCTCCTGTTGTATTCCTTTTTTATTATTATGTATGTATTTATTCGTCTTAGTTGGCTAATGGCTTAGCCATGCATCAGATATGTAATTATGGTAATTAGTAAATTAACAGTTCTTTATAAGTGGACCATTGTTGTCACTAGCTCTATCATGTATTCTAAGAGTTGTAGCGAAATGAGTGGAAGACCATATTTGATCTTCAAGGACCGACAACTGGTGCTGTATCAAAACTACCAACTGACCTCATTTCATTTGTGGCCCTCACATCTGCAGCGCTCAGACCGATTCCTAGGTCTGACACAGAAATCGAATGTTACAGTTAGTTGTAGACTTTACTGTAGAAAGATAATTGTGGTTCATTTGTAACCCTACCAGAGGGACATTAGCCTCAAAAGCACATATGCAAGCGTGAGACGTTTGGATAAAGTTTGTTCCTTGCATAAAAGAAACCTACACACGTGTTTCATTCATTCACCCAGTCAACAAATTTTTTGTAAATACATAACTTTCCTCTATGGATAAAAAATGTATTAAAAAATACATTTAGTTCTACAATTAATAAGGTCAATAAAGAAGGTTCATCTAACACCAACCAGGACCACATACACTTGACACTATGATGAAGTGCAAGGTAAAAGGGTTTTTTTTAAATACTTTTTCTTTTCATATTTTACTTAATCCCGCTTAGACCCTGACCTTAATACAACAAGAGGACAGATTTATGCATACAGCAAGATTTTCCAAACCGGTCTTTACCATGACCTCACCAGTGTTTCAGACTTTCCTAGATAATACATAAACTCGTGCATCATTCATTGAGACTGCTTTTTCTTTCTTGAGCCAAGATTGGTTTTTAAATGGCCGAGGTATAGAAAGATGGTCTAAGAATTCTTTTTAGCAGTGCTACATAATTTCTGAAGGAAATGGACCACATGCTTTTCTTGGAAAAATTGTTTTTGTTGACCATTTCTAAGACGTTATGGGTATGGCTTCCTAGAAATTATTCCAAGTAAGTAATAAATCACATATATAGTGCCAGCAGATCCCACAGTGCTGTTACAATAGGGGACAGAGTATATATTTAATAAAACCATTTAAACTTAACAATAACTTTAACACACAGTGTAGTGTGACAACAGTCCTTCTGGAGAATTCATTCAAACTCTTGCTTCATGTAGAAAGCGCAGCCCTGCAGCTGCCCTCCTCCACCGTTGACGCAGCCAACAAGTGGTAGGAAAGCACTCCCACGGATGCTCTTCCCGGCCCACAGCATTAACTGAGCCAGCGTTTTAGCTGACCATAGGTGGGTATATTATAAAAAAATTAGCTGGATGGTGGGGGAAGGTGCGAGTGCGCATGGGAGATACTGCAGAACATTTAAAGGGACCATACAACTTTCATATACATTAAAGTGCATAAGGTGGCTGGAGTGTCCATTTAAGACACACTACAGAAGGAGAAGAGGACCTTGCTCTTGCAGTCTTATAATCTCCTGCTGAGGCTTGCAGAGTTTGGATCCAGCCTGCAATGTTGGTAACTGCTTCTTCTCAATGCTGTATGCACAGATATAAAGATTAAAGCAGTTATTGCAATCAAAGCAGTGGTTCACACAATGGAGAGGGGGTTAGATTTGTATATTGAGTGCCTGGTAATGCCCTACAGCATACGCCTGTCAGTCCGATCAAAGTACATGTTAAGTACTCATGGTTTGGATTCAGATGTTGGTACCCATAAAAATATTTATTTTCTCCAAACATCCAAATTAACAACTCTTTGTGGTGCAACTCATGGACGGATGCCTTCGCCGTGAAAAGGTGCCGACAACCCTGTTAGGCAATATGGAAACCACCTGGTTGGCTACCTGCATCGATTGGGAAATCCGTTCTCCCCTAACTAGTCCCATAGTTCTGGACTGTGTGAGGAGGCTCTATACCTGGTCTATCTACATCAGTTTCAGGTCACTGTGTCGATGTGACTAGTGATTTGTTGCAGGGTTATATCTGTGCTGGTTCTGTAAAGAATAACGCTGTCATTTTAGGCAAATATATAAAAACTAGCATAATGTGTTTTTCTATGATTTATTGACGCCAGTCAGGTGTTGGTCTAACTAATCATTGTTGCTCTGTCTGCGCAGGTATTTGACTTCCATTTGGAACACAAGGACCTGGAGTATATATCCTCTCTGCACAGTAACAGGAAGCTAATTCATCTGAGTTATCCTCTGTGGAAAGGGTGAATCCAGACACAACTCAAACACATCGGGAAAGCCGACTTCCTCTGCCTCACAGGCCGACCGTGTACTAAAGAAAATTTGTACAAACCTTTCTGGAAGCAAAGGGGTTAATAGCATGTTCAAACAGGAGTGAATTATTGTGTCACTTAGACATTGCAGCACTGAGTGATGTCAACAATCATAGCTTGAAAGGTTTCATTGACAGGCGCTTGAAGTAAAAGAAAACACTGGACGTTTTTATTTGTCTATGTCACAACCTTATTATTTTTTTTATTTTTCTTGTACTTTTTTTTATTTTGGGTACTTTAATAACAGCCCTACTATTTCACATCAATTATGATGTAAGTGCCTTATGCTTTTTTGAGGGTCTCCTATAGGCTGCTGAATTCAGAATATAGTGTGTACTGCTAAATGGTCGTCCTACTCATCTTTTAAACTTGATTTTAGGCCATTTCCATTTTTACATGTGGCATTCAATGACTAGTTGAAGTTGCTATGGCAAAATCATTTGTTATGCCAATCTGTATTTTGTTGGCTTATGCCACTTCCTTTTCCACCCAATAAACACTAAATAATTCAGGCCGACTGTTAATGCCCTCTCTGATTGCATAAAACGTTCTATACTTGAATCAATACAGTATATACTGGAATTATGAAATTACATATACTTTGCAACAATGATGTCACTAAAATCCAAACATAATTTAAGAAATTATATATAAAACTGTGTATTTTTTCAGTGAAATTGTTTAAATAAATATATGGATAATCAATTATTTTGGGTATCTCTGACATGTTATATAAGGGACTGTCACCCACAGGGGAACCAAGAAAAACATAGATATGGATGTGTTGCTCAATGCTCGTCTCAGCATGAGGACTGCTGACTTGGTGACCGCTTGTATGTGAGAAGGTAATGGCTGGGCTCTTCATATTTGGGCAGGATGTGCTCCATGATCATTGGCACTGGTCCACCTACCACAGGCATGTAGAGCTGTCTTCCACAGGTCAAATTAAGGAGCTTTCTATGGTCCTACCACGCTTTGCAGCCCACAGTGCCTCTCATAGACAGATGGCGGGGACCACTGAGTATCAAAAACGGCTGTTTATGGTTTACTCATGGTATTAACAGAGATTTTTTAATCGGTTTAATCCAAAATAGCTAACTAGTTGAAACTTCTTTATCTAAGGAGCCTTTTATAGTGTCATTAAGAGTCGGATCAGCTAAATCAATTATGTAAAAATGCAGCAGGGTTTCTCAAACCAGCTGGATGTCATACACCGACTCTGTAGAGCCAAATCTATCTTGGACAACAATGGTCTAGGAGACCAGCGAGATAGAAAATACACTCCGACTAGAATTGTTCCCTGGTTCTCAGATGTGCATTTTGGACAAAAATTCATATTTTACTAAATTTGTTTATGGGACAAATTAATGAATTAATGATTTAGGTATGCAATTGGCTGTTCGTATGGTTACATGTGTCTAGATATGAAGGGTACGCTATTATCTACACTCACTGTCTCCTCACAAGAACAGTAATATGAGCTATTAACACTGCATAATAAGATCATTTGTGTGTATGGAGAAAGGGATCTGGAGCATTTTATTGTCTTCCACATGGCAGGCAGATGTAATTATGCATGATGTATCATTATGATAATGAGCGCAGGGAGTTTATTGTTCTGAGATGTTTCAACATTTATAAAGGTACAGAACGCAGTTGTCGCGACACTTTAAACACATTGATATCTGCACACCTAGAAAAGGAATACAATGGTGCATGGAATTTAAACATAAATTACTTTATTTCATGAAAGCATACTATGGGGATTAACCAAAAGACAATGTATGTGACTCTGAGGAGCCCTTAGCAAATTGCAGGACCCTTGGAGTCATCATTAAATATTTCGGGACCCATTACTAGCTTGTGCTTCACCTCTGCCAATCCGTATACCAAAAAGGCAGCTTTAAAACATTTTATATACTAAAATACAAATATTTAAATGTATCTTTTAAAGATGTGTGAATTGTGGACTTATCTTTGACTGTTTCTTGGGGGGGGGGGGGGGGTACTGGAAGTTTAATTTCCGATATGGAGAAGCAAAAACAAACCTACAAAAAGTTAGGTAAATCCTGTCTCCTAATAACAAGGTTGGCTTCCACGCTAGACATAATAATCTCTTCCAGGAAGATGAAAGGATAACAAGTGTGTTGTACAGATGTTGAACGTTGGTATACTGTATCAATAGATCACTGTACAGAGAGAGACCCTTCTGTGTGGGTCCGTGGCCCCTTTTGTAACAGATGGAGAACATAGCGGTGCTGCGTGACCTCCTTGATATTTAGCTTATTGCTGAAATCTGATTGGCTGCCTCCACTTAGCAAGATGGGAGCCCCTGCTAGGGAGCATGTATGGACTTTGACCCACGGTAATACCCTATGTGGCATTTAATGTTTTCAAAGGGCACAATATAACATTCCTTTAACCTTTTAAGTGCCGCAGGGAGTTTGTCGCACTGAAAGAAGTTTATAGCAATGTTTCTTTCAATTGGAGGAACATTTACAAAGGCGCTAGCTGCTATTTAATATCGTCTCTCGGGATTTAAGACAATGAAAAAAAGATTCGGTTTTTACATTCTTGTTAAAATCTGTTTCTCGGTGTTCGAAATATAAAAACTCTGCATTCTGATGTTAGCGTACAGAGAACAGTGGAAGAGGACCATGCAATTTAAGGAGGAGGGGGAAGAGGGAGGAGCGGGGTTTTGAGGTTTTAGGTTGTATCGACAGACCATTCACTGAGTGGCAAGGATTTGAACAAGAAAGGAACAGCGTCAGCTTGTGTCTGAACGAACTGTGCGTCTGCATCTCGCTGGTGTGGGAATGTTTACTGCGATATTATAGTTTGAGATTAAGTACATTCTCTGAAAGCTCTTCCAGACCAAGTGATATGAGGATGTGCTGGGTGTATATTTAAACCCGGGACGCCTACGTTACCTAGTTCTAGGTTGGATTATGAATTATGGATATCGGAGGCAGATGGATGATCCAAAAACATAGAGGACTCAACATTACTTTATGACCACAGACGAGCATAAGGCGTGAAACCGAGGTAAGAAAAACTAGCACAACCACTAATACCACTTATTCTTTTATGGTTAATGTGTATATATATAGATAGATAGATAGATAGATAGATAGATAGATAGATAGATAGATAGATATATTGACATTGTACATGGATTTATATATATATATGTATATATATATATACATAAAGAAGGAGCAATTATGGATATATTGTGCATTCAATTATAAAATTTGCTTATTACTACATTCATAATTCACAAATAGTTTTTTAATGAGAATATAAATATCAGGCACAATTAACGGTAAAAAAGCAATTCCACTTTATTAAAATAATACTGGTTCGGAGTGAACAGTCACGGGCGATTTTTCTGTATTGTTTCTTAAAGCGGAGAGTAATCTAGGACAGTAGTCTATGAATCAGGGATTTCATTCCTAGCTATCAAACTTTTTAAACTCTTGTTGTGTCAACACTAAAGAGTAAATCTCTGCTTCTGTAGATGGTTGTATATTGCATGTTTCTCGTTATTACGGAGCTAGACAGTTACGTTCGTTTCGTGAATAACTGCTATATTATGCATTGCTTATTCCTCCCCTGACTTCCTTACACTGTAGATCACCCCATAGGGAATACCGCCCGTTAGACTACAAGTGTCATTCTCATTGTGGATTATGGGTTTTGTAGTCCATTCACAGGTGATATAATACAGATTACAATGGCAGTACCTGCTGTGTTTCTTGATTTTCCCCAGCCTTATTAACATATTTGTATGATTCAGCAAATGCCACACAATGAACACATAAAAAAAGGGTTTTTTTAGGATCTGGACTTAGCATGTGAGAGAAATGCAATACCAACTTTCAATTAGAGGGAACTTAGAACTAATGGGATTACAGAGATAAAATGCTATATAGACCTGACAGGTTCTCATGGTCTCCTTGTCACAGATGCAGATAAGGAACTTACTAACAATAGACACAGCAAAAATGTGCAAAATGATAATTAGGCTGGAGAGCATTATTGTATGGAATGAGTCCACTTGCCTGTGAAGTTTCTAATCTCACCAATGTATTTAAAATCTATTGCGGAATTGGATTTATTGTCAAACCAAGTGATCTTTTTATCACCGACAATTTACAAAAGACAATAGGAATGAAACTGCCTTTCCGTGCATGACCTCATAGTTTTGCGAGAGACACTTAAGATTTATTGTGGTTAGAAAAAAATAATGATGAGACCAAATGTATCTATTAGAGTGATAACGTTTGTCCACGTATCAACCTACAAATAAAAGTAGGTATTAATCATATTACATGCAAGTTGTTAAAGTCTGAATTCCAGCTATGTTTAGCGGTTTCACCGACACAGATTTTTCAGCACTTTAAAAACTTGCCCCTGGCTTGAAGAGCTACTGGAAGTTGTAGTCACTTACCCACCGTTACCCCTAAAACAAAAGGTGCTGATGGCTACCTTACCATGCACTTTGGAGCAGGTGCAATAAAACAGAGCAAAGATCCTTACTGGAAAAATAGAGGGAGGTCCCTCTGGCAAAGACGCCTTTGTTAACCAAAGCCTATCCACCTACTTTCAACATTGAAAGTAAATCATGAAAGTAAAATAATTGAACACCTGATTATACCTCCCCAGAGCTGTAAGCACTAACATACATTACTGCATTGCATGCAGTGCTTGTTTCCTCCCTTCCAGTACAAGCTATTTCTTTTCTCTTTTACTGGATGTTCTTAGACATTATCAAACGTTGCGCAAATAATGTTGCCCCATGCTGCTTCCTGAGGTTCTTAATATATATATATAGTGACTACACGCCACTAAAAATGTAGAGAGACCACTAACCTGCTTCTAAGAAAGAAAATTCATAAAAAGATACATTGAGGGTGAGGTGGGGTAAAACCACTGTTTTTTCTTGTAGCCAAAGGGAGTAGACTTTAAAGGACTGATCAAAAGGATGACCTTGCCTCTGAGATTAGAGTTAAACCTGCTCGCCATGCATTGCACACCTCTCTGAATCACAAAGAGTTAACAGGATTATATGGCTTTATTTTAGACAGTTTAAAGTGATTTCCCATAAGATGTTTTGCGCTGATAAAATGTTTAATTGGCTGTAAATGTATTAGTTATTTCTATCTAATTATGTTATTTAATTATCTTATTTTAGGAAGAACTGCTTTTGTGTCTGTCTCCTGGATCCACTTTAGCTACACAGCACCATCTAGAGTCCATCTTGTGTAACTACCGCAGTCATGATGCCCACGATGTTTCCCACTAGGAAGAATCCATATTACAACCCTGAAATCATTGTCAGACATTACAATTACACAGGAAAGTACAAGAGCAATTTGAACAACGATATCAAGCCAACATCAGTTATCTTCATTATTATTTGCTGCTTTATCGTGCTGGAGAATGTCCTGGTGCTTCTCACTATCTGGAGGACCAAGAAGTTCCACCGTCCCATGTACTATTTCATTGGCAACTTAGCTCTCTCGGACCTGCTTGCCGGAGCTGCTTACACAGCCAACATCTTGTTATCGGGATCAAACACTTACAACCTAACACCGATTCAGTGGTTTGTACGAGAAGGGAGCATGTTTGTGGCCCTCTCTGCCTCAGTGTTCAGCCTCCTGGCCATTGCTATTGAACGCTACATAACCATGTTGAAAATGAAGCCACATAATGGTAGCAAAAGTTCTAGGTCCTTTGTCCTGATCAGTATCTGCTGGCTCCTGTCTCTTTGTCTGGGTGGTCTCCCCCTCATGGGTTGGAACTGCATTTCAGACATGGATTACTGTTCAACAGTGCTTCCCTTGTATCATAAACATTACATTCTGTTTTGCACCACAATTTTTTGTATTCTGCTGTTCGCCATCGTGATTCTGTATGCAAGGATTTATTTCTTGGTACGAACACGTAGCAGGAGCCTGACATTCAGAAAGAACTTTGCCAGAACCAGTAGAAGCTCCGAAAAGTCCATGGCACTGCTCAAAACAGTCATCATAGTTCTCAGTGCATTCATTGTCTGTTGGTCCCCCCTCTTCATCTTCCTTTTGCTTGATTTTGGGTGTATAGTTAAGGCCTGTCCTGTTCTTTTCAAAGCTGAATACTTTTTGTCCCTCGCCGTCCTTAACTCTGCCACTAACCCCATTATCTACACCCTTACCAACAGAGAGATGAGGAGGGCTTTCCTAAAAATGGCCTGTTGTTGTCCATGTCCAGTGTTGAATCCTGGAGCAAAAGTCAAAAAGCCTATTATTACAGGACTGGAGTTTAGCAGAAGTAGGTCAGACAATTCATCTCACCCGCAGAAGGATGAAGCAGAATATCCTGTGACCCTTATGTCTTCTGGGAATGTGACCTCTTCTTCCTAGATCTTCTAAGACTGACTAGAATTGGATACAATTGGTTGCAGCCGAACAAAGCATTAAGGGAAAGCACATCTCCTAATAATATGGATGATGCCAAGGGCATCCTGAATCCAAAAAGCTAGCATTAGTTCTAATGGGGAGATGCAAAGCTCCTGAACAGATATCCGATGATATCCGATGATATCCGATGGAAGTGGCAGAACTGTACAGGGTTGACAGGTTTTGGATTTTTCATAGATGGACAAATAAGGTGCCTTGAAACAGGGATTTTAATCCACACAATCCCGTGTGCAGTGTATAAATGTGAGTCGTTTAACATCATTTACCGAAAGCCACTAGGATTCAGCATTTTTATACTGACTTGTAGAAAATGCCTTAAATGAAGTAAATCAGCTCTTGAACAACAAGGTAACCACCTGCCATGGCCATGTAGGATAATATTCAATGATCTCTATGAATTTGTAGCCACCGAAGGCTTAGCTTTAGAACTCAATTTACCATGGCGATGGAAGTGACAGGCTGATTTCCTAATCCAAATGTATATTGTGTCTGAGTTTCTAATATGGGTATTTGACATCATCAGTTATAATATGGGTATTTGACATCATCAGTTATTGGATGAGATCTGCAGGACGTTCAGCAAATTGGATAGATGCAGCATAGAATATATTCTGCCATCACCGTTGTGCTACGGCTTCATTTGAATTGTATGTTTCTAAACCTACTCATTTTTGCATTCCTTGTGGTAACCCAAATAGAGATCCAGAGCAGTGTAGTAAGATAAATATTCGATTTTACTCCCCTGAATTAAAAACCCCAAACATTAAGGCTGGAGTCCATCTCTACCCTGGGCTTTTCAGTTTAGTGCACAGCCTGGCACTACACCTCCTACAAAATCCTATCCACATGAGACCAGGGTTAACCAAGCATATGGTCTAGGCTATAATTTTCAGCATTTAAGAAGCTATCATAGAAGTTGGTGCTGCCAATTTGTGATGGATACTATTTTTGGACATTATTTAAGCCATTTTGCCTAAGTAACAACTATCAGAGTAGCATTACCCCCAGGTAGAACTTCTCCATCACTGAAGGAGAATCACTTGGGGTCAGGGCACCTAACTGCTGTTGGACCAGACTCCGCATTGCCATTTGAAAGGTGGAGGGTTTAATCACTCGCATCTAGTAGAGATTACATGTCACTGCAAGAGTTTATTGAAGCAATGGGAATGCCAGAGACTTTGTATGGGTTTATTCATCACGGTTGGATTGGCTTGAGATGATTGTTTTACATAAGCCAATCCAAACTTTAGACAGTGCCAGAAACATAAAGTATCAGTAGCACAGGCTGAACAGAGAGCTAACATGAAGTATGGGGCTTTGGAACATTACTTTTATGGGATTACCTTGGAACAGAATTCATTATTTATAATAGTATTCCTGCAAAGCAAACATTTGGTGATGCTAGGCATTCATTTTCTATTGGAAGGTTCAGATCATTCCACAAAGGTGGCTAACTTAATTATTAACAAAACATGTTTTAATTATTAACAATAATTATTTTTTTTGGTGATTTTATGGCTGCTTGTTACCCAGTGGCTGATAACTTGCACCCATCTGGGTATAAAGGAAAATACCCGTTGTGGCCACAGATCTTCCATGCACTTGCTTTGGCACTTATTTACAGACAGGGACAGGCTGAGACTAAGTGCCCCTGGCTGTCTTTATGTCAAAAATGGCTACAGGGACCGTGCCCAAGCCACATCGCAAAGGGGTTTTCACGTCTTCTGTTCTGGTCTATGGGACTGGAAGAGATGGGGATGGTTGCACGTGATGATTTATCAGTAAATTGGCAGTATCTCAACATTACACTCTGTGAATGTATTGGATAAAATAAACTCTTATAAATTATACCCAAAGAGATTGGGAAAGCCACTCCTTTGAGGTTACAAAGCTGTGTTGTTCTAAACGCAAATTATTTGTGTTTACGGATGGTGTTCATTGAGCTGTTCGTAAAGCACAAATTTTATTTTATTTGATACGTTTTGTAGTATTTTTTATCAGTGCAATTAAAGTTTTTTTTTGTTTTTTTTTTAATAGTATTTAAAACTCTCCTGACATTTTTTTGTGTGTGTGTTGAATTTGCACATAGTGGAATTGTATTTTAAATATAAACCTTTAATAAAACTGATTTTTGTAAGGAAGTCTGTGTAAGTGTCTGAGTTTGTTACAGGAGGGGTCGCTTGTATGGATGGAGAAAGCCCCCTCCCCAGTAAAAAAATGGCTTCATCAAATGAATGCAAAGGGGGAATTCGGACGTTGAGAGGTTTCAGGAAATACCATCTGCACAGAAATAACAAGGCAGGAAATCCCGAGAGAAGAGCAGTCCCATTCACATACTTCTTAGGCAGTAGTTAAACAATTTAACATGAGACACACAGATAATTTATAGTTAGTGGTAAAGCATGTATTCAAAGAAGGTTCACATAGTAGCTCTGCTTAACCCCTTCACAACAGTGCCGAATGGCGAAGATGAGGCGGCACTGGCACTTTAAGGCCAACAGCCACCCGATGACATAAGTGTGGCCAACATATGGAAATGCACCAACTGTAACTTTGTGTGTGTCTGGGTATGTTAGTGTGTGCGACTGTGTGTGTGTTTGTAAATGTTACTCTGTGTGTAGGTATGTTAGTGTATGTGTTAGTGTGGTTGTCTGTGTTTGTTAGTGTGTGGATATGTTACTGTGTGTGTGCATTTGAGTGTATGTCCAGTTGTGTTAGTGTGTGTGTTTACATGCCTGGTTGTGCTACTGTCATTGTTTGTATGTTAATGTATCTGGTTGTGTTAGTGTCAGTGTCTGAGTATGTTTGTGTGGCTGTGTAAGTTAGTGTGTGTATCTGGATTTGTTAGTGAGTGTGCATGTGGGTATGTGTGTTTGTGCATGTCACGATCACATGTCATGATAAGTTTAATTTTAGTTTTATTATTCATTATATAACACAATGGATGTGGGCATAGCTTTGGTTGGCATGGCTTTGGTGGTGGCGGAGTGCAGCACTTCATCCTTGGACCCAAACAGCACAATGTCTTGGTGTCCAGGCCTGCGTCACATCCTCATAATGTTCCATGCCATCATACAAACAATGGGTTATGTATCCGACTATAACAGTAGGGGAGTTAATGGGCCAGTATCGCTGAGTGCTCACCACTACCTGGTGAAGCAAGTCAGGAATCGATATTGTTCCTTCCAGGTCATGTGATTGTTGTGATCATCAAGCATGTGCATTGAGGTCAACTCGTGCGAATAGTATTAGGTTACAATATACCCTTGGATGCTGAAGGGTTAATGGCAAAGCTATTTACATTGAGAAGAAATCTTCTTAACAAACGGACTTCTAGAAAACAATGGGCAAAATCTGTCACATGATCTACGAGGGAGACATTTTAAACTGATTATCACAATGATATTTTATATTTCTATTGTCTTGCTTAAATGAATAAATAACTTTATCATGTACAAGAAAAAAAGAAAGATGATAATGAGGAAAAACAACAAAATCCAATGTATTCCATTCAAGGTAATCTGCTGAAATTGACATCAAACAACTGAAAGTTGGAAATCTTGGAACCAAACTAAGTGTTTTTAAAGACATGTATGTGACCAGTGTTTGGCTGTGTTTGGACATCACAAGCCTAGGCAGCAGTCATAATGATTAAAGGAGCCGATAACATGAATGGAGAATCTTTCACACTTTACATACAATGACATCATTGCTACAGCAGTGCATAGACTTTCGTTCATTCTCACGCTTACCACACACTCAAGATTTACCGTGATATACTTCACACTGTTTTGCGATATATATATAGAGGTGGGCTGAACCACTATGACTGTGTGTGTGCCGAGGGAAATGCGGCTAGAGTCTCAAGCTGTGAAAACTATCAATACTACTGAAAAATAAATTGGTTCCTGTACTTCTTCTGAAGCTATCTGTACCTATATATTAATCACTAGGAATGAGTGAGGGCTATGGGCGCTAATGAGTAGAATCTAAAATTAGGTTAATTGTACCATTCTTTTAAGGAAAATATGGTCTTGATTACCATTTTTGTAAGTTCTCTGAAAGACATTTCAGCTTGTTTGAGCAGGGCCGTCCTCAACTGCTGTTTCTGTAAGTCAGATTGTTATGTTTTATACTACTTGTTATGTCCTGTATACCCATTGTACAGCGCTACGGAATATGCTGGTGCTATATAAACCAATAAATAGCATATTTGCTCTGAAAAATACCCCTTGTCTTATATTCAAGGTCCTCTTATAATCAGACCTCGAACAGAGGTCTGACTACAAGACTAAGATACAGATCCCCTGCAGCACTGCAGGGAACCTGTATCCAGGGCTTCTATGACGGAGCACCGGTGTGACGTGACCTTCTGGTGCTCAGTCATAGAAGTCCTAGTGGAAGTCCCGGTAAGTCGGGGTGGGCATATAGGGGGGTAAAAGGCATATCGGGGGGGAAGAGTTGCATATAGGGGAGTATAAGGCATATCTGGGGGGGGGCAGAGTGGCATATAGGGGGGTATAAGGCATATCTGACTGGCAGAGTACCAGGCCGTGGGGCAGATGTACATAACTGGGGGCAGGTTGGCAAATGAAAGGAAATAAAAACCAAAAATGCATTGTTTTTATTCAATATGAAAGACATTGTAATTCACATTCATTTAATGTGAATTAAAATTTACTAGTAAAACTTTTTTCTTATAGGGTAGTCGTTTTCTTTTTTTCTAAATTAATATTAAAATGTTGGCGGGGTCGT
This sequence comes from Spea multiplicata, assembly GCA_009364415.1. Lineage (NCBI taxonomy): Eukaryota > Metazoa > Chordata > Amphibia > Anura > Pelobatidae > Spea > Spea multiplicata. The sequence goes on from VKOC01000004.1 coordinate 25,962,507, forward strand.
CCTATAATCAGGGCTGTCTTATAATCGAGCAAATAAGGTAATTTAATCCTTTTTGGTTATAATAGGTCTAAGGAACCACTGGAATATGAGCAAGCAAAGCTCGTAAAAATCACACTGTAGAGCAACACAAAATCCTAACCCCTGCTGACTCTCCTTGTGTAGATGTGCATGTGTGACATTAGTATTTGCACGAGTGGTCATATCATGGAGCAAATAAATGCGTAACAAAGCATATAGGATAGATATAGGATCTGAATATTTGCATAGCATTGAAGCAGGACTATCTGTAGCAGACAAAGTTGCCACAAAACAGGACCTCAAATGGCATAACCTCTGCCAACTCAATGCACTTTACGGCGATTTCATTAGTCATGTGATGGCATTACATCATCAAAGTGTGATTCGCTATAAGATACTATATTTAAAGTGGCCAAATAGGGACACTCTTATTTTAGGGGGTGTGGAGGGGGGCACGTATTTATCAAGACTTTTATGGGACACTTTCAGCTGTTGATAGCAATCTAAAGGACTAAGACACACAGAAGACGCATGCTTTTTTTTCCCACACAATTTAATTTGTAACCATAGTTTCTTGCGATTTCTTTGTATATTATTGTTACTTTTAGCAGCTTGTGATATATCATACTTTTCTGTGTTTCTAAAAAAGAGGGGCATCAGGGGAATAAAGAGGGATAGAAGGATTTGAGTCCTAAAGAGGGACACTTGGGACGAATGGAATAGTCAATTTATTATTTGAAATTTCAGGACAATCTATGCAAAAAGGATTAAATAATAAAAAGGTTAAGCCATCCACAAGCTAAAGAATATAACCACCCCTGTTTTTATGGGCAAAAGACGTTTTTGTATTGTGATATTTAATAAAGCGGGTCACTAAGCAGACATTAACCTTGGAACAGGTCCATACAGGACATGTTAGCCTTTTACTGGAAAACACTTTTCTCCTTCCACAAAGAGAAGTCACAGTTTTCCAATGATGTGTTGTGATGAAAGGTAAAATCAAAAAGAGTCATCACATGACCCTTTTTAAATGTTAAATAATCTTCCCCCACCTTAAACTAGGCCCAGTTAAAAAAAAACTTTATTTAACAAGGAGGATGTTAAATAAAGAAAAAAAAACCCCAGATGTTTTAATTTAAACTGTGTGCTACCGCATACCCGTAAGGCCGGCCCTGGTGGGGGCTTCCTGGCCCCCTAGAGTGGCGGACCCGGTCGCAGTTGCAGCGTGCTTAAGGGGCAGATGCCCCTTATGCCCTGCGTTAATGCGGCTGTAAAGGCCCAGTCAGTCCTGTCCTGACTGGGCCTATTTTAACCCCTAATGTAACTTCCCAGCTCTCTAGAGCTGTCTAAATGCAGCCATCACCCCTAAATGTTTTAAGACAATTTTTTAACAAGATTCTCAAATCTGCCATTTCGTAAGTTAAAGTGGTCTAGACATCAGGGAAGTTAAATTAGGGTACATAAAGTACACATTTCAAGAAACTACACCCCTTGGAGGTTCAAATGAGGGGCTACATGTATTTCTAGGACAAAAGTTGAGTGCACAAATAATGACAGAATATGTCGCTTTGGCTAGAAAATATGTTTTTCTAACCATAGAGACATGTTCATTTGCGTCTTGCGCACTCCAGGTTTGTACTAGAAACACACGCAGCCCCTCATTTGATGCGTCAAGGGGTGTAGTTTTTGCAAATGTGTACTTTATGTGGCATAATTTTACTTCTTACGTGAGCAGTAATGCCACGTCAAGGCTTCAACCCTAATTACTGATCATTCACACGCCTTTCATATCTCCATTCACTCACAGAAGCACACACCATACTTTCCATACATTCACTCACAGAAGCACACACCATTCTTTCCCCTTACAGTCCCAAAGAGATGATCGTAAAGGGAGAAAATAAAATCACTTTTACAGCAAAAATAAGTTTTGCAGTAAAAATGCAAGTAGCTGGTTACTCACGTACCGCACAGGCTAAGTGGCTGATTTTACTAATATTTACAGTTAATCAGGATTTAAAACATTTCTTCCCTTTACCATTGGCTAAATTTAACCCCATGATCAAAGGGATCATGGGGTTAAAATTTTTTAAAAAGGGAATGTGACTTTTTATAGCTATATGATCACTGTGGTAACATTGGCTACCACAGTGATCATTTTGCTAGAATACTTAAACTTTTTTTTTGTTTTTTAAAGTTAAACTAGTTTATGTTTAGATAATTTAATTTAATTTTTTAACTTTTTTTACATTTTTATTTTTTTAACTTAATATTTTTTATTATTATTCACAAGCATTATACCGTTGGAAAGGTGAGGCGATTACCTTTCCAACGGTATATGGTGGGGGTCTGTAGCTGCTTGGATGCCTGAGATACAGGCATCTAAGCAGCATGCCCCCATACCGCTTTAACTGACAATTGTCAGTTATTAATAAAGTTGCGCGGTGACGTCATCGCGTCATTGCGCGTGCCGCCACCGGCCGGATCGGGAGGCCACGGTGATGCCCTTCAGTATGAGGGGCAGATCGCCGGGGTAGGTGGTGATGGGGGTCCACAGACCCCCATCAAGGTAAGATAGTGCTAGCGACGGCAAGGTGCCGTCGTTAGCAGTCAAGGGGTTAAGGTAGGGGCCTGGAGCTGCAGCTCCATCAGCCCCTAAGTCAATCCGGCCCTGCCACGGCCCGGCCCACCGGGCAAATGCCCGGTGTGCCCGATGGCCAGTCCGGGCCTGTTGGAGAAAGTTCAGAGAAGGGCTACTAAAATGGCTACTAAAATGGTTCATAGATTACAGGATAAAACTTACCAGGACAGGTTAAACATATATAGCCCTGAAGAAAGATGTGACAGGGGAGATGTGATAGAAACATTTAAATACTTAAAGGAAATCAAGAAATACAAGTGGACATAGTCTTAAGATATAGGGGAAAAAGTTTAAGAGGAACACCAGGAAATATTACTTTATTACATTACTGAAAGAGTAGTGGATGCATAGAATATTCTTCTAGAAAAAGTTGTAGATATTAATGCAGTGAATATGTTTAAGCAAGCATTGGATAGTCATAAGGCTAAGATAGATATAAGATAAGGCCAAGGACTATGGGCTGAATTGTTCTTATCCACCGTCACTTTCTATGCATTTAGTGGGATTATGCCAATGTGGGTACAATCCTATGATTCTAGATTATCCCTTGAAAAAAAAGATCATATTGCTTCAAACCCTAGACCTTTGCATGCCAAAGGCATTGTGTACACTGATCGTGCATGAGTCCATTATAATGTGCCTGACCTTCAGCGCCTGTCACTCAACTTCAATATACATTAAGAAGGACCAGCTTAGGTGACCTTCTGCAGCAAGAAGGTCTGGGTTGTCCCTGCATAATGCATAGTTAAATTTGTAAAACAGCTCTCAAAAAGGTCGTCCCGCATTAACTATTCATTATGCAAAAAAGTTCAACTGGGTTGACCCTTAATAATGCCTAATGAAGTGAAACTCACAGTTTAGCAATTAAGAAACCTGGCATTTTTTGGCATTAAAATACAGTGATACAGTGAGAACCTTTCTCATAGATTGTGCTAGATCAGCTAAACATGTGACTCAAAAGAAAGATCAGCCCTTCTATAGGGATAATAAAATGTGGCAGCTTTGGGAAAATATGTTAAATCAGTATGGGAAAGCATGTTATTCAGTATGGGACAGCACGTCCTGGCTGATTTCCCAGTGGCAGCCTTGTGGACCTCTTTTGGCTCTTATCTTGGTTCTTCTACTCCTACTTGCTAATGGAGAGCAATATAATTTCTTCACTCTCTCAGAATAAATATATAACAGAGGATACTTAGCAAAAAAAAATCAGCTTTGGATTTTCAGAGTCATGAACAAACTAAGAAACACTGTAAAGTGTGTATAATGTATTTCAGTTTTTACTGTGGGAAAGGGGTATTCGCAAAATGGAAAGAAGTTACGACCCTATGTTTCCTAAAGGAAATACCAAATATTCCTGTTAGACAAAGATCTGGAAGTGGAAAGGATGTTAAGGAACAGATTGAAATCCTCAGGAAGAAGTGATCTCATCCCATCCCAAACAGGCACGCCGTGCGGTAGAGTTATCTTATTAGTCATAATTCATGAAGATGTAAGGGGAGAGGTGTCATTGAAATTTCGGCTCATGCTGGGCTACAGTACTCTGCATCCTGTATTGGGAGAGAATTAAAGTTTGCAGGCGGATACATTCTTTCATATCTTAAGCAAGTGAAAAAGTACACAAATTGTCCTGGCCTTCTACGAGACAAAACGTGTTCTGACCTCAGGCACTCAATGGTGAACTCGGCTGTCGTATGCATTAAACTTCATTTTTTCCAAATTACTTTTTAATAATGAATATAATACATAAAGGAATAAGCTACCTAAGTTGCCTTTTAAATAGAGATGGGACTACTTACCTAATACACCAAGAACGTAAATTTACGTTTGCTTAGTTATCTACCTAAGCATATTTATTTGCACTAATGGGCATAAAAAAGAAAGTATCAATATTCATCAATATTATATTTACATAAAATGTTAGATTTTTTTGTTAATGCTTTGATATTTCATTTATAAAAAAATGTTATCTGTATGCTAAATGCAAACTAATCATTCTAATTAATTAAAGAAGCATGACATTCAAATAAAAATAGATCGCCCAGTCTGCCGGCTAGGCACATAGTTGTAACTTTACAATAGAAAGTTGCCAGAACTTGATTGTGTTAAATTTCTATAATTATAATTCAGGTTTAGCACATTTTGGTAATATTTTTTACCATGTACTGAAAACAAGATTCAAACATTTAAAATGCTGCTCAAAAAGCAGCTATTGGAAATTCTGAATATCCTATTTAGTTTCTAGAAAAAAATGCTGTATATTAAGTGTTTATGCTGTATAGATTAAAGTGGAGCCATCACCAGGCCTAGACTGGTCATCGGGGACACTAGGCAAAGATATTGTGGGCAATTTTAATCCCCAGTCCACTCTTACCCATAACCAAACTCCCAGTGGTCACAATTATTTCACTGATTGTTACTACATTTAGAAGGGACCAGGGTTATCAGCAGTGATTTTTTCAAAAACCTCAAACATCTCCAAATCCTACATTTTATTGTTTATAGAGAAACCTTTTTACTCCCTTCCTCATTATCTACTTCAGAGGAAACAACGAGAAAGTATTTAAGAACTGATGTAGGAAGAAAGGAAACACTTCTGAAGTACAATGTATAACAAGAAGGAGCTTCCACATCATTAAATGTATTTAACGAAAATAGCACTTGGCTTGTTGGGTTATCATCAACTAGTTTTTCAAGGAAGTACCCACCATCATCATTATTACCATTTATTTATATAGCGCTCCCCCAAAAAATAGCAGACTGAAGAAGAGAAAATCTAAATAAATGATGGTGTTGGGGACCTATGATAGATGAGTGAGTCACACTAGAGCTGTTGCCTGCTCATTCTAGTCACATGGAACATGGAGGGGGACGTTGTCTGGTGGTTAAATGCAATGTTATGTCACAACATGATGAACTAGACCTATATTGGATATAGATGTGGGGTTAGGGTTGGGGCACTAATCAGTCTGAGTTGAGTTGCTGGGGAAGGTGTGTTTGGAGTGATGTCTTTGACGGATGGCTCAGGAACACGTATTGAAGGCTCTTTGAGTTGAGTTGCTGGTGGAAGGTGTGTCCGGACGGATGTCTGTGAGGGATAATTATGATCACTGTTGTAGCCAATACCTTTCTTAATGAACACTGTGGTCCCAAAGTGTTCAATACATGTGATGTTTGATAATATGAGAATACATAAATGGCAGATTCTGCTCAATATTGAGGGACAGGTTTGCTGGCAGCGACCGCTTAATTACCCATGCGTGTGATGTGCATTGGTTAATCATGACCAATGCAGCTGACAGTTTCATGTTTCTTTTCTGGTTGAACAAGGCAGTAATGCATGGGCTAATGCTGCAAATCAGCACCGTACCCCCGAACATGTCTTCAGATCGGTTTCAGCTAATCTATTAAACTAAGCTACTGCCACTGCTGTTCCCTCTATAATAATCTAAAACTAAAGTTTCAACCTGCTTGTTATTATAATATGTATGAATCTAGGATGGGTGGAGAGATAGCTATAGATGGATAGATATAAACAGATAAAAATTACAGAAATTAAGAAAGAATAGTAACTTTTTAACAAATCTTGACTATTTTTAAACAAATTTTCGTAACTAGGGAGAAAATCATGGTTAGCTAATTCCCCCTAGTGGTGAACATGGTGCATATTTAAGGCTAGGTTTCCACTTGGGTTTTTTTTGCTAAAAACGCCTATAAAAACGCCAATAGCGCCACCTGGCGTTTTTTTTTGTGAAAAACGCTGCAGCCAGATGTTAGCTGTTCTTCAATAGGAAATCGCAAAATGCCATTTCCACTTGGCGTTTTTCTGTTCGGCGGTTTTTCAGTCCTGTTTGGCGTTTTTCTGCTTTTTTGGGCTCTGTGGCAGTTTTTCAAAACTGCAGCATGTTGACACTCTGGCGTTTTTTGCAAGAAATCTTGGCTTTTTTTTCTCCAATAGAAGTCTATGGGAGAGAAAAAACGCCATGAAAAAGCCATGTGGGTTTATTGCCTTGGCGTTTTTTATGGCGTTTTTTCCACAGTTACAATGCAGAGGATGGACCCGGTATCTGTGTGTCCTACGAGAAATAGGCTGGAAACAAACAGTTTCACACAAAACAAAGTCCTGGACTGGTTCATATTGAATTCTACACCATTTGGAACAAACATGCCATTACAAACAAACATACGCGACCGGATCCTGCGTGCCAAAAGCAACAGCAAACAATTTGCACCATCATTTGGGGCCAATCTTCCCAGAGGAGCAGACATTCGAAATAAAGCATGCCTTACAAAACCACAGAAAAGAGACAAAAGGGTCTACCAAGTAAATGACATCAGGAGAGGGCAGATACTTGCCATTTATCCTAATCCCTTTTAGCTGGGTGAAACATCTAACTTGTAAAGGCTGGAAAAACTGCCTAAGGTCAAAAAAAGCAATTTCCACAGAAAGGCTAAAACGCCAGAAAAAACTGCAGAAAAAACGCCAAAACGCAGGTAAATGCAGTGGCAGTTTTCTTGGCAGTTTTCCTGGCGTTTTTCATCAGGAAAAAAACGCCGGACAAAAACCCAAGTGGAAACCTAGCCTAATGAAGTAAAAGCTCCTACGTAATTTAATCAAATGAAAGTCACTTGTATTAAATACTAGGCATAAATCCCATCCTTTCTGTCTTATTTTATACATAACATATTTGATTATTAAATCAAACCAAAACATAATAATCCCCCGCCATCTTTTTCATAGAATGACTTAATATTTTAGGCCAGTTTTATTATTATTTATTGCTTTTTATAGCGCCATTATATTCTGTTGCGCTGTACAATGGGTAGACAAGACATAACAAGTAGTATATAACAATTTGACTTACAGGTGAGGAAGGCCCTGCTCAAACCAGCTAGTACGCAACCATCCCATGTGATGGGAAGCAAGGCCATCAGATCGTGTAGGTGCGTTGCTTTGCACAAACTATAACTGCATGTTTTGTCAACTACAATGCTTTATACAGTGGATACATTTCATAGCATTGTTATATATAACTTTATATTTACTATATTTATTACTTTGTATTTTTTGTACTGACAACAGGCTTTGTGTATTGCTCAGTCAGGAGCTTAGCCAGTGAAGTGTGTAGTCATGTTGCTCTAAATCAGACTGAACATATATCCATGGAATGAAATAAAGGATAGCGCCGAAATGTAGTTCTCAGTCTAAAAGATTTGCTAGCCATGTGTATACATTCAGTGTGTAGAGCTTTGCCTCAAAAGACTATTCAGACAGATCTCTGAACAAATGTTGAGACTCTCAAAACACTTGAAGGCTACAGTGATGACTAAGTCTCTTGACTTGAGCTGTAAAAAATGGACATGAGCACTGTGAAGGAACCTTTTCATAGCTTTTGAAATGTAGTAAAAGTCAGCAAATACACTTTGTGCTAAAAAGCATCAAACACGGAGTATTATTTTAAGCCTACTGTTTTCCAGTATTGCAAAGTGATCTCAATGGGTACCTTAAAGTGGATTTGTCACTTTTCTTGGCTATTACATTTTTCAGTTCAGTAAACTAATTAAACCACTGCCTTTGTAAGGGTTTGGGGAGCGGTGAGGGACTTCAGGACAAGTTACTGGATGAAGGGAGAGAACCTGTGGAGGTAGCCCCTAACCCCCCATACCCTCCTTTTTCCTCCTTTTCCCTTTTCCCCACTTCTTTCCCAGTACCAGGCATTCCATCAAAGAGAGTGGGAGCTTAGGGAGACTAAAGCATGGGTGCGAAGGTGGTGTAAAAAAGATGGATTTGGGTATTTGGGGCAATGAGCAGACATTGCAGTCAGCAACAGACTCTTCAGCATGGACTGCACCTAAATGATGAGTGTTTGATGACTAGAGGAATGGAGGTGTTTTTAAACTAAGTTCTGGGGGGGGGGGTATTGATAAAAATGAAGAAGATTTAGACAGAATGGGCAAGATATTCTTTACAATAATGGCATGGAATTCACTACCAAGAGAGAAGGTGCTATCAAAACAATGGATGGCTTTGAAAAGAGTCCAGATATTTTTTAGAAAAGCAGAACATACAGGGCTATAAAATTATAGAATAATCATTTATATTTCAGAGCTTCTTGATCGAAGGAGAAATCGGATTGCCTTTTGGAGTCGAGAAGTACCGGTATTTTGTTTTTTTGCAAAAGAAATTATCTTGGATTAAAAGCAATAAGTACCGTATTTATCGGCGTATAACACACACTTTTATAACTAAAAAAATAAGCTTAAACCCTACCTGCGTGTTATACGCTGATAACTCCTAGAGCTGCACGATCTGCAGCCGCGTCTCCC
>VKOC01000004.1:25983660-25998443 GCA_009364415.1 Spea multiplicata
ACTCGGCGCCCCTCTCTCTCTCTTCCGTTTCAAAAAAAAAAACGCTTGGGCCCCAGTCGGCCCCATTGTAGGACCGGCCCTGCCGAAAACGGGTGTACCCCAAGCTAGAGTTTCCTTGAATGTGGGTAAAATTGTGCAGTTGCCAGAGGAAGATAATTTGGCTTTGCACCAAGTTACATTAATTATGCTGGTGTAGTAATATTTCTTATTGCTGGTCTGCAATATATAGAATTTCTAGAGCGTTGATAAAGCGTTCCTAGTAGAGTCCACACTAGTTTAATCGCCAGTGATTGGTTGGGATCAAGCACAAACTACATGCAGATTGTGCTGGGAGCTCACCTATGCTAGATATGTGACAACAAAATCAGCCTTGCAAACAGGTGGTAATTAATGGGCATGGAGCATCTAACATCTATTCTCTCTCTTTGTAGTTTGATTGACAGGCCATCAAAAAATTACAGCATGTGGGATGAAAAAATTCACCCTTTCCTGGGTCTTGAGGCCAGATCAATGGACTTACAATAATGGCAGAAAAGGCACTCATCTGAAAATAATAATAATGAATTAAAAAGTCTATTTTTTGGTCCTCTTAATGTTGGTTGTATAACAGTGCCTTCTTGTGTTATAAAATATGTTAAATTGTTTAAGTTCTATCACAATGTTTCGCCCTCATTATTACAAGAAAAACAACTTTGCCGCTTCTCCCTTGATTGTGTTGGGGTTTTATGAAAGGTGAAATATTAATACTGACAGCCAGCATTCTAATGTAAACAGAATAATATCTGGAAACAAATTCTACCTTGTCATCTTATTATTCAACTTGTTACAGTGATTTCTCTTGTTTCTGTTTTATTTTATGAAATCCATTTTTTAGACTTTAGAATTCAATGCAATGTTTTGTAATGACGGTTTTTCTTTTCTTTAAATTTGAAGTATTTTTTTTTTTCACAAATAAATATACAGAAAGGAATCCAAAACAGGCGATTGTTTTATGGAGAACTTGTGAAGGATGTAAATATGCTTTTGCTTTCCAACATTCTCTCTCAGCTTCCAAACTTCCACAGCTATGATTAAACCCAAATTTCTACTACTCATAAAGAACCTTTTTAGTTTAACCCCCGTTGGTTACAATACAGTACAGCAGACGTGGTCAACAGCTAGTTCTCAATCTTTGGAGTAACACAGAGATGGAAACGCTTGAGGAATAAGAAGAGAAAATGTCCATCAGTATTCATAGGGGTCGAAATAGGGTTGGAATTGAGAAAAACAAAACCAAAAAAAACAATTATAACTATCTGTGCCTGTTGGGTGTTGGTTGATCTACATCTCTGTCAAGTGTTGAATATGGTACCAGCGTCTCCAGTAATTTGTATTAAATGTCGTCTCCCAGTTTCCCTGGGAATTATCCATAATTTTATTTATGCACAAACCATAAACAAACCTTTTTTGTCCCCTGTATCTTGATTACCCTAACGCCCTCTTCTTGTAGTCTTCTCTTTCCTCCATTCCCTGTCTCGTTGCTGCCTTTCCTCGTGTCATCAGAGAGCTTGAGCCCCTACCCTACCATGCCAAACATAGCGGGTGTGGGGGTGCAAAAGATGCTATTAAAGACAAAAGATGTGTGGTATGGGTCTGATGGGGTGAGAAAATGGTACGGGGCAAAACTTTCCTGTGTGCAGGGAGCCCCAAGGGACCTGAAGAAATTTCCCATCAGAGAAATACTATAATTACAGACAATAGGCAAGCATGAAATACTTGGTGTCAAAATGAATTCTTTTCAGAACTTGTTGAAGTTGCATCGGGTACCCATAATAGGCTCACAAGTCAGCTTTTCTTCAAGAACAGAGAATTACTGTGGATCAGCTGCTTCTGTATATTATTCTAATGACATCTTAAAAATTACTGTGCAAAGAACAAAGGAACGAAAACAATCCGTCTTTACTTGTGCTGGTAAAAAAAAGCATCTGCGTACATTCTTGTGTTTTTGTTTCAGAAGACAAGTTTAAAGCAAAATATAGTTCTTTGGTAGTTTATAGTTTTAAAGTGATTTCAAAGTTAGTATTTACAATGTTTAATATTAATATTTTTTTAACTTGATTTTTAACAATGATATCTCTACCACCTGGAGATTAATGTTGAGATGTTGTGAAGATATTTCTCTTCACCAAGTCAATATGTCTGCGATGATCTACTATAGTTGTCTTCTGTGGTTGTCCAAGCCTTTTGGTATGGATGAGCTCATGCTCATTCCTTCTTTTTTAGAATCTACCAAATTGTTGATTTCACCATTTCACCTAATGGTGACCTGCTTTACTTCTATTCACAGCTCTTAAAATAGCCCTTAAATGAATCCCTTAAAATAGGAGGACTATGTATGGAAATTGCTGTAATTCCAAAAGCATTCACCAAATTTGAATGGAAATACTCTCTGAAAGTCTGCACTTCAATCATATCTCGATTCCTTTTTTTCAAATCTATTGCAATGGTGTACAGAGTCAGAAGTATGAAAAGTATTTCATTGTCCAAATATTTATGGACCTAACTGTACGGTTCCTAGAGACAAATATTCAGCTGTGCGGGTGGAATCCTTGCCTTTCCCATTGGCCATTACTCGGACAGAAACATGTCAGCTAGTGTCCTCTCTCAATAAAATATGGTAACCCTCCGTGAGTTGTTTCTTTAACACCCTTATGTCTGTTTTGGTTTTTTTTAGATTCACTGGGTTAAATATTTTCTTCCAAGTAAACATTTCTACTTCTTACTTATTCCCATAACTTCTTTGACTAGAATGGGAATAAAAAAAGAACTATTATGAAATATTAGCCCCCAAGATGATGGATCTTCAAGCAGCTTTTGCTTCCATGAAATATATTATAAAGTGTCTGTGTGATTTATAGGATGCACATAATATATCCCAAGAGTGACCTAGTGCACCTTTATCACTACTCATAGGTTATAAACTCCATGTTCTGTAAGAATATATGATGTGTGGGAGCAGTCTGGGAGCAGATCTCTCAACATGATTACCAGTCTTCCAACTATCATTAAAATTGCGGAGCATCCAAAATGCTTCCTTATCAAACATCTAAATTTGAATGTATTATTGTGCCCCAAACATAACAAAACTATTAGATATGTGCAAAATGGATTTTGACAAAATATTTATTTCATTTTGGCAGTGTTTGTTTTAGGGCAAAAGCTTTTGTTCCCCCCCCATTCAGTTTGCAAGAAATTGGGAGGGCATTTCTTATTTGGAAACAACATTTCCAACAACATTTCAAACACCTTCTGGACACACTTTTCATATACAGCAGCAGCAGCATCTGGAGATTTAGGAAGAGCTCCAGACTCAACTTCGCATTGCAGGACCACCACAGGGAACAGCAGCACTACACAAAGAATACAAACATGCAGCCAGAGCCGGCCTTAAGTGCTCTGGCGCACCGTGCAGACTACTCCTCTGGTGCACCCCCCCATCCCAAAAAAAGAAAGGAAAAAAATCTCCCCCCTCTGCCCCTTCTCACTGCCTTCCCCCCCTGCCCCAGTAGTAGGGCACTGGGAAGACACTTTCAAGCAGACACATCCAGCCCCACGGTACTAGACACTAAATTCACCCCCAAACTAGAAGGGTATTTAAAGAATTGTTCCCTCGCAGTAAAGAAGGAGATTGAGCCACCGCAGCAGAGGCAGGCAGACACAGGCAGACAGACACATCCAACCATATAGTACAAGACTGACCCCCCCAATATTAGTAAAACATGATCCCTAGAGTAAGGAGGGACATTGAGCTGCAGCAGCAGAGGTAGGGCACAGGGCAAGCACTGCCAGACAAACACATCCAGATTGTACAGGACTAAATCCCCCCAATACTTGAATCCCTAGCCCCTACTAGAAAAAAAGAACAAGAATTGATCTGCAGAGTAAGGAAGGACATTGAGGCACAGAGGCAGGGCAGGCACTGGCAGACACACATCCAGCTACATGACTGAGTATCTCTCAATACTAGAAAAAAAGAATTGATCCCCCAGAGCAAGGAAGGAGACTGAGCCGCAGGAGCAGAGTCTGGCACTGCCAGACAGACACATCCAGATTGTATTGGATTGTATAGGACAAAACTTCCAAATATCCAGTTACTTGGTACAAGACTGAATTTCCCCAATTAAAAAAAAAAAAAAAGAATTGATCACATTTGAGTAACTGGTGCCATTTTGGCCCTGAAGTTAAGCTGTGCTGTTCCGTGTACATAGGTGTTGGTTCAAACCAGAATTGGTGAGATGTCCTTTGCCAGGCTTGCTTCCTTATGGGACAATGTACACCTTGAAGTGTGTCCATCTCTCACACTCTCAAACTAATCCCATACTTGGTACTTGCATTTTTCCCATCAGAGTATTGGTGATAGTGGCGATGGTAGTGATGGTACTGTACATCTCTACCATGCTTGTATGTTCACTATCTCAACGCGTTTTGTTGGACTTCAAACTTCCTTTTGTATGTACCTTGCTGCATATAGACCCTTCACACTAAACCTAATCAACGAATGTTAACGAAATTTCCGAGATTGTGCCTTTCCTTTTGGTTTTTGTCTTTGGGGTCCCTCCTTGTTATCAAAGTTTTGTATGAACACACAAAATTGCCAAATTTTTGTTAAAAGTTTGTATATATCTAAATGCACGAGTCTAAAAATGATAGCTAAGATGAGCACACCTAAAATTAGTAATAAGGGGAAAGAAAAGAATATGAGGTGCAAAAAAGGGGGACAACATGCAGAATTCCCAAATACATGACTTTATGCACATATAAAAGTAGTACATTTGCAAAAGCATGAACCTTACAAAAAAAATCACCTGACATATTTAACAAAATCTGGTCTTTGTCAGGAGCCATAAAGCCTTTTTTTAGTAACTGGGGGTGGATCACTGGCCTCCCCATTTCATCACGTGAAGTTGTGTCATTAAATAATCTTTAGGGCTATAGAAACCAGTCATACTTTCTCTTCCCCGTCATGTTCTCTGTGGAATGGGGTGTTTAAAGGTTAATAAAATACCATAAAGGGGAGCTCATCCAATGCAATTTCATACCTAGTGAGATAGGAAGTTAAGTGTTAATAAAAAACATGGAGGGATATATTTAATTGGGTTAAACTCACAGCCAACATAACAAAAACACATATTGATTACCCAGTTTAACCAGTTAAATAAATGTAGTTTGCAGCATGATTTTAGTAAAAATCATATTAAGTAGTTAACTGAAAAGAAATAGTTTTATCAATTAAGAAGCTAATTATATCATCATTTATTCATTCCATACTCTCTGTTCTAAGGAACATTTAAGGGAACTCTCCATGGTTCATAGACATCACCCTATTCCGACACTTCTCTCTGCCTAGCTATTTGTTTCTCAGAGGCATACCGCTGAAGACTCATTTGTAAGACAGATATGGATGGAGGCCAGAGGCGGCTACTGAATTTATCAAACATACAAGATAAAAGCCAGAGAAAAGACGGGGTCAGACCCTGTGCTAGAGGCAGAATAAATAAATAAAGACAAGAAGGAACACAAGGACTGTTAAAAGCTTGGGAAGTAAATTAAATGAGAAGCAACATTAGATCACAGCCAGCAGAACTTGCAATCTAATTGTCCAAAGATTAATTAAAATCATGAACTCTACATTTGATGTGAATTTATTATACCCAGTTATCTGATTGGGACCTCAATGTTACATGGTTTTTAGACTGATATAATAACTAGTAGCCTAGGGGGTTCCTTGCTTTTTATTAGGAGACCCTGCTGTCTGAAGTCTAATCAGTACCCATCCACTGCTTAACAGTTGTAATATAAAGGCAATTTGATTTCAACCCAAAGACAATATTATTATTATTTTTCTTATTTATTAAGCTCCGAAAAATGATGCAGCTCCGTATAATTTAAATGGGGCAGTTAACACACAACAAATATACATTAATATTTACGGATACATGAGAAATTGAGAACCCTGACAGTAAGCTTGTCATCTTGCCTTTTACATGGTAGGAACGGTGGGCTTTTGAGGGCCCTGCTAGTGAGCTTACAATATAAGGGAGTAGTATGGGTAATTGAAACAAAAGGAGGGGTGAAAAGAGAAAGTAGAAGCAGAAATTATGTGTAAATGGTTTCAGGATGCAGAAGAGGATGTATCAATAAACCAAAATGAGAAGAATAAAATAAAATGTGTCAGTGCTTGGTTTCAGAAGGTGGCTACCACATAGCTCGGGATGTAACAGAAAGGCTACAAGATAACAAATAGAGAGGTGAAATAAGAGAAATTATTTTTAGGTAAAAAGGGACAGACTTATGGCTACAGGAGTGTACATTACAAAATATAAATGTCAACATTTGGGCCAAAAAAAACAATCTCCCCGTAATACATATTTGGTTTATATACATGAAAACATGCATAATAATACAAAATATGAATTAATAATCTCTCGAGCAGATCTAGCAAAGTAGTCCAAATGAGGTTTAATACCTTTTGAATCCTGCACGGTTCTGGTTTCAGAAGGTGGCTCGCACACACACACATCTTGGGATGTAATAGCTTCTAAACGCTATTCAAATCCTACATTTTACATCACTCAATAGATAAACATAAGGAGTTAATATTAAATGAGCCGTACATATTTTATGTGTTTTAATACCTAATTATGTATATACCGTGGGTAAACCTAATTTACTGTTCTCTGGATCTGCATGATTATGCCTCCCTATTAGGTTATTTCTGATTGCTGGTCATTGGTTCAGACAACCTTTGTCCAGATGGAGTGAGAAGAAGGGAGATTAATACAAGACGCGAAATGGTTTAGATGTGCTAGCTGTGACTGGTCTGACACACATCCCAGCCTCCCTAAGACAAAATAGTCACTTATTTTTAAAGCAAATGGCTTCCAAACTATTACAATGGGTGAAATCCAAAAAAGTAATTGTAATGAAAATACCAATGGCAATATCTGGGGAAATTAGTCTTTCAAGATGCAATATGGAGGCATATATATATATACTAATCACCATATGCTCCTGTAGACTAAGCAGAGGGATTAGCTTTCAGAAGAACCCACTGACGTATTTATATAGAGTCATTTTAAGAGTGCCTATAACTTCAAAGCCGGGAGTGGCATTGCTGCACTCACCACGGGGAGTGGCGTTGCTGCACTCCTCACTCCCCACCCACCAGCCTTCCCTCCAGCAACGAAGCAGGACCAGCAACTGAAATCAGCAGGACTGCAGACGATGTCCGCAGGACCGTCTACTCGTTTCCCGCAAAGGGTGGGCTCCGGGTAGGCAGAGCCTGAAAGTTCCTAGATATGGCTGTGTCGCTTAACAAAGTTGTTGCCTGTGATGTTTATGCTAATTAGTTGTTTTAGGTCCGTCAATCATTGATTGTTAGCAGTCTAAATTTGCATCATTAATGCAAACAGCTCCACAAACCAATCTGTGAGATCAAATATGGATTGGAAAGGGGGGTTCTAGAAAATGGTTTTACCACTTCGGCACTAGCAGTGCATATTTACACCAGGGGATTGCAATGTCAGACACTGGAAAGGGTTGAAATTGATGTTTTATTTCCTTGTATTCCAGCTAGAGATACAGGCTTGATCATCAGCATTCATCCAACCTTTTGAACATCAGAGAGCAAACAAGAAACCCAAGCCTTCGCCATAAACAGTAACAAATCATGCAGCCCAATACCTTTCAAAAATCTGTACTAACCTCTATACAGTATGTTGATCCATTACACAATTCAAGAATGAGAGCACAGTAATGTAGAAAACAAGACGTGAGTGCTTAACCTCAAAGGATTACATTATTTTTAAATCATGTAGGTTATATTCATTTAAAGAAAAAATAAAAAAAAACAAAAAAAAACAATGCATGCCACAGGTCGAGCATAAAAGGTAGCACAATGAACAGAAATAGATTGACGGGCAGACCTTTGTAGAACATGCACACGTTCTGCAGAAGAGTGATGAGTAAATGAAAGAGACAATTCACTGATCAGATGTCTTGGCCCCTGAATCCCTGGATTGATTCATGCAAATTAATGTTTGCTAAGTGTGGAAATCAATTTGAATTAAGATGATGGACTGAGGAGCTTGAGGTCAAGAAAATGTATTTATTTATTAGGAGTGACGAGAGTAAGAAGAACCCTGCATTGTACCATATGATATCATAAAGGCTATGTATAACATTACATTTATTTAGATAACATCAGAAGATTTCAGAGTCTTATTACAGTAAGAGGTAGTGAAAATAAATGACAATTTAGAATGACATAGCACACATAAACACATACGGGTACAGAAGCAAGAGAGATCCCTGGTCTTGAGTGCTTACATATGGAGTATGCCTTCTATAATACTGAGACTCGATCTCATAAATAAACATCGCAGTATGCTTTTAAACCAGAATACTTATCAAGAATAAGACTTTAAACATAACCCCCAACATTTCAGATGTCCAAATCTGGACACCTATGTTGGGGGATTTGACTAGAGGTGTGCCAGACTGTGGTCACATCTTGGGAGTGGTGAGATCAGGAATGATCAGAAGATCTCCCCAACCAACAGCTACCGAAAACAGTAGGGCAGTGCCAAAAAAACAGACTATCCCACAAAAATAAATACACTTGGGAGATATCATTTATATAATGAAAAACAATTATATTTGTTTTAATAACGTTCCTATGATTGCTTCTCTGCTACTAAATGTTCCCACCGAGTACTGATATAGCAGCATGCATATACTCATCTAAGGTGCAAAAAGAGTATCCTCCATTGCTCTAAAAATGGAGCAGATCTGAGCAAAAGGGTTTTCTCTAATTAGGAAAAGACAAACTTCTTCTGAGTTAACCATGGAGAAAATTATTTATTTCCTGTCTGTGAAATTGCAATATTCGATAACATCAAATCCACACGGTATTATATTAAACAGTTATTTAAACGTTATGTCGCATGGCTCCGGAAGAGAGAGAACAACCATGTTTTGTTTTGATTGGCATAAGGTATTTAACAGTCCATGAACTAAAGCGTGCGATATTCAGAAGTCGGTCTGCGGTTTATTTTATTATTGAACAGGTATCTTCTTAGAGTCTCGTTAATTGTGTCAGGATGTGAACTGGATTGGGCATTGGTGGATCTGTTGCTAGAGCAACCGCAATAGCCTGACAAAAAGAATCACTTGCATGTTAAATCATTAGGACACTTGAAGAAATACGCAGAACAGCTTGACTGTTCTCCTTTAGCATACTACAGCACTTACCTAATTATTTTCTAGTATTACTTGTAAACAAATCAGCACCACATAATAATATATGTAATATTTAAGCATCATACAAAGCCATCAATCCATGTCCTAGTCTTCTATCATTTTAGTTCAGAGCAGAAATATTAGATGGCAATTTTGTGTTCTGTTTAACAACAATCATGTTCCATAAAAGAAAGCCTCATATTTGAGACCCTGGAACCATTGTTAGGGAGGTGAGCACAGAAGAACGGGTTTCCAGGAAATGCCAGGATGAATTAGCTGGTGATTTGCACTGGGCCTTCAGAGCAAGGCCTGAGGCAAGCTGAAAATCTCTCTCCAACGTAACTGCCACATCTATTTTAAAGCAGTTGAGATCTCCCTTCTTATGCTTTCCGAACTTTTCATATGACCTTGTTAAGCAAAAAAAAAAGGACAAATGGAAATGTAAAATTGTAGAAGTTTTGTAATAGTGGTAAATGACACACTGTTGGAGAGTAGAAAAATTGATTACAAATTACGGAACCTTCGTCACGTGGAACTTCAACTACTGAGTGGTGTCCAAATCCACTGAGTATATACTTTCACTGTAGAGGCAGAAGGATAACTATACCAATCTTTCTACTTAAGCCAAATAGATAAATGTTGTTAGCCATCTATTTTGAGTCTGACCTCTGGGAGACAGAAAACTGCTAATAAAATGCACCATGATCCACAGAAGGTCCCATACAAGGTAGAACAGTAGAACAATGGAATGGTAGCCTCAGTCTCAGGCTGCAATAGTTTCCACTCAGTGGGCCATGATACCCTTCAAAGTGTGATGTCCGTAATGATGCTGCTGCAATAGCAGTAAACCCAAAAACATGGACTTTGGATACATATTATTGATCATAATAATAATTGAAATGTAATGTTATGAAGTTGCTGTATAAAACAAAAGAAGAACAAAATGCTTACTAAGAAGCCGTCTTGAATAAGTGTTGATTTGCAAAATCTATATTAGAAGTATCTCAATGCATACAAAGTACTTTATTTTGCCTAAATGGTTTAATTGATATGGTACTAAGGGTGGCCCACAGGTTATCAAACTGCATATAAAACTCCATTGACATTAATTTCCCAAAACCTTTATTTTCCAGAGTCATAAATCTTCAAACTAATTTATTGAGACAACAAAAGGATCCGTAATGCTGTAAAAGGCCCAAGCTAACCCTGCCATAAATGCTGTCAGATCATTTTCCTGCCATTCTGTTTCAGTCTGAGATATCTGTCCTCTGTGGCTCCTTTTCCAACCAAAGAAAGAGAACAAGTGATAAATATAAAGAGGATTTCCACCTCAAATGATACCTTTTTCCACACATAAAATACTGACACGCTTCAGAGCATTTGACAGAGTTTGGAATTTATAGTAATTGCATTTGGAGAGACATCAACATTGTTCTCATGTTTAGAGTTTAACTGTCAACTCCAGAGGAATTAGTTAAGTCTCACGGACATCCTCTCTGGTACTATTTATGGCTTAGAACGCTTCTTCATCTTTAAATATTCCTCATGAAAGTTTTTCATAAGTAAATGCATTCTACTGAATGTGAGTGGAACTCTGGTACAATGAGTTGAATTTGATGACTCACCGTCTTTTGGGGTTAGCTGAGATCAGAATTAGATTAGTAGTACTGCGTGTAATATAAAGAAGCTTGGCCACTTGGTGTTAACAAACTATAGATACACTGGTCAATAGCTATGTAACAAAATTGCTAAAAACGTAAACGTAATAGTTGCATGAGTACAACATAGACACTGATAACAGCTGTTGTCCCAGTATGGAGCCTTCTCAATTAAGAGTTTCAGCAGTAAGGAAAAAAGGTATGTGCTCTGGATCTACATGTTGCTGGTCATGTTTGTGAAAATTGTATCATAAATGTTATTTGATTAATATAATTGGAGTGTAATCATTTGATGAGTACTAAACGAGTACTAGATATATTTAATGAACTGCTTTTGCCTGGATTAAATATTATAATCAGTTTCCCATGGAGTCCTCACCTTCGGACCAAAATTAAGAATCGATGACAGGCCCAGTGTTCGTGCAATGCATCGTGTTCTCCATTGACTGGGATAGACCCTATTCAATCTGTCGACACAACACAAAGTTTATGCGGCCCATTTAAGTTACAAGATGCAATGCATTTTACAAGCACTAGGAGCCACTGGTGCATGGAAGTATATGCATGCTCCTTTTCAACCAGCAGTCATTTCTCAATCCATCGTGTGTAGATGGATTTATTTTTTCTTTTGCAATGTTTTCTTTAAACTACAAGACCAGAGCAATCCTTGTGTTTTTACTATGTCTCTGTTCAACAGTAATTTCCCTCTTTCTCAATTAATGTACCCTCACAAATTATACTTTTCAACTCAAGTCGGGCTTGTTTCCATATTCATAAATATAAGAATTATTTTTTTTTTCCAAAGCGTTACACAACTAGAACCACTAGGAGAAAAACGCTCTGGATTATTGCTTTGTAGTTGTTAACAAACTTTCATTGTCATGGACCACTAAAGCAGGCCCTGACTGGCCATCTGGCAAATGCCTGGTTGACAGCAGGCAGACAGTGACACAAACTTACCCAATCTTCAGCTCCAATGGCATATCCAGTGCCACGCTGTGCCACTGCTGGCTGGGTATGCTAATGTAATGTGTGGCTGCAGTTATCCAGTTGTGGCCAAATTTACGTCATCTTAAAGTGCCAGGGCTACCTTGTCCAGTTGCCAGTCCAGTCCCAGATTAAATCCTGGTACGCATGCAGAAGCGGATCTACGCCGGCTAAAAAACATTGCTAAGTCTAATGCTGATTCCATGTGGCTTCTTATTTTGTTTTACCAGTTTACCAATTTCCCAAACTCATCAGTCTGATGGAATTGGAGTGAACAATGCACATTTTTTTTTCTAATTCGCTATTTCTATGTTTTTTTAATTTTAGTGTGAATACAAATTTTATGTTTTTGTTTGTTTTTTTTTTAGATTTGTCAATTAAGATAAAATACTTTGGATTGATTTAGTGGTCAACAGTCGGAAGAGGGCTGGCACGACACTAATCAATCAATCACACCTCACTCTCTCACGCTTCTCACGACTAAGTAGACGGTATAAAACATAGTTCAATCTGTGATATTTTTTCCAAGATTTAACTTTGCATTTTCAATGTCAATCCTTACCCACTTATAGGATAAGCTTGCTGTCCTTGGCACTTCACTTATATCCATTGTTCAGTGAGCAAATTCCATTTTTGTCATCAATAGGTCCATGTTATTAGAATTATACCAAGGTCATAAGACCACTGCTTATAACATTCCAGTAAATGTAGATTGTGAACAACCATTAATAATGATGTAACTGATGTCATTACGTTTAAATGTAATCACTATTGGTGACGATTGCACTATACATTTTTGCCAGTGTAGTTTTTATTTTAAAATGTTCACACAGTCCTCTAATATTCTAAAAGTTAGACATTTAATTTTGGGGGAAAAAACCCCTCCAGAGCAGGCTTACATGTGTTGTGAAAACCTTGTTTTTAAATAATTAGCATTTCCATTTATTTCTCAGCAACACCTGTTGTCCAAATAAATTGATTCACGTAGCATTTTAATTAGCAAAAAAATTCTCAGAATTGCATTTAAGCATCAAATTAAGTGTTCCTCACTTGCTGTGCAAAACCGTCTCTTCTAAATCATTTTCAACGAGATGTTGCATCCTGAAATTAAGCACAACTAATAAATATCAACTCTTGATGTATGCGTTCCTGCAATTACACCGGCAATCAAATTTCAGCCATTAAAAGATAGGGCTCTTTTCTGAGATCCATTCTATTCTTTTTTTTAAAATAGGTTTTTATGGAATGAGAAACTGCGTAGCAGATAACCTTACACAAAAATATAGGAGCTGGAAATGTAGGAGAGCATGTCTGTGCATGTATAAATGCTAAAAATACAAACTCATCTTTTTTCTTACATGTTTCTAGCTTACCCAAGTATGTTCTCTACATTGAATATCATCAAAAGATCAGCTTAAAATACAAACCAAATACAAAAGAACATAAGAATAACACTTCTCTCCTTGGATATTGTAGATGTGGGTACTTTTATTTGCTCCAGTCCCCAATTCAAGTGAAAAAAAGATCTATTGTTTTAAACTAGTCTTTTTTCCTGGCAGATAGTACTACTTGTAATACCTTATTGTGTTATTTGAGTTGCAAGAGAAAAGAAAGGTCTATTAAATATTGTAATTGTTTCAAAACTTTGTGATTTGGGAGCAAAACCAAAAGCAGTGAACCTTCTTCTGAAATAAATTTGTCTATTAAATATAGTCTATAATAAGAAAGAGAAACACAATGAACAATACTATATTGCATTTCAGTACTTAGATGAAGGTTTGATGTTAGCATGTGTGTGTGTTAGTGTATGATGTTAGCATGAGTGTATCTGTCAGCATTTAATGTTAGAGCGTGTGTATGTTGGTGTATGGTGTTGGCATGAGTGTATGTTAGAGTTGTTAGCCTAGGGTTAGTCGTGTGAAAAAGGGAAGAGAATGAATATAGTGTGTGTATGTATTGTGTATGGCGTTAGAATGAGTTTCTCTGTTAGTGTTTGCTTAAGTTCCAGGGGGTAGGGGAGCAAATAAATACTGCACCCAGGAACAATTCACCCAATGCTCACCCTTGCATCTATCAGTTTTGTAATCAGTTGCATTAAATGGAAAATTCAAAAATAATAATAAAAAAATCATGAATAAATTGTTCCCTACAGTATAAACTATGAACCACAGTGTCAATTCAAGCCACAATATCAAGGTAATGAAACAATTGTGAAATGCTCTTCTAAGTGAATAGCTAAAGTCCTGTGCTGTGTTCAAATTTCATAAACAAAATGTTGATTCATAGTTTCCATATATATATATAGTGATCATACTAACTCTCATTATATGTAAGCTTTATGCGCATGTAATGTAATCCATACTTAAATTAAATTTTCTATAATCTTCTAAATGACCTGTCCCTAGTTATGGCAATTTACTATAACTGCAGACATTTTACTATCGTACGTCCAATAAAAATTGACCAAGAAATGATTGGCTTCTTTGCCATTTATATAACCCATTTATATAATCTCTTAGATGTCCGATAAAAAGCTTCCAAAATCCAATTTTCCCTTCCTTGTTCAATAGTGTATGCAGGAGTATTCATTACATTAATGTGCAGTGTCAGTTGCATATTACATATTTGGCAAAAAACATTTATATTCATGTACACAGTCTTACTGTATATGTATAAATGTAAAGATTGTTTCTTAATAGTTTAGGAAGCTATGTAAATGTTCTGTATTTAAAGAGGGCAGATCAGAGCAAAATATTGTGAATTCTCTATTCAATTGTGTATTTTTTACTAAAATGTCTAATGCAGCAAAGGGCCTGATGGAACAATGGAACTGAAATAGGCAGGGGCATAACTAGAAAC
>VKOC01000004.1:25998543-26011138 GCA_009364415.1 Spea multiplicata
AATGTAATCAGCAGTTACTAATATTAGATTCTCTTTGGTGAGCAATAATTACAAGGTATCTACATAGTTTGCTGTATTCATAGTGACCAGGCCACTTTGGGCAAAATTAATTGTGCCCCTTTTAATATTACCATGTGAAAAACTTCTGAAACAGAAGTTACTGATATTGACGAACTACAAAAATGTTTAGTATAGAACTTTAGTGATGTTTATTGTTACCAACGAATGTTCACTCCAGCAGATACATTTATATCACTACACTTATTGAGGTCACATATAAAAATGGTGCGCTTGGAATGAGGTCTTATCAATACAGCAACCAATTAAAGTTTTGTGCTGGTTGGACCATTTCATTAGTTGTTGTGATGACTATTCAAATTTTGGAGTAAAATCATTTTTCATACAAAACCCAACAATATTAAGAAAGCAAGAATCACAAGTGTCCAAACTGGAGCTTATTCATGCCACATAGGATCGGAGATCTTGATAGTTTCAGTCCAAAGACCCATAATGCACGCAACATTCATTATTTCTTTGCAGGAATTATCCTTATTGAGTTGTGCCAACACAGCTGCTCCACAGTATCTCAGGTACATTAGAGAGCTGAAGAGGTTCTTTATCTTGAAAGCCAGTCTGCAGAGGACTTTGACAAGCATAGCGTTCTTACTTCAACGTAGAGAAACTCAATGCATCGTAGTGAAACAATAGTTACATAGATACATAGTCACACAGGCTGAAAAAAAGGCATAGGTCTAATGAGTTCAACCTTTTCTATTTATATTGATCATGAGGGCAAAAACCTCTTAAGCACATCCTGATTTTGGTCAGATTTTGTTTACTTTTGTATTATATTACGGTACCACTGTAATCAAATCAGTTTAATATGAAAAGCTTCCACGGTACTTGTGGTCACCACATCCATAGGTAGTGCATTCTAGTGCTTTAAGGTCCTTGCAGTGAATAACCATGACTCTTATCGTAATAAACATCTCATCATCTGTTCTGTCCATTGCTCCTCCTACATGGTCATCCCTTAGGTGCCTCTTTTCAAGAGTAAATAAAGGCAATTTAGCATTCCCTCTATTAATTTTGTAGCACTTAATGGTACTTTTGGTGAGGAAAATGACCCCACATCTTTCTTCAAGTGATGATCTTCTTGACCACGTTGAGCTCATGATTAGCATGTGTATGTCTAACTAATCTAAATGCATTACGTTATATCATGCAATATGAATCTGTATCTGTCATTTATCTAACTGTTCTCTTAAATGGTTAAATACTCAGCTACGGGGCACTTTTGTATATAACCTAGAAAATCTCCCTAATTCCCTCTCCCACTAACCAGAGCCATGTTGGTGGAAGGTTAGGTGCACAGGTTAATTAAACTCAATAGACTCACAGAGAATAAAATGAATGCCCTTACCTACTTTTCACCTTCAATGGAAACAAAATCTTACATTTTTCTGTTCTATGTTTTTTTTTCCGGTAAAGTTACACTCAGCTCTATTCATAGGATTGTGCTAGCCACAAGAAACAAACATTGAATACGAAACTAAAATTATATGATTGTTCAGTCTTTTCAGCTGGTCTATTCAGACATCTGTACATTTTTTTTTCATAGGCTGGCTTTGTGAACAATAGAAATAATAAGAGGGCTTTAAGCTCTCCAAGGGTCTAATTTAGGCACTTGCACCCCTCCTATCCTTGTCAGCAGTGCCCCGTTTATCACAGCCTGCAGCCCCTCTTATAGAGCACGCTATAGGCATCTCTCCTTCAGGATGCTACATATTACAAAGAGAAAAAAACTGAAAGTACAGAATATCACCAGTTTGCTGCAATCTTCAGTCTTTTTTTGTAATCTCTGTGCTATTGTTCATTGAAAAATCAATATACGAGCAGGGGAAAGCTGAATATAGTTTTGATTTCTTAGGGAAAAAAAGGACCTTAGATAGCATTTGTTGAGGCTGGTGGGAGAGTATAATTTGGAGGGAAAGAACAGAATCCACATTATATCGAGATATATAAATGAGAAGAAGCAGAAATGGGTTACATACGGAAAAGAGAGAGAGGCGAGGAGAGGGTACAGAGATAGCATGAAGGGGAATGAGTAACAGAAGCTGGATTTTATTTGGCCTTCACGTAAGATTATTTTAAGAGAAATATTTTTGGAACCACTTAAACCTTTGTAATATACATTTAACATTCATAAATTCACTTGCTGTCTCAAACACATACACCTACATGCATGTAAACTAACTATCCCTGGCACACATTTACCCCAACATATATGTACACGAATACATGCACACTCACTTACACATGTTTATGTATGCACTGTCCCCCTCACATACATAAGTATATAACTGCTCACTGTCACAAAAGTCTCAGCAGGAAAATGCCTGAAAAGCAAGACCATCCCATAGAAATTGTACACTTGGCAGGTATGACATACAGTTATATCTGCATGGCTTTACACTCCCTTACTACAGAGGATTCGCTGCAATCCGCAAAAGGTGCACACATTTATATCATCGTGAAACCTATGATAGGACACAAAGGTTTCATTCCAGGACTCTAATTAGTATTATGGAGCCTATTTGGCAAAGGTTGGACTTGATTCTGCTGAAAGGAGCTAACCATATCTTAGTAATCTATACTGTATTTTTATAAATGTATATTACAAGTGAAGTATTTTAGTTTCAGGTTTAGTATATGGAATGATTAGTAATGTTCCATATACTATATACAATACAGAATAAATCTTGTTTCAATCTCATATATTTGTCGTATTACATTTTTTTTCCTTTTTTTTTTTTTGCACAGTAGCGCTACTTGCTATTTGGAGACTTAAGATCCGCTATTCCATTTCCGTGGTATAAATAGATATCTCCCTTTAATTACAGACCCCGGAGCCTGATTATCATTGTGCCTTGTAGAAAGCTGGCCCTGTGACAATACTTGAAAATTTCAAACCTTAAAATGGTACCGAGATCTAGCAGGCAACCACAAAATGACCGTGAAATTCTGCGCCTCAGTCTAGATCTGCAGATTTATATCTGTTTCTATCTATTTTTATCGTGTTTCTGAAGTCGGATTGTCTCGGATTTCATTTCAGAGTGATGTGCCATTTCATGCCTTCTCTGATGAGGCCCTTTCAGAGTTTAATGGTATTATTTACTGAACATCAAAAGATCAGCGTTTGAAAAGTGCTCTTGGATTTAATAGGATTCCATAAAATGTGTGTCTATAACTGTATACCAAAATGCAATATCCCCCTTTATTATTACATATTAGAATGTTGACGTAAACCTTTATCACTTCTCAGGACCATGGGCGATCCATAATTATACCAGGGTATTATCAGTACAACACATGCTATTCTAGACATTTCTTAATTTAGTTCCCCCTCAGTGAAGTCTAAATTTCTTGGCTGCGTCTGAAGAGTGTGTGTGTGTGCCATGCGTGGATGTATTTGTGTGAGCTGTGTATATGTTAACACACTTAGATCCAGTCTGGAGTACATTTGAGACCTGTGGTTGATCTTCTGGAGCCCTTGCCCTCCTACTTCATATGGAAAGTGAGAGTCGGGAAGGCAGAGCTAGTTAGAATGCCTCCCAACATTTCAGATGACTGAGGAAGGATACTTTTGTTTTAGAAGGCGAGATTAGAAGTTTGACTAAAGAGAGGGTTTTACAAGATTTTTTCACCTGTTCATAGACGATTAAGTAATAAAGGCATAAAAAAGACTAACATATTTTATTTACACACCTTCATTTATGAGTGGGCATCAAGAAGGTAGAGTAGGGCAATGAGGGCAGAATCCAATGCCATTCACCCCAAAGGCTGTGATAACCAGAAGATTTTAGGCAAACCCAAGCTAATATCAAATTATCAAGCCAAGCATATAAAACGCAGCAGCCCACAAATAGTGATTACTACGCAGTTGACAAATAAGCATCTGTTCAATGACCTTCAAGACTTTCCTGGAGCAGACGGTGGTTCTATCATAGTTTGCGAAACACAAATGGGTTCTTCTTTCAGATAAGGAACATTAAATGGATTGTTACTTGCTAAAGAAACAAATATGATTTCAAGGATTTTGCATTCTATCTAAACCAGAGAATGCCGGTGGTAGCTTGGCAGATGTGTAAGCAACACGTTTTTTGGAATCCCAGCAGACATATGGCTTCGGTTGTCCCATCTTATCACTCAAAGTGAATAAATTGATAAAATAAATTGAGACTCCCATTTCATATCTCTGGTTTTACCAAGGACACAAGCATATAAATAATTGACTAGTAGACGAGCTTAACTTTAGTAACTTTAACTCGAGTAATGAGATTTCAGTCAACAACTCAGTGGTATAAGAATGCTAATACTGGTGGTTTTAGGGGTATTTGGAAGTTAGCCAACTGCAAGTTTGTTCCAGAAATTCTAAAGTGTTGTCAATAATATTGTTAATTATCACAATTGTAATGTTACTGTTACATTTTCACTGCCCGCCTATTGTAATATAATGAAGCACTCTATTGTTGCATTGGGTTGTCAGCTTCGCAAATCTAAAAAAACTCCAATTCTGTTATAGGTCACCCTGTATGTATGATAATCATTTGGTCATTTGCCAAGTTTTGTCTTCTTGGGCTGGTTTCTGTATTGACTGCAACGTCGTTATGTTGCTCTTTAATGCTGATGTATTGTTTTTCTCAATCCTTGCTATAAGCCACTCACTTATCACTGTCACAGCTATGTCATTGGCAGTGCCAGGAATTATCCATTTATATATATATATATATATATATATATATACAAATACACCAGTGGTGTCATCCCCGCTACTAGCTTCATCTAGAGGTTTACAATGTAGGATTTATTTTTAATGATAGCCTATAATTTGCTCCCTGGTGACCCGGACAAGTGGTCCAGGTACGGCTATGATTTATGAGCAAACAAATGATATCACTTTAAAAGCTTTTTTCCTTTGCGAAAAGGAAGGTAATACTAGCAACGGGTTATAGCTTTTGTAAGAACCTAATTATTATTTCCTCTGCTGTAACCAGTCTATCCAAATTGAATATTTCCAGAGAAAAACAAAGCATAATTCTGCAAGATTTAAATAAGTTAAGAGTTGCATTACAGTGAAATTAATTGTCGTTAAGAATGAAATTATACTAATTAGTGGTATGGAATCAGATTGTTTGCGCAGTAGGGTTTAACTAACCTTTCAGCATAAGTTTTGTTCATTTGCAGTATAGACGACACATTTGCCCTGCTCTGTGCATGGAAGCTGTGGCTCATCTCATTGCTTTGTTTATTAATGCTGCGTTCACCCAAACAACGAGGCTCCCGATTCTCTGAGCAGCTCATTACAAATTACCCCTGTGAGATTATTAAAACTACTGCTCACTCCTAATGGCTCTGTGTAAACCAGCAAGGAATGATAAAGGCCAACGATGTGAAGTGTGACTTCAGAATGATACCAAACCATCCATAAGAGGATTTCACGCAGACGCAAGTGACACTCAACCCAATGCGTGCAGCAGTTAAAAATGATGGAGTTTTACCTTCTTACTTTTATCATTTCCAGGAAAATAATATATATTTCAGACCTTGATAAAATGCAGACTTTGACTCAAGGACAGAAGTGGCTGCTAATGGTATTAAACCAATTTTTGGGCATTCTAATTCAAATAAAAAATAAGTGAGATCTACTTTAAAAAAAAAGGAAATATACTGCCAATTAGTGGGAGAAATCAGTGAATGTTTTGTAGTGGAGATTTTACAGAAAAGGTAGATATTTCGGTGGATGGGAGTCCTCATTAATATCTGCAAGAGATGTAATATGGGGTCTGTGTAGTATTAAGTATCCATTGATTGATGAAGTTTGTAGAAAACAAGTATCACAATATCTAGACGTGTAAGAGGACATAACAAATGAGGATCAATTTGTCTTTTAGGCGAGGACAGGCAATTTTAATTATCTTGACAATAGGCACAATTAGGCTTGCGTCTTACATACGGTACAGTGGCAATGGTTCATTAAAATCAGCGAGGCCGTATGGGCCCTATGACTTATTAAATAGTAGGTTGAGAGCTCTAGAGCTCTGAACATTAACACATCAATAGTTTACCACACGCTAGTTCAAAATCCAAGCCAAGTTGCACAGAGTTTCAGATGACTTTAAGATCTCGCTCTTACATTATACTGGACAGATCATTAACCCTGCAACCAGTATTCGGTCTCCAATAATTTTAATTCAATTGTAGATAAACAGTTTTCTGCTCTGGTGATTAGATTCTGTCTACAAAAACATTAATGTCTTTATTTTGGGAGAAGATCGTTAGCACTCATCTGAAAGAGCCCCCCTAAACATGGTGATCTGATGAACTGAATTTTGTGTAAGTTTGTGATAGATCACAAAAAACAATTGTTTCTTTCCGCAGCCAAGAATTAAATGGGAATAAGGCATCCATTAAATTAAAATATTGAAAAGATAGCTACCCATTTTAAAAATACATATATATTTAAGCATTATCACAGGAAAAAAAAGTTTCTTTTGTATAGCATATAATGTATGGTATGAGCATTAATAGGAGGTTTTGGTGATCATTTTTAGATATCTGTATGCAATGATTTTAAGATTTGGAATTATGGCTATAAAGAAAATGTTTGTTTTTTTCTTTTTTTTAATGTATCAAATAGTATGGCCCAATCAGCAGGAGCATTACACTGGTTACTATAATGATGCAGTCTGTTTTTTTAAAAAAAAACAAAGAAATTATCCATATAAACCCACAATGTATGTTCAAGTCCCCATAATGATTGAAATTGTTGCTGAGTGTTTTTGGATTTCAGTGTAAAATACATTTTATTACAGTGAGTGGACATAATATGTATTAACAGTTTTGCTGTTACATATGTGTATTTATTCTCTTATTGGTGGTGATTCCGATTGCATTAATTATTGGCTAAAGAAAGCATACATCTGTTAATGATGAGTACACAAAACAAAGCTTGGTGACAAATGCTTGGTAGGACCAGGATGTTTTATTTGGGGTCCTGGCAATAAACTTGAGATCAAGGCAGACTTATTCATCGACTTTGTAGGTTCTTGCTGCTCTTGCATGTGGTGGTAATTTTTGTTGCCAAGAGGGGGCAGCTCATGGTCAGTCAGGCAGTGTATGAGTCTCATCCACCAGAGCCACAGGATTCACAAGGGATCATCCCGGGGAACGGCTTATAATCATGCACCTTGCTGAAGCTTCCACATGCCACTGTCTTCTTGCCCTCTCTCTACCTCTGGGCCTTCGAGATGATGGTGGTGGGACACACATTGGTTAGGTCACAAAAGGTTGCATTTCTTCATCCTGATCCTCCTCACTCAGGTTGATTACATCAGACTGTTGTTTGTGTTCTCTTCATTCCTGATCAAGTGTTAGGTCTATTACTTCTGGCCCATCACAAGGTGCCAGTGATTTTACATACCAATATGTACTGTACATGTATGCTTTATAATTTGACAAGCAGACTGTTGCCCGCTAACATCTAGCCCTCTTGGTTTGAGTCTCATCTTCAAAGCACTTGAAGTCATTGGTAAGTTTTGGAAATAACCAGTGACTTTTACACACATGATTGAGGTACAAGACCTACAATGCACTTCATTTCATCTGATATAAATACATAGATTCGTCACCATGCTCTGTTTCTTAGCTTCCCATAAACTCAGAGACAGAATTAATAGAACCTACATCCGATGCTGGCAAACCCATCTCTTATAACTGCCCATGTGTTACATGCCGGCCAGTGCCATTCAAAACAGCTCATTTTTAACGCTGTGAGACAGAGTTATTTGCATTTGTGAAGTATAATGGGTTGGGAGCAAAACAGACTATTTATGAGCAGCTATAAATTCAACAGAAATAAATGGATTGTTAAATTGAATGATAATGTGGTTGCAATTGATTACTCTGCTTCTAATTACACATCAGGATTACCTTTCTGGGTAAATCTGTACATCTAACATCTTCAATGTAATGGAGAATAGCACACTGAGGAAATATGGTGAATATGGAGGATTTTACAGAGAGGTTCCATAAGCTTCTAAGAGATGGTTTATTTAGACGAGTAGATGTTTAGGAAAAAGGATGAAACACCAGATAAATGGAATAGTGGTATTCTAGTGCAGTTATAAGAAGTATATTTGGAAGAGGGCAATTCATTCAGGGTGGGACTACAACTACACTCTATGAATACACTAAAAGAAGCCAATTTTGCCACACACAGACATACTTTTAATTTACTGCATGTATAAGAAATTGGATCAAAAAGGTCTGCATGGAAAGATACTATGCGGGAATGCATTGGGATTCAGAAGATGGTCATATGAAGTACTTTTATGTAGAATTGTGATTTAATTACAAGATATGAGAATCTTCCATACTACTGATATAAATGGGGAGAACACAAAGTTATCAATAACATTTAAATTTGATTGACTTTAGTGAGTGCATTACGGAGTAGTCAATTGCCTGGAGAGCTTAAAGATACAAGAGAACAGATTAAGTCTTTTCGAATGCAGGTTGTGGGTATTAGGTGGCTTTGTTGTATGCTTCTCTTTGTTTTTAGTGAACATAATAAGATACAATAACTAAGAGAAATGGGGAGACAGAACGGGATGTGCCCAAGAATAAGTGCAGTAAATGTGAAATCCTTAAGATGCAAGAAGAAAGAAGTCATGATTGAGAAGCAAGTCATGGGCATAGTGAAGAGGACAGCTAGCCTTTAGCTGACAAGCTCACGGTATGAACCAGTTACTTCTATTGCTATAGCCTCAAATTTGCATGATCCTGGATAAAAATAAGGTACTCATCCAGCAAAAGGAGAAGAGGAGATAGTCTAGAAGTATTTACTCACAGTCTTGTCACAAAAAAATAATAAAACATTATTTGCTGCCATATTTGTTCCTTACCAATGAGGATGAGGCAGGGGATAGCATAGGTTTTCATATTTATTAGTCTTTAAATATGGAAGACTACAAAACATCAGAACATATGACATTGGGTAGATAATTCGAGCGCCTTGTCTTGCGTAGAAGAAAAGAGTAGTAATCCATGAATCCAGGACCGGCCGAAGACTTAACGCCGCCTGGGGCGAAGTTTAAAATGCCGCCCCCCCCCGCGGCGCGGCATTTTAAACTTTGCCAACGCCCCCCCCCGGTACTTACCTTTTAAGAGTCCTTGCGGCGAGTCTCCCTGTCTCCACGGTGCCGTTTGTAATGCGGAGCGCCGGAAATTGACGCCACTTCCGGCGCTCAGCATTTCAAGCCCAGCACCGAGACCGAACAGGGGAGACTCGCCGCAGAGGAGAGAGGGGCGCCGAGCGGGTAAGCGAAAACCACTTGCCGCCCCTCTCTCTCTCCTCCGCCTCAAAACGAACAACAACAAAAAAACGCTTGGGGCGGCAAAGTGCCACCCCTTCTAAAGTGCCGCCTGGGGCAATTGCCCCAGTCGGCTCCATTGTAGGGCCGGCCCTGCATGATTCCATAATTTTTCCTGATATCCAAGCAAATCCTTCGTAGCCACTGCATTACAGTCCATTGGATTTCCTTTGGCAAATTCATTTTGTGATAATTTTAGATGCCATAACATCCATTAACATCCTGAAAAGGTCTGCAGCTGTTTTATTTAATCATGCTCCCTTGGGTTACTTTCCAGGGGCTTTCTCACATGAAATCAATTTTACAAATGTCATCTTAAGACAAATATTATGTTGTGTTTTTTTTAATATGAATGCCTTTCAAACTGATCAAAATGGCAGGCTTCCCACCACAAAGTAGGAAAATGGATGAAATACAATTTAAAAAAAAAACATTAATCAATATAATAGAGTGGAATCAATATATGCGAAACCTGTAGCTGAATCATACAGCATATACTGTAGATACATTGTTACCCCCATGGATTATACACAAAATTAAAATAGGTATTTATAAGGGGGTGTAACGGGTTCACCAAGAGAGCTGTAGTAACTCCCAGAGATCACCCACATGTATCCTCCTGTTGTCCCCGGAATCACTTCCAGCACCAGCCAGCATGCGCACCTTGGAACCCTGCTATGTGTACCCAATAAGTAGACACAACTACCTTGAACTGAGTACGGCAGGAATGAACAGTTTATTGTAGTAAAACATAGACTGATATAGCCACAGAACTTCATTAACATAAATTAACAGATACATGCATACAGCCCAACCTTTAATCCCCAATCAGCAATCCTATTGATGGGATTAATTAAACAATGGAGTTCCTGCCTGTTTGGCAGCCAGGCTGGAGCCATCTCCGACTACCTTGGGGCCTTGTATGACAGGTCATTCTGTCACATATCTCCCCTTTTAAAAATAAGACTGAACTGGGGCCAGACCCAAACCGGGTCTGCATCCAGTTCAGTCCGACAGCACAGCTCCGTCGCTCCTGGAGTTGTGGATGCAGGGGGCTGGCAAAAGGCAGGGAGACAGGGTCCATAATCTGCGGGTAAGCAGGCTTGCTTTCAGTCCTCTCCAGGGGCCCCAGTGATGGACAGTTCCGTCACACACTCCATCACATATCTCCTTTTTCTGGGGGAGACTGACGTCTGATAAGACCCCACCCTGTTTGACTCTGAAGTCAGTCTGTATGCCTGGACCATCACTGCCAGCCACAAATTGGTACTCCTCAAAACAATTTAACAAAAGAGCAGTACTCACCCGCCTGCCCTCTGCCTCTCCCGAAAAATATAACTGCCGCTGGAGAGAATTGCCAACTGCACCTTCTATCTGGAGTCTTCTCAGCCGCTGGGGAGATGACAGGGTGGCGGGGGCCCCTTCAATCAAGGGTTGGGGATCCGAGCCAGCTGCCCAGCAATTCTGGGGACCACAGGTGGCAACCACAGTCTCATCCACCTGTATGGGATACATGTCCCCCAGTGCTGGTTTCGTACCATCCTCTAGTGGAGGGACGTCTGATGAGGGAGGGCAGAGGCCAGCTGCACTCTGACCTGGCGAAATCTCTTTTATAGGGTTTGCGGGCACCTCCAGTGCTGGTAGAGAGGGGCCGTCCTGCCTCTCTCCTGTTGCCAGTATTTCGGCTGGGTTGGTCTGAGCGAGCACTGCGGGAGCGTCTTGGTCAGACTCAGGAACAAGGGGGAGGGGTGGGCAGAGAACAGCAGCACTCTGCCCTGTTGCCAGCGCTTCTGCTGGGGAGCGGGGATCTTGGCCAACTGCCAAACATTCCGGGGACCCAGGTGTGGAAACCGCAGCCCCATCAACTACCACAGTCTCTGGGGCTGCCTGACTGGACCCTACAAGGTTGCTGTGGTCAGGCTCGGGAAACAGGGAAAGGAGCAGGCAGATGCCAGCTGCACTCTGCCCCGATGGCAGCTCTTCTGCTGGGTGGGTGCTTGTGGAGACCGCAGTGCCAGCTACTACACCCACAAAACCTTCTTCCTTTTGCTGGGAAGGGAAGCCAATTGCAAGCCCTCCCGGACCAACATCCTCAGATGTAAAATCAATTAAATCCACAGTCTCTGGATCTGGTTGTGGTGTACAATCACATAGTTCTGCTATCGGATCTGGGTTAGCTGTCCAGTAACCCTGTGAATCAGTCCCATCCACCCCTTCTGGGTCAACATCCTCAGGTGACCACGCAGTAAAATCAATGAAATCCATGGTCACTGGGGCATACTGTTGCACATGGTCAAATAACTCTTGATATGCCTGTTCCAGTTCCCATTCTTGTGTGACCAAATAATCCAGGTCAGCCCACAGCTTAGGCACGTATGGGATATCCTCCTCCCTTCGCTCCTGGATGTCTTCCTCCCGACACTCCGATGCACTACCGAAGTCGGGATCCTTTTCTATAATTTCCAATAATAATCCCGGGCCGCCGAAGCCATAGCCCTCTGTGGGACCTTTATCCTCCAGCCCCAGGCACATCTGTGCTGCGTACCACCGCAGAGCCCGATATCCATCGTCCAACCTCAGCTCTGTCTGGACCAGCACCTCCAGCTCAGCCACCCATTCCTCTTTGGGCTGCTTCCCCAAGAACGGCATCCGCACCTTCCGCTGGAGCCAAAACCTTTCCTCAAAGGTTGGGAGGCTTTTCCCCTTGTACTTAATTTCCAAGTGGAGAACATCCCTCCAGAGCTTCAGGCGTTTACAATTCCTCTTGATCAGCTCTGCGTAGCTGACTTCCATTCTCTTTCCTGGAGATAGATCCCGTTGCAAAGGACGTGTCCCTTAGACTAGGAGGCAATTCCCACCGCTGCCACCAATGTAACGAGTTCACCAAGAGAGCTGTAGTAACTCCCAGAGATCACCCACATGTATCCTCCTGTTGTCCCCGGAATCACTTCCAGCACCAGTCAGCATGCGCACCTTGGAACCCTGCTATGTTTACCCAATAAGTAGACACAACTACCTTGAACTGAGTACAGCAGGAATGAACAGTTTATTGTAGTAAAACATAGACTGATATAGCCACAGAACTTCATTAACATAAATTAACAGATACATGTATTCAACCCAACCTTTAATCCCCAATCAGCAATCCTATTGATGGGATT
>VKOC01000004.1:26011238-26022640 GCA_009364415.1 Spea multiplicata
TGTATACGTATATATGATAGTTGCATTTTAACTCCTTACAATGAATATCTTGATTTTTTAAGATAACATTTACTGAGCTGGCACGTGAAAAAAAAAAAAGAGATTTTTGAAAAGGTGAAATAAAAAGTGCTGTGTAAGTGAGATGTATCTAGTTTTTGCAAAGTTTTATTTTTTTGGCCAGCCGTGAATATATGTAACTTTCAAACGTGTCTCCTGTCGCTTTCTTTGACTGATGGCTCATAAATCATAACATCAGATTCATGTTTTAACCCGTACGGCTTGGCACTAGGCTGTTTTTTATACGCACTCCATTTTTTCATTTCACATGAAGGGATATTTATGAATGTGATTCGGATTGTGACTATAGGGAGGGCAATGTGAAGGATTACCTTGTTGTTCCCAGTGCAATATATTTTTGGCTTTACTGCTACATTACGGACTTTACATTGGCGGTAAGGGAAGGTGAAAGAAAGAGAATAACAGTTAATGTACAAAATGCAAACATCTGTTCAATCAACGCATTAAGACACATTGCCATTAGTTTATATAATGGCTTGCTGTAAAAGACACTTATCTTATAACTGCATCCGTCAACTATATTGACATACAACTAGATCAGTAGATATGGGGAAGAAGAGGGCCACTAATTATCTTTGTGCTAAACACATGTTATTAGGCTAGCTGTAGAGCTCTCCAGAGCTTTTTGTGGCCCTACTGCTAGAGAAGTTAGAAGCAGCTGATAAAATGCACTCATATTTTACACCATGAAGCTCTATGACCCATGAGATCATGAAGAAAGTCAGGATTCCAGATGTTATAGGACTACCATTCCCATAATACCAGGTTTTGCTAAATTACGGTAAATGTCCACTGTGGATCACGGGAGTTCCGATTGCCCAGGTTTTGGACAGTCAGGTTTTACTGCTTGGTAAAATGTACTTTTTACAACAAAAATGTTTAGCACTAGCAAAGTGTGCAAGAATCACTAATATAAAAAAAAATAAATAAATAAAATGTATTTAAATAATAATAATCTGTCAAACATGATTTGTGAGGTTGTATAAAATTATATCCCGGTACAATCCAATATGTGTTCCCCTTTAAAATCTCTGTATAGTTTCATAAAACTTAGAGAAGAGTTGACACGTCAGAAGAAGAAGCATTGTTGGAGGTCAGAGGACAAGCCGTGGCGATGGTCACTGTACTAATTCTTTCCGTGCTGGTTTTTCTGCTTTAGGGAGCAGTCACAGAAGTTACTAGCGAGTGTGAAACCTCAGACTGGCGGTTTATGGACTATGACGTCCCTCGGAAGCCCAGAAAATGTCAGATCTGCAGCAGTAACAGAGATTGACAATAACTTCACCTTTCATAGCGCTAGTGCAAGTGTAGCTCTCAATAAAAACAAACCCCATCCACACTGCAATGAGAATAAGTATCCTTACTACACTACAGTAGGCATAATTGAAATCCATTATGTTGAAATATAGTGTACAATGATAGTTTAATTGAACAAATAAAACAGCATGCTTGTGTCGCATGTTCAAGTAGTATAATCTCACTTCAAACTAACATAGCAGAAATCTGTACAACGCAACAGAAATCTAATTATCATGGCTGATCAAATGCATACTTGTATGAAATGCAAAGGACACATGTTTTGTCGAATTAGACACATGCTTAATAAAGTCTGCATCAGACCATATACACGTAAGTGGTAAATGGCATTTAGACGTGCGTCCTGTTATAATAGCACGTTCGATACATATATAAATAATGACACAAGTAATACTTATTGTTGGCAGATTACATGATAAACATTGAGAGTGGGGATTGTTATATTCAGGATGCGTTTGTAAAGATTTATTATCACGACATTAAAATCATGAACAGATGGCGTCGTAGTGAACATATCTGGATTTGGACTCTCCCTGCAGAGAATCTGGATGAGGAAACTGACTGATGAATCATCATTGGAACCACAATGGAGACTGGCAGGGTTATAGACTTGTGCTTATAGAGAGAGCTGTGTGTAATCTGTATAACATTGTTTATTTGTTTTTTACTTTCGTCACATAACTAGATTTTTACTGCAATCCACTGTGTTCATATTACAATTTAATGCCAATTTGCATTTCAATAAGGCTATCTGTTTCCCAATACATCACTGCAGTCTTTTCTGGTATTTGAAAGATTGTTTTTATGGTTTCTAACACCTTGGGATTATAATTTAGGGGATCTAAGTGGCTGCCGAAAGGACTTGGCCAATGGAGCATTCTGCCGACATGCACTTAGCTGTTAGCAGGTGAGTGCATGCTGGCCGAGGAAGGCACAAGAGACACAATTTGCTAGATCATTTAAAGGACCATTTCAACATTATGGATCAGGTATAAAATGCATATATCCTAAATCAGCTAAGATAGTGTAAGATAGGTGGTAACATAAGACTGAGGTCCCTTTCATCTCTGACAGATCCCCATCCATAAGCAGCGTTGAGACATTAGGATATATCCCCTTCTACATTAAGCATACCTCCTAAGTGTCCCTCTATAGGAGACTACTTTATTAAACTAATACAAATTAATGTTTGAGAACATCCCATCCGAAAACAGGTAGCTGCTCAGCAGCCTGCCCTACGGTACGCCCTCACTCGGAAGTGTCTCAAGTTTTAACTTTAGTCTAGAACCAAAACGTTAGCCAAATTTCCTCTGCACAAGGGAACCGACAAGCCCAGACGTACGTTTTAGCCTTTATGGGCCTTGTCAGTTGAGTTGGTTCTGTAGGGCAGGCTATTAAGTGGCTGCCTGGTTATGGTTGGCATTGGGATGCTTCACCTTGGTTATTCTGATTACATGCAAGGCCAGTTTCACTGCACATGAGGCAATGTTCTTACATAGCAACTGGAATGTGACAGTTCATATTCTTGGCAGAATTCTCCAAATTCAGGACAGTTGACAAGGATGATTATACGAGAGATAATATGCATCCCCTGTTTTATATATAATCTACATTTTACATGTATATATATATAAATAGCGATCGAGCAAAGTGAGCTACTCCTTCCATGGGCAGAAAGCACAGTTCTCTATGGTATTAAGTACATTATGTGGGTTTATTTCAAATGTGTAGATTCTAAACAGCAATCAGTTTGATCATAAATCAAGGCAGATATAGAAAATAAAATCTTCAAACAAACTATACATAAATAATTCCCTTTTTAGGTTTTCACCAACCTTTCGCACTGTCCCACTCCCAGCAGCTCCACTTCCATTCTCCTGTTTGTTCTGAGGCCTTCTAGCTTAAACCCCAGCAGCTGCTAATTAGGCCAGGTCAAGGAGTACAGGCTATGGAGGATTCTGGGTCCCAAATACCTTCCTTCTTCTACCCTCCCATAGACTTTGTGTACGATATATATAAATATATGCTACAGACATACTTATATATGACTTTGTATACATTACAATTAGCCATGTACAGTAGGTGGGCTTGGAAAGTAAACATAAGGGAATAGAGACTGGAGGTGGTCTAAATACACCCGTTTCACACCAATTGTACTCCAAGTGAATCACCTTAAATCCAGTCTAAAGTTCTGTAGTTCTTTTATTAGCTAAAATTAAGCAAAGCAAAAAGACCCTCAGCACCCCCCCATTCTAGCCTACATCCATACATTCATCTTTGGCACTGTAGAAGCATATGTCTTTCATCACCCAAATCTGTCTTATCCTCTTTCCACGTTTTTCTAGAAGCTCAGAATGTTTAGTGGGTTTCAGTGCACTGCACCGCTAAAACTAAACAATGTGTTTATAAATTAAATGTCAAAATAAATGTAATTAATTTTTATCAAATTAACATAGTTAAGTATGCCCTATGTACACAAACTCATAAATACAATTGAATACCCACAACATGAGCAGGAGATGACACAGGGAAGGCACAGGTGGGCTACTTGCTCCCTTAGGGTGTTATTTAATTTTATTAGTTATTAATAGTTCTCCTGGCTTTCACTGAATGTATGTGCAATGTTATTAAGTGTCAACCTGATACCATAGTTACTATTGGCAGGGGTGTATGCACACTTGGAATACTAGATAAATTGTTTCCCCAAGTTTAGTTGATAATAAGCATGGAATCTCTTTTTTAATTAATCCTCCTTTAGGTTACCTCTTGGTAAAGGTTTCATGAATTCCATATTACTACACATTATGCAGGGCCAATCCAGCAAACTGTTCAGGCTTGGTATCTCATTACTACAACTTTAATGTCCCTTAGAAACCCCTTCTGCTAATGGTGGAACCATCTGTTCTCCTACCTTCTAGATCTCTAGGCCACTAACTTATATTAACCTCTTACTTCTATTACCCCTTCCCTTTGACCTCCCTTACTTCTATTACCCCTTCCACTTGACCCCCTAATAGGGTGTAAGCATGCAACAATAGAGTGCTCTTCTCCTTTTGTATTATATTTTCCATGTTATTAGCAATATTGTATTTTGATAATTCTAATGTTGTTGTATCCCCCTTCACCCTAAAAGTACTATGGAATCTGCTGGCTCTTTATATATAAAATGTAATTATAATAAAATGGGAAGGCTCATTGAGGTTGGCTCTTCATACTACATGCATCATTAAGTTAGTGAGGTAAAATGTTTACAGACTTGTGGTTAATGAATTCACTCCTGCATGTGACATTAGTAAAAAACCCCAAAACAATACAAAGCAGTTTTTGGGAAAGTTTTTGTTCTTCTTGTTACATGAATACGTATTCCATGTAAGATAGTAATTTCTGACCAGTGTTGATGTGATACGATGTAAACGTGCCTTTGGGTAGCATGCCTTAATCCAGTAACTGCCAGAAAGGATTACCACTGAATATCATTAAAGTCTTTGTTGATTAATTCTGCTGCTGTCTTGTTCCTATGAGTTATGTAAATATTGCTATCTCTTAAAGTACAATTAGCTGAGGCTCAGGAACTGCAAATCTGTCCCCTTCAGCATCTGAGACATGAAATTCACCAGATTAAAAAGCATAAAAGATGAACTGTATGACTTTGACCAACTAGCATGAAATAGATGCCACATCAATGAAGATAGCGATTCAAACGCCTTACAGAGCATCTAGTGGTAGATGCATTTAAAACACACACATCTACTTTTGCTCTCTCTCTCTTCCCTGAAAAGCTACCTTGATGCAACCCACCATACAATTTGGAATAATGTTAGTCCTCAATTACTCTGTTTGCAAGTGGTGGAGGTTCATGAACAGGCCAGCCTTTGGGGTGTGCGAGCTGTGAATAATTGTGTGAAGGAATTGTGTAAATGAAAGAGTGAATGAGTGAGTGACTGTATACTTTTTTTGTGTATCATGGATTTGGGGGAAAGGCAAAGATGGCACAAGAAGGGTGTTTATGGGACAAAGATGGCACAGGCAGGGTGTTTATGGGACAAAAGATGCACAGGACGGGCTGTGTGGGGGACAAAAATGTCTTATGCTGGGCTGTTTAGGGACAGAAATGGCTCACACTGGGCTGTTTGGGGACAAAAATGAACTGGGTGCTGGTCAAGTTCTATGTGGACACCAGGGCTGGCCTTTGGGGTGTGCAACCTGTGATCATTCCTGTAATTTAGGGCTTTCCATGTGTTATTTTTTGTCTATACCTTCAGTGCTGAGTTTACATCTGATACCCAGTTGATCTATACCTGCAAAGCTGGGGTTGTGTGTTATTCTGTTGGACTATACTTGCAATGCTATATTTCCATACATTATTATTGTATACCTGCACATACAGGATTTGTATGTCTTATTCAGGTGATCTATACAAGCAAGTGTTGTTTACATGTGTTGTTTATTTGATCTATACCTGAACTACAGGGGGGAGGAAAAGAGTGATGTGGCTTAGTGAATGAGGGGAGAAAAGGACTCTGTACATGAAGGAACTTTCAAAGTCAGAAGGAGGGAAGACTGCACTGACTTTCGCAGTTTTTTCCCTTTCTTTTTTGTCGAGAGGGGAGAAGTAGTCCGCACATGGCACCTGAACGGCCCTGCTCATGAAACAATGTTTCTCACCCCTCAGCCTTCATGTTCATTTTATAAATAGGATGTAAAATCCTTCCCCATCCAATTTTATCATATCCTTCTAAATCATTAAA
This sequence comes from Spea multiplicata, assembly GCA_009364415.1. Taxonomy (NCBI): domain Eukaryota; kingdom Metazoa; phylum Chordata; class Amphibia; order Anura; family Pelobatidae; genus Spea; species Spea multiplicata. The sequence continues at coordinate 26,017,382 of VKOC01000004.1, forward strand.
TGTCTAGTCATTTTAATTTTTCCCACAGCCAACAACTGAAATTGTAGCCCCATTCCACTTTCCTACACATCTAATCCTACAGGAATAAGCTGATACACAGTGGAGCAGAAGGCTTGAGATTTGTGTCTCTAATGACGCAGGGCTCGGCATGTAAAATGAAGGAATAACATGTCCTTCAACAGAACTAATTTATTATCTCCCAATATGGACCAGCCTCTCTCTCAGCCTTTAAGCCTTGTCTGCTGGCTATAAAACAAAATTAAAAAAATGTGACTAAACCTAGATGGTCAATTGTTTTACTATATTTCATTTATACAATAACTAATTCTTACATTTCATTGTTTTAACTTGTGATGCCTATTGGCAAGTGTTTTTGAATACCTACAGTGATTATTAAAATACCTTCACTCAATAATTACTATGTCTGACGAAGGACATTAGTTTGATATTGCACCATTCATTGTAGCCTAACCTACACCTATATCCATTTAAGAGAACCTAGAAAAATCCCTTGAAACGTCTATAGATTGTAAGCTCTTTGGGGACAAGCCTTCTGGCCCTATGGCCTAATGCCTGCATGCATAACTTGCTGTACTTGTATACAGTAATATTAGCTCAATACACAATTTTCTATAAATGCCACTAAAAATGAATACAGAGCTTAAAAAAATAAACTTTAACCATAGAAATGTTAAAGGTTAATATTAAATATTAAAGGTTTTCTTTACGGTTATATTCTTTAGTAAATTACCCATTTTATAAATATACTTAATTTAGTTTTATTTACGATGGCATTCTTAATGTGCTATACAATAGGTATACACAGGATGATCACATTTGATTATTTCCTTTTATCATAAAAATAAATTATTTTAGCTTTTATCATAATTTCAGATTGTATGTTTGTGTACTGGTTATGAATAAGCACATATGCAGTTCTCATTTAAGCCTGAAACCAGATTCTCTTTCCCACATTTGTTTATTATTTGGTCGGTTTGAGGATGGCGAATTTACCACAGAACAAGTGACTTGGTCCATGTTAAAATGTCTGGCCACTACACGACCAGAGTTAGCATTATGTTTAGTTTGGTGGCTTTTCAACATTGTTTGGACTACAGAGCTAATCACCATGCTTGCAGTGATTAAAAGAGAACAACAAACTAATAACATACCAGCCAACACCATCTCTCTGCAGAAACGTAATAATTCAACATTTAAATAATCCCATTCCTCCTGGATTCTATTTAAATGTCCCCAATCTGATAATGACTGTTCGAATATTAAACCACACAGACTGGTGATCACTAGATCCCAAACTTTCACCTGCAGTAATACGGAGTAAAATTGAGTAATCTCCATTTGTGAACTAAATCTACAATGGCCTCCTTACGAGTTGACTCCTCAACAATTTATTTTAAAGATAATCCCAGTAAGGAGTTTAGAAGATCTGCACTCTGGGCACAACCAGCTACTTTGTTTTTCCAGTTCACATCAGGAAGGTTAAAGTCACCCATGATTATAACTTCCCCTTCACTGTTATTTTAGCCATTTCCTCAATTAGTAGATTACCTAGCTCCCCTACTTGTCCAGGGGTCTATAAATCACACCTACACGAGTTACTATAGTTTTATCAAATTGTAATGTAACCCAAACCTACTTGTGTTAGGTTAGATTTTATATTATCTTTCCCCCTTTCTCGCCCTTTCTGTTTTTTTCTCTAAATAAAGAACACCCCGGTATTGATTTGTCCCAGCCATTTTCTCATTATACCACGTCTCAGTAACAGCCACTATATCTATATTCTCAGTTGCCTCTACTGTTACAAGTTCATGGATCTTATTCCCTAAACTGCGAACATTTGTAGACATGACCTTAAGCTTGTCATTTAACACACACGCTGCAAGTGCTTTCTGTCCTTGTTTTGGGGGTCAAACTATATGCTTCTAACTAAAACACCTTTCCTTTCTATACTAGCCCAGTATTTATTAGTCCCTCCCCTCCCATTCCTAATTTAAAATCTTCTCCAACCATCTAGCCCACAGGTAGTATCTTTGAGAATACTACCTTGGAGGTCCTTTTCCTAACCTTACTCCCTAAACCCTAAAAATTCCTTTTCGGACACTCCATCTTCGTCTTAGTATGTCATTGGTGCCGATGTGCACCAAGACAGCTGGATCCTCTCCAGTACCTCCCAATAATCTATCCACTCTGTCTGCAACATGCCAGGAGACAGCAAACCATTCAGTTTCTGCGATCAAAGCCACAGATTACCCTATCTATCTTAATAATACAATACTCTAACACAACAACCTGCCTTGGGTTCCATCCTTCTGGATCCCCTGTATGCTAGATGAGCTGCTCTCCCTGATGTTAGTTGTCTGTGTTATCTAAATTGGAAGACCTCACTGAAGATTCCAATGATAACTTAATATTCTGGTGGCAAGACAATTAAATACTACCAACATTACCATTACCTGGCCCAATTACCAGTGCAGTATAGTTTTTCAGTCAGGTTAAGGATCCCTCCTCCTCCAGGTAGGTAGCCTTCTCCTGGCATCCGGCAAACCCTGATTTGTCTGTCAAACTTCCAGATTCATCACTCCAGAGAACAAGTTTCCACTGCTCCAGTGTTCATGGACGGTCTGCTTTCCACCAGCTGTTGCAATGCACATAGCGATCTTTGGCTTGAAAACCCATTTCACGAACACTGTAGTGAGTGATGCTACAGAGGACAATGAGCCTCAGCAATCAGTAGCCGGGCTCTGTGAGTGTAAGTAGTCTACCATGTAGTGGCTGAGCTGTTACTCCTAAACGCTTCCTCTTCACAATAATAGCACTCAGAGTGGACCGGGGCAGATCTAGCAGGGCAGAAATTTCAAAAAAACAAATGTTTGCCTATGAAGACGGCATTCCTATGTACTTGATTTTATACATTTGTCAGCAATGGGTATGGCTGAGGCATTTTATAATAGTATATCATAATACACACATAAACATGGAATTTTGTGGCACTCTGGAATTATTGTGGCCATCTAAATAGGCTGCATTGCGTAGCAGATGGCTAACTTGGTTTTGACATTAAAGCGATTATACCATAGAATAGAGTTTGCTAATGACAGACCTAGTAATAGGAATAAACGTTGAGTTAATATTTTATGTGATCATTTAGAAATAAACAAAAAAAGACGTTTAGTGTAAACAGGATGTGAATTTATTGATAAAATCCTCTTATCTTCTTTGCGTTGACAAACTTTGAGGAAAGGCGAGAAAATAAGACAAGACGGACCTTCGACGGCAAAAGAAAGACAACTTTTAATCCTCTTCTCTGTTAATGAAATGTCACTGGGAAAATGAACTAGTGGGATCTGAGACCAATTAATTTAACAGTTTATTTATGAAAGAGTAACACACAATTTTCAAGTCTTACATATATTATGAAAATAATTACAAAAGAGATTTATTTTTGTTTTATTTTATTAAAGTATCTTTATTTCCAGCTTAAACCAGAAAGGGGAGGAAAACCAGATGAAATTCCAATTAAAAAAGTTTGGTAGACAAATCATCTTACCTGTTTAATTACCAGTCCCTTTTAACCAGGTAGAATCACATGACCTAAACATGTTGGTTAGTTTGTGTGCATGGATCCATGTAAAACATTTTATTATGTATAAATATTGATGCCATAAAATGGTTTACACACAAATGCACAGACTTACAAAAACATGTAGAAGTATATCTTGATAAAACTAGAAGGGCCTAGCGCTTCTCAATTATATCTGCGTTCTTAAAAACACAGATATAATACAACCACTCTTAAAAGTATCAGTAAACACCGAACAAATACATAAAGATCTGTTTTGAGTCCAGTTTAATATTATGTGATTTGAAGATGCACAAACCTCAATGATACAGAAATTAAAATAAATTCACGTTTGACCATCGATTTTACACAGAACTGACAAACATCTAATACAGAAATATTCTTTTTAATACATATTTCCCCGACCACAAATAATAATTAAAAAAAAAAGAAGTTATTTTAGGTATATACATGCATGTCATGACATCCTGGAATGAGGTATTAGCACCATCAAATATTGCACCAAAATGGTATTATTTTTTAAAAAACCTAGCACAGAAAAATTGGTAATTTAGACAATTTACCTACTTTGCTTTCCAGTTTGGCAACCTGAGGCTTAATTATATATAGATACTGTAAATATATATATATATATATTTTCATTTGTTTAGCAACAGCAAATAAGAGAGGTCTTCCACATCAATATATACAAAGGGACTTTATTTGGAGTGAGAAAAATGGGGGTCGGTCCATGGGAATTACATTATTTTGCACAATACAGACACTGTATCCATTTCACACAGTGGGGAACCTTCCATGTTTCAACGATGTTATGAATAAGGCTCAAACCTTAGTCACATGCAAGTTTTGGAAAAAGGACATGCAAGCATTAAGTTAGGTACAACGAAATGTAATATATGGAATATATCTGGTAGATCCATTCACAAGAATTTAATAGCACCTATGATGGACGAAGCTTGCTTTGCATATTTTTCCAGCACCAAAAAGTTTCACAAGGAAAGAAGGCACATCAGGCCCTACAGTATTGCATCTAAGTCCTTCATATTTTTTTGACAAATGCTTTCTCTGTTTAAGTCATGTGATTCTGCCTAGGTAACGCTATGTCTGTTTTCTTCCCCTATGCACCATCCATATTCAAAACTTGCATGTGGCCTACACGTCTTTCGAGGTATTCCCAAGCCTGACGTTTTTCTTTTAGAAAAAAAAATATTTTTTTTTTACACTTTTTTTTATTATTTTTAAGCTGCTCGTCCGTGTGTGGGTCTCAACCTAAGAAACAGGTTGGCCCAACCTCAAATCCAAACTTTTGATTCTGGTCCCCAAAGTCACTGATCATCACATCTGCAATAGGCAGTTGGTCTATCTTCAGGGTGTTGATTTCAAGGACAGTCCGTGCATAGCCTTTCCTCAGCTGGAAGAGAGGAAATATGAATTTTAGTCTGCAGTACACGGTAACAAAAAAAAGTATTACAGCTGGGTGTGGAAAATATCGACAACTTATAAGCGTCTAGCATCATTACTATTTCTGGCTTCTGGGTCCATCTTCAAGTGACCCTACATTCGACCTACTGAATGTAACATATCTAAAAAGCTTTAGTGGAAACACTTAATAGTGATATGTTTTTTCTCTCTCACTAAACATCAATATCAGAAGTTTG
>VKOC01000004.1:26040760-26053427 GCA_009364415.1 Spea multiplicata
TTATTTTATGGCACTCATGAAATGGTATAAGAGAGAAACAAATCAAACACATCCACGATTCCAGAGACTATTCCCTGGGAAACACAAATGTAAGAAAGTGCAGCTTTGTTAGCGTGAGCTGACTCAAAACATTAATCACTAACATGGGTAAACAGTGGTCATATATGCCTTGCTCCATCTGCATGACAATCCATACATTTTATGGCTTCTGTTATTGTTCATTGTATTTTCTGCTTTCCCATTTTCTAAGAAAACAAAACTAAGGTTATTTTGGTAATTGTCCATTAACTAAGTAATGCCATTTTTCAAGAAGTGCTTATTTCATTTCTCTATTATAATGTAATGAACGCAGGCATGAAAAGAAGATGCCGTTATAGACAGGCCCAGTAAAGGGGTATTAGTATATGTTTATGAGAATGAATGCACCTTTACTGCGGAGTTTAAAAAATGAATTGAAACCAGATGTTTGCTGTTTAGACCTTTGGGAATTAACATTCCTCTGTACTGTTCACATTAATATCAATATCCCCCTTTTTCCTGCTTTCTTTGACACGTAAGTAAATACGCTTGTCCCGGGAGCATGTGTAAGAAAAAGGAACCCTCACAAAATTTTCTTTGCTCTCCGTCTTTGGGAAGCATTTGGGCATGAAAGGAACTCACTCCTCCACTCCTCCACTCCTCTTCTCTGTATGGATCAACCAGCTGTGCAAACACAGGGGATATTCAGAGAAGCGTTTTGCTCCTGACTTCCTCTATGCATTTACCTATTATATATTGTAAAGGCATAACATCCAAGCAAGTACTTCTTAACTCAATATAGGAAAGAAACACAATGTATATTGTACAGTATGACACAGATAATGAAAAATCTGCATGCTGGGGCTAACAGCAAATACATACAAAAAAGGTAACAGTGGTGTAAAAGTTGTGCTTTTCAGGTTTACATTGATAAAGGTTGTAGGGTGCTGTAAAAACATTTTTATGCCCCTGAAATTGTACATTATATTTGTTTACAGTCTTGGCACACATACAATAATGCTATATTTTTATACCCAGTTATGGTGTCCCCGAGATCCACCACTTTCTCCCAATATTTGAGCTTGCTGGAGAGGGCTTGAGAGCAGCAACAGGACTAGTTAAGGGAAACCAGAAGGTAAAGAATGGGGTCAAGAATAGTATAAATATTTCAGTCAAGTTTAATTTATAATGTCCTTGTGTTTTCCTTCTTATTCTTCCATCTTAAAACAGAATTCCAATACATTGCTTATAAAATGTAAATCTTAGGTCTATTAGATAATATTATGTAAGTATATATAATAATAAATATACATAAATATAATTGATTGTAGATATAAATACTGAAATTATAATACTGTATAGGTATTAAAAAAGGTATAATGCTGAAATGACAGTGTGCTACACCAAGTTGTGTGAAAGTATACCTTCTTTGAATTATATGGTTTTACATAAGGACATAATAAACAATTATCTGTTCCTAAAAATTGAGTAAACACAACCTCAGATGAACAACAAAACATGACATATTACAGTTTCATGATTCATTCAACAAAAATAAAGACAAAATGGAGAAACCATGCAAAATTAAGCACACCTTATGACTCAATAACTTGCAGAACCACCTTTAGCAGCAATAACTTGAATTATGATTTTCTGTAAGATCTTATCATAATTTCACATTTTATGGAGGTATTTCGGCCCACTCTTCTCTACAAATTCAGTTCATAGAGGTTTGCGGGCATGTGTTTATGCACAGCTTTCTTAAGGTCCCCTCACATCATTTCAATCAGATTGAGGTCTGGACCTTGACTGGGCCATTGCAACACTGGGCCATTCTGTTGTAGATTTGCTGGTGTGCTCGGGATCATTGTCCTGTTGCATGACCCAATTTCTCTGAGCATTGCAGGTCTGACCTTGGGGTAAATTTGCTGAGATGTCCACTCTTGGGAAGACTGACAACTGTCTGAATGTTTTTCACTTTTGAATAATCTTTCTCACTGTAGAATGATGGACTTTAAATTATTTGGTCCTGATATGTAAAACCATAGACTTCAAAGAGGGTGAACTTTCTTTTTCACTCCTCATGTGGGCTTAGTCATGGAGCCCTTACTTACTCCAGAGATATACTTTAGTGTACACTTGTAATGTTTTACTAATTTAATCTGTGGTTTAGCAACTATTTTGGATAGAGTTACATCAGATTACTAAATCATTTTCATTGCAACCCATTGTATAACTTTGCACAATATGACTGCATATGCTGTATAAGTAAATAAATAATACATTGTAATTCCATGTGCCTATTTTAGAAAAACAATACATATGTGCATATAAGTAAAAAAAAAATAGCCAGAAAATAAAATGTAAATAAAAAATATTAAAATCAGAAATATTTCACATTACTTCTGCAGTTTTCCAGACAGTGGTGGAAGTAATTTTATGTTTACTCTCTGAACCATTTCCTGTAGATTGTGTGAGTGGGAGGCTTCTTTTGAGACATGTTGTGTATTGTCCAGGGACACATATCAAAAACACATGTCCTTATATACATTAAAGCACATGTTATGCTTTTGCTGGAAGAGCTGAAGGTTGCTACATATGCTTAAAGCACTCCCAGAGTACAATGTACATATGTCACCCACCTTGAGGATGTGATGTCTGCTGAGCTACACAATTGTATGATAAAACAAAAACCAAGGACTGTCCCAAAATCTGCCCCCGTGTTCTAATACCATTTATTGCAGCAATCAATGTTATTGCCTGTTTATTGTATTGGTTATTTGGTTCTTTATAGAAACACAAGTACTTCTATGTAGTATATTAAAGGGGTGTTGATTACAGAGGATTTTTTTGTTACCGATCAGGGTACATTTTGCAGATGCGTGATTGGTCCAACCAAGCAACTGCGTTCCGTTAAAAAGCAACATTGTTGAGACTTATAACTTTTAGAACATACAAAAAGTCCTCAAAAGGTGAGTAGTGGTGGTTTATAAAACTTCCGGAAAATTCCTGGCTTATTCTTCCCCATATGCTGTTATATCCTGTAGCGGAATCCAGACAGCTGACCTTATGTCCTGTGTGTGGGAGGTATGGGTCTATCCAAACCTGGTTCATGACAGTAAAATAATAACTAAACACATTGGTGGAAGGACACAGAAAACCCTATTAAAGAAAAGCCTGCATGGTGGGTGGGTTTGCAGAAGGTGACAAAGACCTTCCTCCCCACAAGACCTAGTAAAAATAAAATTGACACCTAGAACCACGTGTGATTAACACGCCCCTCCTAGTCGCTTACACCATGCATCATCTGAGATGGGATACATTATAGCCATGCTTTTCAAACAATAAAAAGGATCCGGCTTTTGTACCATCAAATGACATATGATGATACTACAGATTTTTGTAGTTTTAATAGTACTGATGCAGCAAATTATAACAGATAACCATCCCAAAAGGAGCAGCTATTAGAAGTTAACATACTGTGCCTTGATAATAAACAGAAGGATTCATAGTGCGAGGTTATATAAATTAATCGGTGGAGTTATTACAGGCAGATGTATGCAATTGTCAGATAGGTTTACTGAACGAGTTTAAATCAATCGATAATAACAGGATGGAATTTTCAGTGCAAATAGAGAAGATTGCAAATTGGAGCAATATGGGAAATTAAAAGTAGGAATTCTATTTAACAATATGAGAATCATACATGGTATATATAGTGAAGGTGCAGTAAAGGATAACATGGAGTTATAAAAAGGTGTTGTAATTAATGTTTTGACAAGGATTAGCTATAGGGAGGACATAAGTAGTAGTAAAGGGATCTATAGGATGAGGTTATGAGGAATAATCAATGCTGAATTACAGTCCCACATTTGAAGTGGTATTTTGCCTGGACAAATAGACATTTGTCCTAGGTGCTTTGGGCTTTCATATTATCTGCACATGCACAGTGCCTAAATGAGGGGCAGTAGGGGGGAAGACCAGTCTAACTACTTCCCTTCCATAAATCTATACATCCCACATATTGCAGGGAAACATTTTAGCTGGGCTGGTCAGCAATATGTAAACATTATATGTGTCCTGGAAAACATGGCCGATGTGGTCATCCTACACCTCATAGGCACAACACGTCATGGCATCACGCTGCCCCAGGAATCTTACACAGGATGTGCTGTGATGTTATAAGACAGCATTTAATTTGTGAGCAGACCAGTATGTCATGTCATGATACATGATCATGATACATGACTCTTGGGTTGGGAGTCATTTTGCAGGTAAATTTGGTTACGGAGAGGAATGTTATAGTCCCTAGGATATTTCCATCCAGCATGCATAATAAGTAGAGATAAAGGTCTATTAGGAGCTATTATAGTATATGTAATAATGTATGATATGCATGATATGGTCTGTTTTATTGGTTTTCTAAGTAGACAGAACTATTTAATTTTTAATTATTTCCAGTCTATTGCAGAGGAAGGAAGGAATACACAAAAGCTTAGTATTTTCCCATTTGTCAAAAACCGGAAGCCACAGGCACGAGGTAACCACTGTGCTGGAGAGGCGCCACAAACAGCTAAGTCTGCAACTCAAGCACTCTGTCTAATGAACCACGGCTCGATTGGGTATTTTGTCTGGGATGTATTATAGCAAGCTGTCTGGCTTGAATCTAGATAGATTACGGATACTGGGAAAACATAATGAAAGTAAAACAGAAAAATATACAGACAACAAAATACAAAGAAGGAAAGGCCAGCTGGGGGATATTGCTCCTATGGTGTGATATTGGCATGTCTGCCATAAGTTGTACAAGCAACTGGATTTTATGTGACTATTAAAGTTGTAGTTGTAGTAGCAGCTAAGATAACAGCATTATTACTAATATAAAATATATTGTGAATACGGCCCCATATAAAAATACACAGTATGACCAAAAGTATGTGAACACCCCTTCTAATTATCAAGTGTTTCTGTCACATCCCTTTCTAACGAGGAAATAGGCAGCCATAAAATGTTAGCAGTAGAATTAAGAGCCCATTGCCTTGAAACATGGCACTGTCATAAGATGTCACCTTTGCCACAAGTCAGTTTATGAAATGTCTATCTCTTAGATCTGCCCTGACACAATGTAAGTGATATTATTGTGAAGTGGAAGCGCCTAGGAGTATCAACAGCTTAGGCACAAATCGTTTGACCACGGACACTCACAGAGCGGGGCTTCTGAGTGCTGTTCTTTGTAGCATTACTTACTACAGAGTTCCAAACTCTCTCTTTGAAGCACTGTGTTTATGAAATGGGTGTCCATGTTCAAGCAGCTATACATAAGCCAAAGATCTTATAATTTGAACTGGTTAAGGGAACAATTGCCACCTACCCTGGGGGCTACAGCTGACCTTGCTCTGTTCTGACATCATCCGGACAGGTTCAGACAGGGATAGATTCAACTGCAGATCTGACTTCACACTATCAGGACAGTTTCAGACAGTCTTGAGGATTTGACTTCACATTATCTGGACAAACTTAGCGATTCATAATATTGGTATCCATTGCAAATCTGACCACACAATCTGTTTGAACTTGTTCTTGGGACATCAACACAGCTCTGTATTATAAATCCCACCACAATTGTCTAAATAGTTACTGTGCTCAGTAACACTTCACAAACTCCCGTTGAATACATTGTCAGAATTTTTTTAAAGATTATGGATTATGGATGTCTATCATTACTAAAGAAAGAAAACACATTTGTGGAAATACATTTAAGAACATTGAAGTCTATGCTGATAAATTTGTAAAATACCATAATATTCCTGTACAAATGTGGAAAACATTATAGAGAAAAAGTGTTTTATACCACCACAACAATGCTATTAGCTCTAACAGTAGAAAGGGTTAAAAGGAAACATACTCTTGTTGTAACTAACCAGTCTGTGATTAACTATTTCACTTCCACAATGCCGATACACAAAATTGGAATTTTGTCCGAGCAGGCAAAAAAACAGGAATGGATATGTTTCTGCATTTAGCTTCCAGTAAGTAACATGTGGTAGTGTGCTAAAAACCTCAACTAAATCTACCTCCTGGCTAGGTTTACAATTGTGTGCAAACGTGTTTGCACTCTGTCTCATTTTCTACATTGTTGCACATTTTTTGACAGTGAAGTTTATGAGATCTCCAACCAAAACCTATTATTAGATAAAATAGATCCTGAGTAAAGAAACAACACAGATTACTAATATGAATAAAATTTCCTTATGAAAGGTATTTAAAGAACATACAGTCAGTGAAGCCGTGCGCATCGCGGCAGAGGAGAGAGACAGAGGCCTTACGCCCCCACCACAGGACTGCACGGTAAGTGACCTAAAAAGGGGGGTAGGGAGAGGGTAGATAGTGAGAAGGGGGGGTAGGGTAGATAGTGAGAAGGGGGTAGGGAGAGGGTAGATAGCCTGTGAAGGGGGGAGAGGGTGTAGATAGTCAGAAGGGGGAGAGGGGGTAGATAGTGAGAATGGGTGGTAGGGAGAGGGTAGATAGTGAGAATGGCGGGGTAGGGAGAGGGTATATAGTGAGAAGGTAGATAGTGTGAGAAGGGGGTAGATTGGTGTAGACGTGCTTGTGTATTTTTGTAAGCACATATGAGCATGGCCAAAGTTATGCAGTGCGTTACTTGTTATGTCCTGTTTACCTGCTACTCAGAGATATGGCAAATATGTCGTACTGTCAAGTAGTAATAATTGTCTTTCCTGGCCCAGGCAAATTTCAGCTTCAGCTGACAGATAAATGACCTAGCATTTTCTTATAGGATTCTTTTGTGATACAAAGCCGGTTCCTTAGCTTACTTTTCCTAGTCCCTCACCTGTGATACTTATACTAGTGCTGCTAGTTCGTCCCTAACAGTGGCACTTTTACCTCTTGTATTATACATCCTTACGCCCTCTAGATTGTAAACTCTTTTAGCATGGCCCTCCTTAACTGTTGTAAGTCAAATTGTTATGTTATGCCCTGATTATCTATTGTACAGCCCTGCGGAATATGAGGGCTCTATGTAAAACAATACACAACATGTCATGATGGCAAGTTGTCTGAGAACTTTTGCAGTAGTATATCTCCAAGGCATGAAATTTCAACCACCATGCTTGACTGTTGGTATGAGGTTATCATATTGACTGGAGGATCTGCTATTTGCCCGAGAACAGTGTGCCCAAGAAGGTCTACTTTTGACTTTTGAATATTCTTCCAGAACTCTTGAGAAGCATGATTTTTGACAAGTACAGAAGATGATCATAAACAAATCATTCCAATATCAGCATTACATGTGCTTACAGTCATATTAGTCAGCGTCTGAGACAATACTACATTATATTACAGCTAAAAAAAAGTAAAAAAAACCCTTATTGGTGGGATTTCTAGAGCATTAAATATTAGTATTAGTATTTTAGTATGGCTTATAATTCATGCTACCCAGTTTATGTTTGGTCCAGTACCTGCCCTGGCTAAAATACAATCCCATATGCAGTAGGGCACTGATAGTATGGGGAATATAATGAAATGTAGGAACTGATGGATTGGTAAGTGGTAAATGGTAAATACCTACTAATGATTAATGTTCTTAACTCACAGTACTCACAACTGTCAAAAAGCAGGATGTTGTTTCCCTAGCTGCTATTAATCCAGGTGAGCAAGGAGTCTCTACGTGCGAAGGCTGCACACAGTTTAGGTCAAACATGTATTGTATAAAAAAACTAAACAAATTAAACAATTTCTTGAGAGATTGATAAATGAACCCTAAAATATTGATTTATTTGTATTATTACTATTAGTAACCAATATTGAGGCTGACCACTCCAAGGAGTGTATTGTGATAGACAGGCACATCCCAAAAAATTGACTAAGCCTTGACTGGAAATGCTATAATTCATTAAGAATTCTAATTTGTTAACATCTTGTATTACTAACACATGAGCCGCTTTATATCAGAATTACATGGAAAAACAACTCTTGAACAATCATTTGCTAGCGTAGGAATACAAAATACTTTAAAGGAACAATCACGTCATTTTTTATAAGGCTGTTCAATGAGACGCGTTATATTGGTCTAAAAAATCCTGGGCTCCACTGCCATGTTAATTTAAATATATTTCACTATTTTAAGTTAGCACATAATTTTAAAGCACAGGCTCGTGGGATGTTTCTTTGGTCAATGACCAGATGTGCTTTCTGTATGTCATGATGACATCATTACCACATTGAGAACTAACCACGCAAGTTTAACCTTCTAAACATCCCAACCTTAATTTTACCAGTTAACACAATACATGTGGGATGATGTTCTATTTAGAGAATTAACAAATTATTACCACTAAAATAAGATTTCTTTATTCACAGATGGGTGGATAAATCATCGAAGGCTTCCAAACTCAGGGGTGTTCTAATGTAGATTATTGTATCATACTTAACATGGTCAAATAACCATTTACAGTATATTCTCCACAGTCTGTGTGTACTGAATACCTTCTCTATCGGTCCTAGATGTTATGATACCGAAATTTTAGATCATATCTATTTTGCTGATGTTCTATACGTACATGGGAAAATAGTGCTTTAGAACTGTCGACATACGAAGCAGTTTCTACAGTATCTTGTAGCCTGCCATTTCCTCTAGCAAATATTTTAGCTGCCAAGGGTTATTGTTTACCAAGTGTGTTTATAATTCAATATTTTTTGTGTATCTAAATAAATTCAGAGATTTGGTATTTCAGTATGGATTTCGTATATTGCATATTGCTATTTTAGTGGCTGCGGACACATTAAAGTTCTTGCAAGAAGCCAAAAGCTTCCCAAACATTTAATTTTAAAAAGACTTTTAGGCCTAAATTAAGTATAACATAACACAGGATATGTCCATAATTATGGTTTCAGGCATGTTTCAAAATCATGCTATAATTTCTGATAGGCAGATAATACCTTCTGCAGACTCTTGTGGTGCACTGAACACAAAGACTGTTTTTTATTCTGAACATAAATCAGGTTGGGATTTCATAAATGATATGGTATGTAAAATGTTAGTACAGCATGACTTTATTATATCCCAAAGAGATCACATTGGAGAACAGTGATGCCACATCAAAGATGTGCAACTTTGAGCCTGATTTAGAGTTTAAGAAATAGCAATGGTGTTAAGTATGGAGTCCGGCCATGTTGCTACATCTGGACACTGAAGTTCTTTTGGAGTTAGGTGGAGCAAAATTATAGAAAGGAAACTATTACAACTTAAAGAGTTATAGGCAGTGGTTATATGTTGCCTGGAAGTCCAATGGTGTCATAATAGAGGCGCCTAAATACATATTTACAGGCAATTTATATGCATGCCAACAAATTGGAATGCTCAAAGAGTGCTCCACAAAAACGAACCCTAAAGATCTGGTGTTTCTCAAGTTATTATTATTTATTGTTTCATATAACGCCATCAAATTCCTGAGGTTATCTGTCGCATTATATTAGAAAAAAAGGGTATGTGTTTGTTATAATATATCACAAAACAACATTTTGCTAGTGCTGATATCACATTGTGCGCTGACCATATTGTCCTTTCTGTCTGTTAGTTTGTTAAATTGCAAAATAGCACATGTTCTCAAAGTATAGCAAATTTATTTACTTGCCTGTAGTTCATAGGCAGCAAAGTTCTGAAGCTCTATTAACATGAAATAGGAGTTAAAATGTTACTTTAATTGAGAAATAAAACCACTGTCTCTTCCGTCTAATAAGGCAAGAATTGGAATACGCAGGAGGCCACCGAGGACCATTTGGTTTTAAGCTGTTACATATGCAAACAAATGCAACTGTGACTCTGCAAAAATGTCCATATTTTTCCATTCAACCTTTAAATACTATCTTTTTTGTGATTAATAAATACAGTTTGCAACGGAGAAAACAACAATAAAACTAATAATAATAATACTGCAATATATACCAGTTTTAGAAACAGTGAAAGACTACTACAAGATTGTTCTTCCAAACCGGCAATACCCTTAAAATACAAAGAAGGTACATTTCTGAGTAACATTGGTAAATTTGATTTTACAAGAAAGGTTGAACATGCAAGGAGTCAGACGGGTGTTATGAGAAGAAGCGTGTTTATTATTATTTATATAAACCCAACAATTTACTACTTACAACACATATATTCAAGGAGAATGGGGAGACTAAAACAGACAGACTAATGCAAACCTTTACATTAGGTAAAGAGGGCCCTGCTTGCAAGCTTACACTCTAGAGGGAATGGAGTGAGGAGAAACATAAGAATTGGAGAAAGGTAAGAGGTAGTGTGAGGGTTTTATGAGTGGATGGTAAGATCTAGCTACAAAGATGGTATGCTTCCCTAATGAACTGGGTTTTGAGATCTTTCTTGAATATTGAGAGGGAGTGTAAATGCTGGAGGTTCGGTGGAAGTCAGTTCCACAGTGAGGAGGAAAGCCTTAGCCCACAGGAAGTTTATGCCGATTTAGATATGATCCATATGATGTCATATCTGAAACAGTTTTGGAAATCAAATTGTGTTTGTTTTTGTGTTAAATTTGAATTTATAACTATTCAGATGTCTGAGACATGCCAATAAGAGTTTTGGTAAATTCAGCCATTGGTACAAAGCCCCAAAAAGGAGCCCAGACCCCCACGAATCAGATGAAAACATAGCAAAAATATTTTTGTCCGAAATGTATGAATCCACATTCACACTCTCATTCTCGTCTCTCTCACACCTCTACTGCCAACCACTTTCAGATCATGAAGGCTGTCTTTATTTCATTGGCATCAATAAAGTTGGTATCACAACC
Organism: Spea multiplicata; assembly: GCA_009364415.1. Taxonomy (NCBI): domain Eukaryota; kingdom Metazoa; phylum Chordata; class Amphibia; order Anura; family Pelobatidae; genus Spea; species Spea multiplicata. The sequence goes on from VKOC01000004.1 coordinate 26,051,605, forward strand.
CAACAATAAAAAGTGCTCTATGGGAATCTTCAACACTAACCTGTTGTAATTCATATTTTTGTTTTGCTGATGTCATACTCCTTAAAATAATAGAGGTCCTTTTGATTTGGAACTACAGCGTTATAATGACTTTAGGTGGTTTAGTTGTCCTGTCCAAAGGAAAGTTTCCTCTTCTAGGTATGTGACCTGACCCAGTTTGCATGCCCCTAGCAACATTGGCTGAATCTGAATTTAGCTTATTACCTGCTTTAGCTAAAATATACAGCTTTTTCCACGGTTCTGAAACCTCATAATTTTTCCATATCTGAATATCTTTCTGTGTGTTTCATATAAAATATTGAAACCACTGCTAACTCTTTAACATAACACTGAATTCCTGGACAAAAGAAATTCCAGAAAGATGATATATTTTGTGTAAAATATTCCACCGTATTAATGAAAAAAGTAAGTGTTTTTTGGGGCTTTTTCTAATATTTTGGAATCTTTAGCATTGTACAATTATTCACTTTGAATGTGATTGAGCTATGTTCCTGTGTTTTCGTTTTTATTATTACAACTACATTAATTTGAATTTAAAGTATTGGCCTCTGGAGTAATTCCAGAAAACGTAATTATGGGCTTGAATTTTCCCTTCAGTATTTACTTCTAGTGAGAGCTCTCTGCCAGAATCATGTGCAGAATGTGTGAAAGCACATAATCAGTCCCAGATGCTAGAATTTATTATCTGCTCATCTCTTCCCGCTCTCACACTACAGAAACAAACAACAAAGGAGATATCAACAGACATAAAATTGTGATGTTTGTAATTACATATGAGATTTGCGATTGGGGCTGACATCATTATAATAACTTTTCATCTCTATATGCAATACCCTGGTCACTTTTGCCAGGAAGCAAGCTGGTGACCTTTTAACTGGGACATAGTGATGAATTACATGGGTCCAATTTTTATTCCACAAACAGCCTTCCTATCGTCTGATTTTTCAGACCTACTAGTTCAATCATAAAGAAGACTGATGTAGAACTTTTTGTAAGACAGAATTATAAATCACCATGTGGCTTTGAAAATAAAATGTGAAATAGATTCATGCTAGTGATAATGTTAACAAATAGGTAAAAAAAATGACAGTGTGACATGGTTAGGTCCATCCAGACTTGATTTCCACCGTGGCATCCAGTGGACAATACAGTGGAGGATGGCTGCAGTCTTCCTCGTACAGGCAAAATGGCAAAATAACTGGGTGCAACAAGGTCACAACATATATTATTATTACGAATAATGTAATGTTCTAGATATAACAATGTCAGCATATTATTTTACATAGTACACATCTTAATTTATATGTTGGAGGAGATCAGCAAATATTACTTAAAGATGCTCTTGAGAAAATACTGTCAAACAGACACACATGTGTTTTTGCTTAAAGTGGGAAAACAATGTTAAAATAAACACTTATTCTCAAAGTATTATCTAACCTATATTCAGCAATTAAACTCATTACTTTTAAAACAAAACAATGTATGAAATAAGTTGGCTGGATGTTCGAGAAATACACTTTCCCGATAAAGATGAATATGCACTAGTAAAACTAGCAATGAGCACAAAAAATATAGAGTCTATAAAATGATTTACACTAAAGAAAATGACTAGTAAAACATGACCCTCTGAACCCCCCTGCCAAGCCCAAAAACATACAGTGCTCTCTACGTATTATTAAATATAAAGGGCTCACTGATTATATCTTTACTGGTTAGAGATACTCATATAAACACAGAGCCGGCCTTAAATGTTCTGGCGCCCTGTGCGGACTACTCCTCTGGCG
>VKOC01000004.1:26053527-26063988 GCA_009364415.1 Spea multiplicata
TATACTTACATAATATTATCTAATAGACCTAAGATTTACATTTTATAAGCAATGTATTGGAATTCTGTTTTAAGATGGAAGAATAAGAAGGAAAACACAAGGACATTATAAATTAAACTTGACTGAAATATTTATACTATTCTTGACCCCATTCTTTACCTTCTGGTTTCCCTTAACTAGTCCTGTTGCTGCTCTCAAGCCCTCTCCAGCAAGCTCAAATATTGGGAGAAAGTGGTGGATCTCGGGGACACCATAACTGGGTATAAAAATATAGCATTATTGTATGTGTGCCAAGACTGTAAACAAATATAATGTACAATTTCAGGGGCATAAAAATGTTTTTACAGCACCCTACAACCTTTATCAATGTAAACCTGAAAAGCACAACTTTTACACCACTGTTACCTTTTTTGTATGTATTTGCTGTTAGCCCCAGCATGCAGATTTTTCATTATCTGTGTCATACTGTACAATATACATTGTGTTTCTTTCCTATATTGAGTTAAGAAGTACTTGCTTGGATGTTATGCCTTTACAATATATAATAGGTAAATGCATAGAGGAAGTCAGGAGCAAAACGCTTCTCTGAATATCCCCTGTGTTTGCACAGCTGGTTGATCCATACAGAGAAGAGGAGTGGAGGAGTGAGTTCCTTTCATGCCCAAATGCTTCCCAAAGACGGAGAGCAAAGAAAATTTTGTGAGGGTTCCTTTTTCTTACACATGCTCCCGGGACAAGCGTATTTACTTACGTGTCAAAGAAAGCAGGAAAAAGGGGGATATTGATATTAATGTGAACAGTACAGAGGAATGTTAATTCCCAAAGGTCTAAACAGCAAACATCTGGTTTCAATTCATTTTTTAAACTCCGCAGTAAAGGTGCATTCATTCTCATAAACATATACTAATACCCCTTTACTGGGCCTGTCTATAACGGCATCTTCTTTTCATGCCTGCGTTCATTACATTATAATAGAGAAATGAAATAAGCACTTCTTGAAAAATGGCATTACTTAGTTAATGGACAATTACCAAAATAACCTTAGTTTTGTTTTCTTAGAAAATGGGAAAGCAGAAAATACAATGAACAATAACAGAAGCCATAAAATGTATGGATTGTCATGCAGATGGAGCAAGGCATATATGACCACTGTTTACCCATGTTAGTGATTAATGTTTTGAGTCAGCTCACGCTAACAAAGCTGCACTTTCTTACATTTGTGTTTCCCAGGGAATAGTCTCTGGAATCGTGGATGTGTTTGATTTGTTTCTCTCTTATACCATTTCATGAGTGCCATAAAATAAGATTACTCTTCAAAAAGGGAAGATGAAGAATGTGTGACCCCCAACCCATTGACACAAAGGTATGTGCCTATTAAACATTTGTGCTTGTTTCAGCTTCACACACAGGGGTGTTTGTCAACCTATGTCTAAAAATGGTAAAAATATATATTTTTATTTTAACATTTTAAGGAAGAACTGTAAGAGACCAATGGGAGAATGCATAGACAGCCTCCTAATTCAGCCATCTAGTTACTCATGACAGTATAACACTAATGTCCTCAAAGCTCTCTTATCTTCCATGCCATTATGTCACACATGCTCACTAGCATTGGTTATTTTCACTAGTTTGTTGTATAATAGTAGGCCTGGCTGACTATTGAGTAACTGGGTGGAGGACCACTTGATTAACACACATACACCTTTTAAGGATGTGGATAGCGATGAAAACTTTCAGCTAAAGAGAATGGCTTGACGTTGTAAGAATTAGAAAGAGCCAGTGTTGAAACGCACAATAGTGAGACGCTAAAGGTTACTGGATATTGAATGTCTCCAGACATGGATTTCAGACAATCCATGTTCATGTTAACTGATAAGCTATGAGCACAAGAAAAGTAATAATGTGCTTGTCTGCGACGAGAAATATGACACCCTATGCAATGCTGTAAGTAGGGCTTTTAATGCTGCTCATCTTCAGGTACCTGGAACAGTTGCAAAGCATAGTGCTCCTTGTAATATGTTCCAACATTTTCAAATTTCTGACTCGAGTAGCTTGGCCTGCTCAAGTGGGTACCAGATCTCAAAGCTTTCAGGTGAAAAAACACCTAACCGAGTGTAAGTCTATATATATAAAACATCATCTCCTGCCAAGAGGCAGCCAAGGAGGAAGTGCAAGGAGCTAGGATTTCATACCATCATTCAGACCGTGCTGGAAATACAAAGAAAGAAAGGAAGAAAGGGGTTGTATTAAATACACACTGCCAACTGTTTCTCAAGTCTAAAGGCTCTCTTCATAAAAAAAATGCTGCTGTAATACAACAACATGCAATAGCTTTAATTAATTGTACATTCATTCCGTTCATGTAAAATAAATATTGGGTGCTTTAAAGCTTTTTGCGATGCTTCTTGCACCTTTTGGTGGATGATGATTCTTTCAACTTCTTCTGCTCCACAGAATTACAGGGAGACTCTATCAATAATTTGTAACGAATGATAATGATAGCTGCAAATGCAATGGGGATTCTGCAGGTACATCACAACTCCCATCATAACATAGTGATTCAGACACAGTCAGTGGTACAGCATGACTCCTATCAATATATAGTGATCCAGACCCATCCTCTGTGTCTTCCGCTTTCTTATATTTCTTATGTTTCTTTTTTTTCTTACTCCTGTTTTTCTCTTTCCCTTTTTTCATTTTTACCCCTTTTCTTCTTTCACTGCCTCTTTCATGTCTTAAACGTCTTCCTATTCTCTCTTTTTATTCTCTCTTCTCTTTCTTTTTTTTCTTCACACATCACAACTTATTCTGTGATACAGTACCTACCATATCATCCCTCCCATCACATCTCACACCCATCCCATCACATTCAGCCATTACAACTCACACTTATCATACCCAGCAATCACAAACACCCAAAGTGGGAGCTGTACCCTTCTGCTGATGCAAAAAAATACTGGCTTTGGATTGTCGATATTTTACTGACGCAGGCACTGACATAACGAGCTGTGCCCCTTTTGTCTCATGTTAAAGACGGGCCTAAGCCAGCACCCTAGGGAACCCCACAGGCAGAGGGGTCAGTTCACAACCTCGTGTGCATGTGTAGAAAGTGCTCACATTTATCTCAAAGGGAGAACTTTCCTGCCACTGATCCTGGCTACTTCAATTAACAGTGGCTAGAATGATCACCCCACAGAGGAGGATGGCAGCTGTAGAGCTGCAGTTTCTACCTCAAGTAAGTCTTTTATCTTTAATATGAATTATTTAAAATAGCTGTCAGGGACGCTAAATGGTCCCCTTAATTATTTTTGATGACAGGTTAATTTTATTTAATCTCATTTTATCTTTGCATTTTCACAATGTCAGTCACAGCCTATATAAAGAAGGTAAAGAGAAGGTAATTCCCTCAATATTTCAAGTTATTATATTTTTAATTCTACATTCATCGGACAGGGAGAGGGTGTTGTGTGTGATTTATCAAACATGGAAAAGCATACAGGAAGTATGCAGTATGCTCCGACACATGTACTGTACAAGATTTTAGGTGCACATATGAACACTAAACATATTACCATAATCCAGAAAATTCTGTAATTACTATTTGTTTACTAAAGCTTAGTCCATTAAGCCATCATCACCCTGTGAAATTAGCTGCGTAATTTGTGTGGCTATTAAGCTATATCTCATACAGTAAGTCTTTCCCAATATAGTTAATTCCTTAGTAGATTTATGGCACACATCTGCTTATTCAAGTATATTAAGGCATGACGGTTGTCTGTTACACTAGTATGGAGCATCCAACTTGGAGCTATGGGAGCATATTTTATGAATGATTTACAAGAAAGGGACCTCCATCAGAGACACACAGGATGGAATAACTTTTCTACGTTTAACTGTCATACACTTAGAAACACATCTGAATTTGTCATCTATTATTGAATGGTGTTTAGTAATTAATGCATTCAATTTAGCACCACATGAATTGCTTAAAAGTGAGATTAAGTTATACATATTGTCCGATTTGCAATTATTTCTTATGTTATGTAAACTTCTTATACAGGAGCCATTGTGTTTGAGTTTTTGCTATGTGTCCTGGCCTGGATTCCCTTTCTATGGAACTCTAGAGTCGACATTACTAATGCAATTAGGACTCATTTGTCCTTTGATCCATTATGCAAAACTAAACCGTTGGTTCATTGAAACTTACTTCCCTACTTTCCAAAGAACTTCATATAAAGACGTCATTTATGAGACTGACCATCTCAAGTTTTCGATCATCTGTGCCATTAAATAAGATAATAAAATAATCCATTGACATATCAGTCTAATCCTATCCACACGACCAGTCCAGACCCAAGATATGAGGACAATTTACTCTACACAAAGAATCCAACAACGCCAAGCTAAGGTTCCTGCCTTTATGGGCCTTCTCAGCGGAGTGGAGTGGTCTCCTTCTAGGCACATGCTTGGTCTCATACCTCCTTATATGCAAAGTCTTCATCTGGAGATATCCTGACATTAACCTCAAGTGTAATGGAGAGTCCTGAGTTGAGCCTTCTTCTACCTAGAGAAATGCAAACTATACCTCACTGATAAATATTGTTTGCTATGTCTTCTACAATATGAATGCATATCTGCAGTTGTTGTGCAAAAGTAATTTGGTTTTGCATTTTGGATCTGAACTGTCCTTGATGGATGGACACAGACTGACATGTCCATCTTTATAACAGCACAAGTAACCTAAAACTTGAGACAATCCTGAGCAGAGATGCTAAGGCACGCTAATCATCTTTTTTGATTTTAATTAACCAGCATCTGCACAACAATAATTTCCAGCGAAGGGCACAATAAAAGCAGCTCCAGAATGTACATCACTAAAAGCTTTTCATGCATTTTTCCATGAAACTCTTTGAGCTAATCTTGAGCGTTCTTACCAGGTAAGAGATGATACCAACATCAGCAGGCCAACACATTTCAGTTCTTTGTATCTTTGCCATTGAAGGAGTAAATATACAGTCTTTTCTGGTTAAAAGCTGCCCTCCAGCTGAACAAACAGGGGTACTTTTACCTCTATAGCATTTATTGTTTTGTCCGTCACAGAGTCTCTTCACCTGCTTCGTCAGGAATTTGCTTTCCATTGCAGAGATATTTGTATACTTGGTGCTAATTGTTTTTTTAAAATCAACATCATTGTACTCCACAAAAACGGGGGCCTGCAATTATAATTCAGAGGTTATGCAGAGGGTAAAATATTTGTCTTAGGGAGATTTGTTGAATTCTCTCACTACCAAAGTTATGAGATACATCAGATTAAAAAGAAGCCAAGGACAATATATAATTGGTATGTAAAGACAATTTAACCAGTAGGGATGTTTCTCAAATATGATAATATTGTATTATAGACCACCCTTTACAAGATTTAATTATTTTGTAATATGATTACTAGATCATTATATGAAATCACACGTTCAGATAATTCAAACGCCATGTAGCGCTCATGTATAACATGTGTCCTATTTAACATTAAACCAGCAGACCGGTAGAAGTAACAGATTGTTGTAGGCCTGTCGTTTAGCAAATGACCCAGAACCATAAACTTTCTTGCTTTGAGACTACAGACCAAAGTTACATCTGGATTGAATGTCAAGAACAGGAAGACAATGATGGAACTAATTATCGTTTTATTCCATTACTAGATCATTTAGTGATCAAAGTACACACATTCTGGTGGCCAAAACCAAACCAGGATCTATTGTACAAGGCTAAAATTGGACAGCAAATAGGATTTAAAAGAAATACTACTAAACTTTTATTTTATAGCACAATTACAAAAAGTTACAGTATCGTGTCATTAGAACCTCCCTATTGTTCTTTAGGGTTCTTTAGCATTTCAACACATGAACTTTCAGTTTGTTTGACCATGCTACGGCGTAACAAGGCAATTTAGTTCTCTAAATATTTAGAACGCTTCCTCAAACAAAGCAGTATCAGTGTGGTCACTAGGGATGGAGCATTGTGTATTTACTGTTAAGCTCTCCTACCCCATTCTTGTTCATAATAAAAAGAAGAAAACACCATAGATACGGGTTTGCTAAAAAGGGATAATTTCTCCATTATCAACAGTGAAAGATATATGTACAGCGGTTTATGCAGCACTGGTGTGTTCTGAATTACCATGTAGTGTTACAAAGATATTTTATCAATATTGTCACTATGCTTGTATTGCACACATTCAGTTAGTCTTTTGTTAAATGAACCCTAATCGCCATAGTAGAAATTCATTCCCTCGTGTTCTGTGTTCTGAGAAAAGGAGGGAAAATAATTGTGTTATTTAGATGGAAAACCTCAGCTTGCAGTGACGTATTGTGGCCTAAAAGGAGAAACAATCCTTCTTGACTACAAAATCTGATTTCTCACTTAATAAACAAGCTATAATTAATATCTGTCCTTATTACAAATCATGTCCCTGTATATTCTTTTTTAAAGGCATCTAAAGCCACCTTATTTTAAAGGCATTTAAAGCCATAAAACTGGTTGTGGGACCTGTCTCAACATAACTTTGACTTTTAAATGACTCTTCAGTTTTCTGATAGTAGCGCAGACATGAAACGGGAAGTTGGTAAACAGCCACATTTGGAGTCAACAGTGTCATTGCGCTAAACACTAGATGTTGAATGGACATGAGAAGGGCTGGGCTAGGCCTGGCTACGTCAAAGAAATCCAACACCAGTAAAGGTCTCCAAGCCGCAGTGGAGGCCAATGTACATTCAGATACAAGTATTTTAATATGGACTGTAGGTATGGGGGCTTGAGTCATCACAAACAAAAGAGACAGGGTGATACAGGGTCTGTGAATTACAAACATGGTGTTATGTATCACAGATTATCACCACACTTACTAATGGTAAAATCTCTTCCATGAATATTGGGTTTTTTATGTGATTTATTCTTAGATCTTGTTATTCACATTGCATTTGATTTATCATTCATAATTTGTTATTATTATATACATTACAAAAATATAAATGTTTTCTCTTGGACTGCAACCTATGTGAAGATCATATATATATATATAATATAATATATTATATATATATATATATGTGCTGCATAAATGACATATGATGCAGCAATGTTTGGTTTTCAGAAGAGATGCAAATGCTCCAAGGTTTAATGCTGAGTAGCCAAAAACTTATTTGTACTAGCTATATTTATCTGTAAATATGGATATCTGCGTAAAACAAGGAGATGTAAACAAAGGCCATGTTCAGTTTTAATTCCGAAAACATAAGGCATGTCTTCCATTTTCCATCTTTTTAAAATTTGGCAGTGCCCTTTGGCTATTTCTGTGAATAGCAATAGGTTGTTATATGTGGGATATTGTGACTTTTACTGATAGATGAGAATGATTACAGAGTGAGTATGGAGTGAGTAATGTGTGTGTATGATGTGATGGAGCTGGCCATTTAGGTGAGGATCTAGCTTTTTTAATGTGTGCTTGCAATCAACAGAAAGCCAGATTGTTATTTTGGGGTTTATTCACTAAAGGGATAGTTGGCACAAGAGGTTGAAGGAGAATTGTGGCTTCAACTCCTTGACTTCACTATACATTATGAAGATCTAACCCTGCTGAGCTTCTGTGCAGGAAAAACTTGGTAGACCCTGCTTTATATACAGTTAAAGTAGTAATATTTAGTAGTGTCTACTTACTCATTGAAATATGCGTCATGGAGGGCAAGCTGAGCCCTTCTTGCAGGAGAAACATGCCATTGCTTGCCATTTGTAAAGGGTAGTGAAGTGGGGGCGTTGAATGGTCCCTTAAGTATATAAACACCACTGTTTAATTAAATAAGAAACATCTACTCTTTAAAGGGCAAATACCTAGACAGAGTAAACCTGGTATCACCCAAATTAAAACTATTAAATAAAACAGGCATTTTGATCAGAGATGACTTTGATTCACTCTGTAAAATTTTCATTTGGAATCGAAGAGCTAGTCACGAGGTTTTAATCGTAGTTCTAATCTGACATTTGATAATCATTCCATATCTTCATAACTCATTTTGGAATTCTTGTGCCTATAGATGTATCTGAGTATATGGTGGTCATTTTATAGCTTTCTGGTGGTGTTTCCAATAGCCTGACCTAGGGCAGGGCCCCTTATGCCCCCTACCTTCTGAAAGGGGTCTTTTTCCTTGCATTGTGTGTCCCTGCTCTCTGTTTCAGAAGATAATGCAGGCATAGTGGGAAGGTCTCTGGCAGATTACTAGGGAAATTTCTGATCTCTCCAACCAGCCCATTGAGCTACAGCAATTTACCCTTGGTAAAAAGTCACTAGCATTCTGCCTTAGGCCTGCGTTCTCGGGTGCCTCTGAGGCTAAAAATTAAGTTATGAGTTGTCCTCCAACAGCACCAGCAGCAAGGCTAAACTGGACAGTCCTGCTATAACAACTCAAAATTACTCCATATAAAGGCAACTACTACTATTACTACTACTACTATTACTACTACTATTACTACTACTACTATTACTACTACTATTACTACTACTATTACTACTAAAAGCATATCGATCCTGGCTAGTGTCGCTGCTGCGTTTATGTAACATTCACACCTCCCTCTAAAAGCTTCAATTAACACCTCTTTAATTGATCATTTTGCCCCATCTCAATATGTTTATTAGCAGTTTGCATTCTCTAAATTAACACCAAACCAAACTGTCTTGATGTGAACATTTGTACATTGAATTTTCAGAATATACAATACGATACTTTTTATTGCATATGTAGGGTCCCACTGGTGCATGTACAAACTTTCCCAGCGGTAACTGGTTGGATAGCACATTTCCATCTGTTCCATTTAAATGCAGCCATCGACATGTGATTGGCCATCGGTGAAATAAGCACATTGAAATGCGGATGCTGGAATCTTCTAGCCCGTCCAGGTGTTATTCTGATTTCCCTCTTCTCCGTCTGAGCTTGTGCACACCTTATATGAGCACATCTGCTTCTCTTAAAGGAACATGGAACATTTTATATGACACCCGTATTAAAAAGGAGAGCTTAGGGTCCCATACAATAAGAAAGAAAATAAAGAAAACCTGGTGTAACTCACTCAGGCTAATATATCCCATAGTAGTGGGGATTTCAAAACATAAAAATAAAAAATCTAATCATTGTATGGCCTAGAGCAATTACCGGTAATAGTCCAATAAATAAACTACAATAAACTACAACTGCATAACTTTTCTGACATTGTTATTTTGTTATTTTTATTATACTTTCACTTAACTTAGTTCCTTTTTACTTATGCTAAGAGAAAAAATTTATTTCTTATTCTTTTCTCTGGGCCTTTTTAAGGATTGGTGCCATTTCAGTTTTGGTGATGCCAAAACTTGGTTCCTTTAGATTTCAAGCATGCCATGTAGTGTACATGTGTTAACTACGAGGTAGTTAAGTTTATAAACCCTACCATGGTTATCTATGGAAGGTTGTACTTGCTTTGTGAACACTTTACCTGTCAACCGCTTGCACTCAGGTATGACTTCATGTTGTGCCTAAGACTAGATTCGTAGGAGATAAGAAAGATTCTCGCCAACACAGTGTTTCCGAGCAACACTTTTGTGTGAATTATGACGTCTTCAGTAAAGTAACTGTTCAGGATCCTGCTATGGGGAAAACCTGTAAATGATAAATTCCTTTCTTCCCTCATCTAACCAAACGTGACACGTGTATAGACCTGCCTTGTCTGGGGTAGCCAAGAAGAGATCTCAGACAGACCAAATTATTCCCAATCTTTTCTCCTGCGACAAACCTTGCTACGTTTTTCACCTTGGATGCAGGATTTCCTTTCTCTGCATTAAGCTAGATTGTTTTAAAAGGAGGACTGGAACAGACTAAACAAGAACCTCATGGAATGTGCAGTGCTGAAGGAAAATGAATCAGTACATTCAGAAGCTTCTGGAAAATATAGTTCCCAGTAGTGAGCCTCAATTCACAGATCAGGATTATTCACATGGCAGCAGCCAGGACTGCTGACGCAGTAAATATATATTTCACTGATTTTTTTCGGCTTTTCGTACTGTAATAATCCCCATATTTATCGAATGCTGTTGTCCTGTTGTTATTTCTGTTGCTTATTTGTCGAAGATACAAACAAGTTCACCATTAAACGAGGCATGTTTGTTAAGATGAAGCATATCCTCTTACTAGCTTCATTAAACAGAAAGAACCATCAGCTTCTCCTCGACTCCAAGAGCCAATGTGAATGATGCAAACGTAAACCTTCTAAGAATGCTGTATGATTTAACTTTGATTTATAAATGGTTGATTTTGGATGGCAAAAGTGGGTTTTAAAGGTCATGGCATTTAAAACAATCACAGATCTGAGCATTTCAATAGCCAGTATGCATTTTATATCATTAACTAGTGTTAATGCCCAAAGTATTAAAGTATACTTAAA
>VKOC01000004.1:26064088-26078590 GCA_009364415.1 Spea multiplicata
GGAGTAATTCCAGAAAACGTAATTATGGGCTTGAATTTTCCCTTCAGTATTTACTTCTAGTGAGAGCTCTCTGCCAGAATCATGTGCAGAATGTGTGAAAGCACATAATCAGTCCCAGATGCTAGAATTTATTATCTGCTCATCTCTTCCCGCTCTCACACTACAGAAACAAACAACAAAGGAGATATCAACAGACATAAAATTGTGATGTTTGTAATTACATATGAGATTTGCGATTGGGGCTGACATCATTATAATAACTTTTCATCTCTATATGCAATACCCTGGTCACTTTTGCCAGGAAGCAAGCTGGTGACCTTTTAACTGGGACATAGTGATGAATTACATGGGTCCAATTTTTATTCCACAAACAGCCTTCCTATCGTCTGATTTTTCAGACCTACTAGTTCAATCATAAAGAAGACTGATGTAGAACTTTTTGTAAGACAGAATTATAAATCACCATGTGGCTTTGAAAATAAAATGTGAAATAGATTCATGCTAGTGATAATGTTAACAAATAGGTAAAAAAAATGACAGTGTGACATGGTTAGGTCCATCCAGACTTGATTTCCACCGTGGCATCCAGTGGACAATACAGTGGAGGATGGCTGCAGTCTTCCTCGTACAGGCAAAATGGCAAAATAATTGGGTGCAACAAGGTCACAACATATATTATTATTACGAATAATGTAATGTTCTAGATATAACAATGTCAGCATATTATTTTACATAGTACACATCTTAATTTATATGTTGGAGGAGATCAGCAAATATTACTTAAAGATGCTCTTGAGAAAATACTGTCAAACAGACACACATGTGTTTTTGCTTAAAGTGGGAAAACAATGTTAAAATAAACACTTATTCTCAAAGTATTATCTAACCTATATTCAGCAATTAAACTCATTACTTTTAAAACAAAACAATGTATGAAATAAGTTGGCTGGATGTTCGAGAAATACACTTTCCCGATAAAGATGAATATGCACTAGTAAAACTAGCAATGAGCACAAAAAATATAGAGTCTATAAAATGATTTACACTAAAGAAAATGACTAGTAAAACATGACCCTCTGAACCCCCCTGCCAAGCCCAAAAACATACAGTGCTCTCTACGTATTATTAAATATAAAGGGCTCACTGATTATATCTTTACTGGTTAGAGATACTCATATAAACACAGAGCCGGCCTTAAATGTTCTGGCGCCCTGTGCGGACTACTCCTCTGGCGCCCCCATCCATAAAAAAGAAAGGAAAAAAATCTCCCCTTGCCCTACTCACTATCTACACCACTGCCCCTTCTCACTGCCTTCCCCCTTTTGCTATCTGCCCCCGTCCCTTCTCCTATGTGCCCCCCGCCCCTTCTCACTATCTACCCCCTCTCCCTATCCTTACTTACCTTGTTGCCGGAGTCCTACAGTAGGAGCGGGAGGCGTCCGTCTTCCCGCTCTGCCGCTGTGCGCGCTTCACAGCTGAGCGCCGGAATATTTAATGTTTTAATTTAAGTCCTGGATGGCGCCCCTGTTGCCATGGCGCCCTGGGCGGCCGAACAGGTCGCGCATCCCTAAGGCCGGCCCTGTATAAACATACTGAAACTAACCGTGAGATAAGCTATTAGGGTTTTCATTTACAGGAGAGGAAATATCTCCTTTTCTCAAGATTGATTAGAAAATATGTGCTTGATTACGTAGTAACAAAGAATGTTTTGATATCAGATTGTGCTTTTACTCCAATTACATCATCACACACACGCAGTGATGACATAGTTCTGTTTTTGCAAACATGCTACTATGTTTTCATGCAGAAAAAAAACATGTATGGGAATATTTAATATAAACAGCATTACAAATCCTTTGTTCTCTCGTTGGTCTCCTTATCCATAGTATACAGCGGCGAGGACAATTCTACATACCATAGTATTTGTAAATGCTTGTCCTTACTTGACTGTGCTGTGGTTCATCATTCATAAGTGGTTAGAATTACACCCAAAAAGCATTGGAAACACAGTTCTATATATATATGTCAGAAAAATGTCTGGACTGTATCCAAAGGGTTGGGAATGGAAACTACAAGCATATACTCCAGATGTTACCAGAGATAAATAAATTACAATGGTCCAAAATGTGATGAGATTTTCACTGTAGTTAAACAATAGCATTATTTGTACTGTATGAGAGTAATTTGTGATTTAAAACACCAAACACCAGAAACTCAATCCATGGAGGAACTGTATTAGAATGAACTAATGTCTCATTAGAATCATCTACCTGTTGGGTTAATATTAAAACAAGCATTTTCCCCCTGACAGGTTGAATGTCTTGTGTAATACATCTAATGTAAATGTTTATTAAATTAAGCTGTAAATTGGTCCATGCATCAACAGTAAAAGGGATAAGATTGAATTGGGTATTTGTTATAAATAGAGCTATGCCAGGATCTCATGTGAGCCAAACTCAGAAGATGGCCTGTGCAGGCCAAATATAAACCTATAGGTTACAGATTCCGCAGCTATTCAGCTTAGCTTAGTATGCCAATTTGCGTGGGTAACATAGGTACTAGAGGACTAAAGTTCAAGATGCCAAACAAAGGAAAACAAGCATGTTAACAATAAACTTCTAAAGTGGCTAGCCATCTGACCCCTAAAAAAACCCAAAAAAGACAAACGTAAAAGCAGGATCAAAATATACAACATAGACAATATAACAAGACAGGAAACAATACAGCAAATAGTATTTGCTAACTTTCTATATTGCTCCTGTATATTGTTTACCCAATACAGGCCTGAAACTCTGATGGATGTAGGTTTGGGTATTATTTATCAGACATTCATTGAGTTGTTGTAGTTTTTTGGTTACTTCATAATCATATCAGGCTATTTTTGTTTTACTGTGTATCAGAAAAGATGACGAGAGTTGACCAAACTATCCCATTGCTTTTTAGTGACTAATTAGTAATTACCCTCAATATGAATTAGTTTTAATATGACAGTGTATCCCTTAAATGTAGCTGTTTACTTTTGAAAATGTGTTGGGCATTTATATAGTTTGTCTAATGTATTGTTTATTACAATAGTCAGCATATTAGTCTCTTGAGCACCCACCACCTTTATGGTCTTGTACATTGAATCAGTGTTTCATAACTGCACCGTAACAGTATGATCCAGTGCCATCAATTTATTTCATTAGAATGGGCTCACATGACTGCTTAGGCCTAGTGCCATGTAACCCATCCTTAGCCATGGGCAAATAAGGATACAGCCAAATTAGTGTGGGTACGGTATTGGGCCACAGCTTTATTTATAGCCCTCATGACCAGCAACATAACATAACATAAAATAACCTAGCACACCTTGACAGCTACCGAACTGTTTGACCCAATAGGCGGTTACTCCATACGTAAACTAAAATTCCTAGTCCATCCAATGCTATCAGGCCATTGCTAGAGTCAGCTAGAGTCAGCAATGTTGCTCGGCTCCACCAACGGGAAACATTGGAAAGTCCCGCAGTCCTAGGCCAGCAGTCATGTCCCCCTTTGCCATTGGTCCAGTTTCTCCACTGCATAAAATAGGACCTGTATTTGTGCTAAACAAGAAAAAAATAATCCCACATGCACCAATCAGTAACTATCTGAAGTATTGAATATACCGGTACATAAGGAAGTAGGATACATCCACTTATAGGAAAAGTTGTTATATGTGTAACCTCATGGCTAAACGATACTTTAGTGTAAAGTACTTTGCTGGTCCTGCTAGAGGAACATTTATTTTAGTGCTGATCTTTTTTGCCAAATTGAAAAAGAACAGGCAGTATTTTATATCAATAAGAAAAGAGTCTTACTATTTGTTTCACATACTGTACATTTTATTGGACCAAGATGGAATTATTTCCTTGCATAAGCAGAAACACATGGGCTTTCTGAACCACAAGCTTAACTTATTCAGATGCTAGAGAGTAAATGAAAATGGTTCTCAGAAATATACCATTTTCTGCAAAAAGTATTCTACAAGTACTAACCAGAATAATGTTTAGTAACCTTAGTAATTAGTAAAGCTTTCTTTAAAAATGAACAGGTTAGAGCATCCTCATATGTTATACATATATTTGTTCATGTCTTCTATATAAATATTCATAGTAGTATGCGAGAGAGGGAAAATATTAAACTGACAAGAAAACCAAAAATTAACAATAACTTATAAGATACTTAAGACATTCTGGTATGAAAGGAGAGAAGGGTCTTGCTCTTGCAAGCTTGCAACCCATTAATGGCTATTGAGGGGATGAGACAGATGACGAAGGACTGTGTGGGTGAAGATGATTTCACCATACGAGCAGTGGTCTGGGAATCTTGACAGTCGGTGAAAGAGTAGGCTGTGGGGTATTAGGGTTCCGAGCTGGTTGTTTGTAATGCGTAGATTTATCAAATGCTTCAGCAAAGCAATATAATATAAGGGTACAATTAGATAAGTATATTTTCCTTGCTAATTTAAAAGTATATTTCAAACATCCCACTACAATAGAGCATGCCCAATATAAAAGAAGGAAGATTTGGATTGAGTATTTAACAGAAAAAGCATTTACTGAATGGTCGGTTCTGGAGAATAAGGACACATTCTGGATGGTCTGAGGTATCTTTATAGGTGTCAGATTAATTATAGGGAGAGGGTCTTTGGTGCTTATTTACCAAGGTGGGAGCTGATTGTTTCAACTTGTTTAATTCATAATTCATGGTGAACACCATTTCCTGGCATGTTGCTCCTGCAAAACTGGCCAAGAAGTCCCGGAATAACACATTGTTCAATTACTGGGGTGATCTTCAAGATATTTTACTGATTGAATTATGCATTATACAAAGCCAACAAAGTTCTTCTTGTGCCAGAAGATCATCGAGGTTGGACCTCCTTAGTGTACAGTGAACCTAGTACCTGTGTCAACTCTCACTTTGGTGAATATGCCTATCTGTGTGAAGCTTTTACAGTTTCATTTTTATATAGTGCTGCTAATACTGAAAAGGTTGTGTATCATTTCATTGACAGTGTAGATTCTGAACCCACCACAGTTAAATTATTATTTGCGGCGCTAGCTACCATTCCAATGTTTATAATGAAACTGTGATCTCCCATTTGTAGGACACCAAGTTAGCCATGACAACACAAATAATGGTTCTGTTGGAGCTAAATTCCAAAGAAGAGGAGCAAAACAGTTTTATTTTGTCTGAAACCATATATATTCTTTTTGAAAACTATTTGCCTTTGGGCCCTTTACGTGGTTTGGGTATTAAGTAAAATGTTCCATTCCTGACAAAGACCAAATAAGCTTTCATTAAGATAAAAAAACAATGACCAATGACTCATTCTGAACTTAGGTTAATAGTTTTAATTTATAGGCTATAATTATAAATGTATGGCTTGTTTGCAGTATGTCTATTTTTCATATTCATGCTTGCTTGTTAGATTAATAAAATGCTGGATTTTATTATTTATTATTTATATGTAGTATTTTATAATTTTATTCTAGAGGGAAAAAAATGCATTGTCTGAAAAACAAGGGTAGACCGTTCACATAATGTAGGAAAGTCGTAAAGAACTCTTAGTTGCGTTTATTTTATTGCTTGTATCTGTTTATTTTAATTAAATTGAAAAATGTAGAGTTTAAATTAGAAAAGGTAAAATCTTTATGAAATAATACTAACAATATATCAGAGGCTGGCGTCCTCACATTGAACTAACATTTTCTGCTTTCTAGATTTTTTCCTTTGTCAGCATAAATCTCGAAGTACCAGTGAGTTGGCAGAATAGATTTACATAAACAGAATAACAGCCCAGCTTGTGAACACATGAAACACTTTGGTAAAATTCCTGCTCCAGTTGTACTTCATTTCTCATTGTCCAAGAGATGTCTGGAAAAGGAAAGACATAAAACTTTCCATAAAAATAAAAGATTTAATGGCCACTTTTTCATGTAGTGTCAAAATGGCAGCTGTCTTGGCCAGGCGCATATTGGTTTGGGCCTCTAGTATCCTAAAAACATTATTAGCAGTGGCTTCCCTGTAAGTAAGAGATGGCTGTATCCGATATGTTTCACATGACAGTCTTTGGATTTCAATGGTTATCTTTTTAATTTTTTAGCTATACTGAGGGGGTATATTCATTTTCAAATGAATTACGACTAATTTGTGTATAAAAAAAATAAGATTTTTGACAAAGATGGATCAAGTTCAGGTTGGGCCTTCGGGAACACTGTTAAAGGAGTTCTATTTGGTACAATTACTTTTTATTCACTCATAGTCAGTCACAGCACGATTGAAGCTGAGATTGGAAAATTACAGTATCATGCCCAGGAATGATATTTAAGGGGACAGGAAGAGAATCACTGATAAAGCCAGGGGGACATCATGAAAAGTTTTTTTTCTCTCCAGAAAGCTGACCGAAAGTCAGAACGACTTCAACGAGTTCAACACGTAAGCTAGTCCCCATCAGACAACACAATACAAAATAAATCTTTACATGTCTCATGGAAGCTGCTTCTCTGCTTGTGCTGTTACAGACATACAAACCCATAATGCACATACATGTATACACAGACATGCGTGGGCATTTATTATGAGATATCCCCATAAAATACCCCGCACAGACCTGCTTTCAGGCTCAATAAGTTCGCCTTTTCTATTCAAGCAGACAGTCATGCAGTTTCCATTCTTACTGACTGCAACATGTGACAGGAACACGTGACAGGAAACAGGAATCCTACTCTGCCATCACTGATCATATTCCCAAAATGGAGTCTGCCTGTGTCTCTGCAGGAGATGGTTCCCAGTCACCAAGTGACCCCCTGTATTGGCTCCCACCTCATCCTGCACAACATTCATGCAGATAAATATAAGTACAGCAAGTACAGCAAATGCCCCATTGTTAATCCACCCCTGATTTTTTAAACAAAAACTCTTTTGTACATTATCTGAGCATTTAAAATCTGAATTTTAGTACCGACGCCTGCTTTAGCAATGCTATAATGTTAATAAACTGCTATTATTACCAACAGGAATTACTATGGTCATAAGATTTATTCAGTTAGAAATTAACGCTATTGTATATTTATAGCAGCGATACCTTGCTCAAGAAAGAGCCCCCTGGACAATAAGAAAAGGGGAATGTGACTGCTGGCCTGGCTGCCAGCAGTTTAGTGACTGGTGCCTGCAACTTTGTTTCTGAGATTTAAGAGTTCATAAAGGGGGTTAGGTTAGGGTTCTACCAATTTCCAGCCTGGATCCTCCCTGGGCAGGTTCCTTCCTACTCACCCAGATGTATTGTATGTTTTGTTGTTGCTGTTTTCTCGTTATTTGTTGTCACAGCAGTGGAAGAGTTCTCCCGTTGGCCAGCATGGAAGTTCTGTTACCCGAAGGGGTGCCCAAACTGGGCTTGGGGAGGCAGGTCTAGCGGGCGGTTCATGGCATTGTTGTTGGGTTGTTGGTTATTGTTTGTGTTGGTTGTTTATGCTGGTATGGGTCAATAAAGCCGTGGCCAATACCCTACCCACATATTTGTGTTTGTCTTTAAGAACAAAATCAAAACTGTAATTGCATAGGAATGCACACATATACTTACTCCATATAGAAGTCTACATTCATTCTATAAGATGAATTCCACATGTGGAAATGTATATGAGACCAAGAAGAGCAGAGGGTAAAAGAAAATGATTCAGTCACAAGGCTTTGTGCGACTCACATCATTTACTTTCATTTTAATAAGATGAAAAAAGTCTACTAAACCCACTTCCAACAAGCATGGAATGAGGGCTAAATTTTAATGAGCAATGTTGTTCAGATGACAATTTGAAGTGTCTCAGGCCGACAATCACTTAATACTGAAACCCAAATAAAGTTCAGTTCATTATGTCAGTTTATGGATCTACATGAACTCACTGCACTGAAAAGTATGGTTCGACATGTCCTGGTACACTAAGCTGTGGAGATAATTATAAGAAACGCGAACAGTGTAGTTCCATTTACATCCAACGTGTTTGACTCCGACAAACTCTGTAGGACATTTGCTTGGACTTAAATTAAAACAAACATTAGGGCATTTATAACAATGTATATTTACCTGCACACACTTACTTTACACAATTATATTTATTTTGCTCTTGAACAGTCTGTTGCATTGTTTCCAATAGCCAAACCACTGGTATTATATCATGACATTTAGATATAATTAAATCGTATTTTTTCCACGGGCACAAATCTGAAGACAATTTTCTTTGTGACAGAAACTGCTTTCCCAAGAATCACTTGAAGTGGCAAGCATTTATGATTAGTTTCCCATTAATAAGAGAAGGGTTTATTTAGACCATCTTTGCCTGACATGCTGCGATTTGATGAACTGTGACAGATTTAAGTTAAGAGGTTAAAATAAGCCCAAAAAAGCACTTTTATTTAGATATCCACATGAAACCAAAACTATGATATGGTGAAATTGCATCCATAAAAAATGTCTCTTGTAATCATGCTTTGTCTTTTGATCTTCGGATATAAGGTTGTGTGGAAAAGACACATACCACAGATGGGTACCATGGCTTTTAGCATTGTATGTGAGCTTTCTTTCTGGTGCCCCCTTTGTGTATGCTAATATAGGAAATATTCATGGCAGTACCTCCCCAAAGGCACCTGTTCCACAAACGGGACTTGGTAGATGTGACGGAACAACCTGTACCTCGGCTGAGTACTCCTGCCAAATTGTGTTTCTGCCAAGACACAAGCAGTTATCCCCTTTAGCACCAGACAGAACTGTTGAGACATAGTCTGGGAAACATAAAACATGCCACTCTGGGTCCCCCAAGGGGGCTTGCCCACAACCAGTGGTGTTTGATAGCTCAGGGTCCCCACTCTCTCTAGTACAAATATGGCCCTAATTGGGGCTGCAAGCGACACCGCTTTAAAAATTTACCGGGTGCAAATGGAAAAAACACAGAGCGAGGAGCTTCAGGGCGAATGAATCAATTTCTCCTGCATGGAAAAAAGGTACAATTCCTGAGGTTCCCTGTGGAGCTCCTCCACAAGGAAGGTGTCACCTGAAAGCTCTCTACCCCCTAAAACTACCCCCATGTTTCCTCAGTCTAAGGGGGCTACCATCAGTAGGGATGTTTTTATTTGTGTACATATCTGCCTTTCCTATTAATTACTGGCTTTGTAATTGCAATTATTAGGGCAAGGTTTTCTTTCAAAAGCTTCCTTGGGGTCAACATGTTTTTTACCCAACTATGGGACATACTAGTGGGGATAAATGTTTCTGTTATAATGCAACCCAATTTATGACTTGTTCTTTATCACTAATATACTGAGCAGAAACACAGTAGAAAACTCCAAAGATAAAACAGTAATGCTGTAAAATAAGCCATATATAGGTTTGTACAACAGAGGCGCATTTTCTATAAATGATGGCCATGATGCTTAAGACCAAAACAAGCTTTCATTGTATGCAGGTGGTTAGGTTAAAACACAGCCAAATGTACATATATTGATGAGCAGGTTGGAACAATTATGTGTTATCTCCCTACCTTTTGATTCTGTTATTCCAAATTGTTATGCACTACTTGTTACATCATTGCTGTGGTAATATGATAGTGTTATATAAATTAATAAATAAGCCAAATCATATAGTACCAACATTTTATGCAGCGCTTCTTACAATACATACATTTAAGAGCTATGACAAGACTATTCTAGTAGCTAAGAAGTTATGCTTCTCTAAAGAAGTGGTTTTGAGATTTTGCTTGTATGTCGGGAGGGAGGGTGAAATCTAAAGGTTCGGTGGAAGTAGGTTCCAGAGGTATGGGGCAGCACCAGTGAAGTCTTGTAGATGGGAAAAGGAAAAGGTAATAAGTGAGGAGGAAAGCCAAGTATTGGGGTGGAGATGGAAGGAGGCAAGAGTTCAGTTTCAGAAAGATTAAGTTGTGCCATCCATGAAGAAATAGCGAACAAGCAATTGGTAAAATGGGACGTAGAGACGGAGAGAGATCAGAAGAAGACAGGTAGTTTTGGGTATCATCTGCATATAGATGATACTGGAGGCCAAATGAGTTGATTAGTTTGCCAAGAGATAAAGTATAAAGAGAGAAGAGTAAAAGGCCTGTTCCTTGTGGGTCACCAACAGAATGTGGAAGAGGTGATGGTGTCTTGCCAGAGAAGCTGACAGAGAAGGAACGTTAGACAGATATGAGGAGATCCAGGTGAAAGCTGTATCTCGTAAGGGGTTTGAAACCAGACTGCAGAAGGTCAAGGAAGATCGTCCTGTAAAGGAGAGGAAGATAGTAAGGAGATTGTAAACAACCCGATTAAGCAACTTACAGGTAAAAGGAAGCAGAGTGATAGGCAAGCAGTTAGTCAGACAGATGGGATCTAAGGAAGGATTTTTTAGAATGGGTGTGATTACCGTATGCTTGAAGGTTGTTGGTAAAGTTAAGTTCACAATGAACTTAAATTTACCAAGTAAGAGATATGACAAGATGGCTTTAATGGGACAGGTTGTTGGGTGAGAGGAAGAAAGAAGAGTAGCTAGTTCTTCTTCACTTGTAGGGGAAAAGGCAGTTAGTATGAGAATAACAGGGGCAGTGATGGTGGGTGGTGCAGGAGGGGGTTGCAGATATATTTATTTAATGTCTAAGTGGAATTTTGGTGGTGATTTTTAGCAGTTTGCACCAGAATTTCTCTTTCCACATAACCTCTATAGTGTTTTTTTGTTTTAACTGAAGGCTTAAATGAAGTGACAGAATGAGAAGGTGGGAAGAAAATGTGATATATTGATTGATCTAAAAGGCATTTTCTTCTAAAACATGTTTATTATTGTGCTATAACATTTCCAGCTTCAAAATGCTTGAGGCTGTAAATAAAACTATGAGATTCCTCAATATTATTACAAATTGACTTGAAGCAATGATCTGAAAGTGCTACATTCCAACTTGTACATCCACATACCAAATGCAAACAACGTACCTAGCAGGCCTGAGCTTGTGCAGTGCCTAGGTCAATCCATTCAACCCTGACCTCAAACTGTTAAATCATTACTACTGGTGATAGTCGTTATATGTATACTGCCTTTAAATGTGCAAATTCAAAATTTCAGGACTTACGCAGAGATTCATGTTTACATCCATTCTTTCAATAAAGTAAAAATGCTACCAGTCATTTGCAATCTATGACTGAATATGCATGATTACATTTATACAATCATAAATGCTTTTCACAACATTTAAAAAACAGGCAGTATCCTAAAGATTGGGTCTTGTTAACTAAAAGTTTTCCTTCCATATAACGTCTGCTGTTGATATAACAGAGGTTCTTCCTACATCTAGATAGCATCTTCCAGTAAAACCAATGGAGGTTTGTGCTCTTGCACCACATATCTCCATTGGAACTCTGATGTGGCCACCTTGTGGAGCTCTGCAGCTGAGTTCTAACTACGTTAATTGTGCATAATTGTGTTCCTCATTAAACCTGATTCCATTTCTCATACAACACATGCTAATTTGGAATCTTTGGGACTTTTGTATGGTATTTGAGGTAGAGACTCAATGTACACTACATGTTACAGAGTTTATTTTCTTTGTAGTAGTTATAAGTGGCCCAGTGGTCAAAATGGGACAACTTTTGAAAAATCTCTTGGGTCTTTTGTTGTCAATGATTGCCCTTTCTGGGAGCTCTCCAGTCTTTCAAGGAAGCAGTGTTTGACCATGCCTACTCCTCACTCTCTTCTCTCACACTTCCACCCAGCTTCCCTCCCAATAAAGGGTCTAGATCTGCCCCTATACTAGCTCTACCCCAATACACAGCTAGCCCCTTCTCATATGGCTTGTCCCACCACTTCATAGAGCCACTCCCATTAGAGGGAGAGCTCTGCGTAGCCTGCATTAGGAAATTCCCAGATTGAATTATTGCTCATAGTATATTTTTTCTAATCTACACTTTAAATCATTCTACTTAGTTTATCTTAGTTTATCGCTAAGAGCCAAAAAGGTTTCTTTGATATAAAAAATGTTGCCCAGTTTTACATTACTTAAAGATCGGGTTAGCTATCCTTGTCCTGAATGTTGGTCACATCTAGTGTCATAATGTCAAATACATATGTCTCTTTTTATAGAACTAATAAAGAAAGAGCAGTTATACCATGTTTCACTGACAGAGAAGCTTCAACAAAAGTAAAACATCAGAATACATGGGCAGTGCAATTAAATAAGGCCAATTTCTTTTTTTTCAGACAAACATTTAAATCTCATTCTCCAAAAAAATCACTTATATGTATCCAAGAAGCTAGCAAACAGAAGATTCATATAAAAGTTCTGTTTCCACTCAGTTCAGGCTTTCATTTTGCAAGAACGTCTTGCTTTTCTTTCCCCTTTTTGCATTCCTGCAATATTTATTTAATATCTGAGGCCCAATGGAAAAACAGACGGCTACTGAAGCAGCTGGAAATGGAAAAGGTTAGAGACGTCAGAGTAAGCCTGGTACTGTACATTAATTAACATCACTTCTTTAACTTGATCATAAATGGTTTTAGTGGCTGAAAATAATGTATTGCTAACCAATGCCATCCCCACAAGCAAATGTATAGAGCAACAGAAAATAATAATACTTTGCAGTAGAAAACCAGATCAGATGGAAAATACATTATGTTTGAAGAAAATCAACTACAATTTTTGTGTTTTTTACACACTGAATATTTGCATAGTGCCACAATTTGGCAGTGCTTGCCCCTTAGCTGAAAGTTGTCAGACACACAATTAAGTCAAGAACCACAATTTAATTAACATATAATATACTTAGTACAAAGATCCAGTATTCAGTTTTGCTTCAGTTTATAGACTTACATTTAAATAAACGATTGTATGTATAAAACGGCTAATTCATGCCTCTCAACAGTCCCGAAAAACGGTAGTGTCTCACTGTCCCTGGTAATTTCCCTGCTGTCTTTCTTTTGCACAGACAGTGGGGATCATGGGCAGGTTTGGAAGTGATTTATGATTTGCCCTAACTGTCCCAGGGATCTGTAAAATCATTAAACATTAAATACGCATAAGAACAACTTAATGGTCTTGTAACAGAATTAGAAGGTGTTCTCAACTTCTGTGTGGATGGGATTTTATTCAAGGCATAAAGGATGAATATCACGCCTACCCATAACGTAGGATGGTTGACGCAGCTGTTAATTTGGGAATTCCCAAAGAAATGATAAATAATGGTAAAAAAAACTATTGAGAAAAAGCGCAAGTGCCACCTTGGACCTGTTATAATTTTCCAAACACGGGTCTCATTGAGTTATACAATGTGATATCACATGACGCCATGGTAGTATGACCTTGAACTAGAAGGATTTTTTTACCCTATAGGCTTTTGGAGAATCATTATGTCCATGAGCCTGGTTAGAAATCACTAAGTATAAAATATCTGGGCAGGTCTAATGCCAAACAAGAGTAGACCTGAGGATGTCCATAAAAGTTTATACTTCAAAGCACACTGTTGAACAAAGCTCAACAGGTTAACAGCTGCTGATAGGAAGACAATGAACAACCTGCAGTTTTTTTACAGCAGAAAAAAATGGCCAGACAATGTGCTATTCTTTATTTCCATGACACATAAATGAACATTCGGGAATTAAGTTCCCTGATCTAGAATTTTAACACTACTCAACAAAATTTCAACTTTATTCACCCAGCAGGATACACGTTTGTCAAGAATTGGGGAAGACAAAAGTAGGTCTCTACATTTTATCCTCAGTAGAGGGAGTCTTTGACCATGCCTTGTCACGAAGACAAACAATAATCAAACTGTTCTTGCAATTTGCTTGCATTTGTTCTTTTTTTTTTGTCGCTACACATACGCAGCTGGGATATTAGTATAGATATGTGCAGGGACACAAGTACTGTAGGCTCTGCAAAACATTATAGAATGTGTAAATAATCCAATGGCAATGATGCTCTACAGAACTCCACCTTCCACTTAAATTTAAATCACATTTCCAGATTTATCTTTGCTGCCAGCTATTGACTAACGCTGTCTGTTGTTACTTTCTTCCCAGCTGAAGATCAAGCTAGCATAGTCTAGCTGCCAAAACGACATTCTGAGTAGGTGAGACTGGTGCGAGGAGGGGAGTGGACGAGATTTTGTGTTGTTACTAGAATTGGCAGAACACATTTCAGACAGTAGAATATACACGAGTCTGCCAAAATTCATCTGGGCTTATTACCAAAGCTGAGCTGCAATTATAGATGCTCTTTTATTTGCATGGAATTTGATGCTAAATATTTTCAGGATCCGAAACTTGCGATTTCATGTGGAAAAAAATAATAAACACAGTGAGTATTAAAAAAAAAACACAATTAAATTGAGAGAGACGTTGCAGTGCCAATGATGCAAAGTTAAATATGGAACTACTTAATAGGATACCATATTTAAGTGCATATTCCAGCAGCAGCAGAGCAAATTAGTTCTCCTAAGCATCCCTAATTAAAAGTC
>VKOC01000004.1:26088728-26102714 GCA_009364415.1 Spea multiplicata
TGGTTGTGTGTTTTTGCTGCTGGAGGTGCTAGAATTATATGCCTGATTTACTGGACTTTGACCTCTGCTTTGATACACGTTTATGAACCCTGTCTGCCGGCCCTGACCTCTACATTTCGTTGACTCTGCTACTGGATATCCCCTGTCTGTACCGCGTACCCGTTTTGCCCCTGTGCACACTCTCACTGCTCAAGTGATTTCTCCATCCTGTCACTCTGAGCAAGGGTGAGGGCCATCTCCCGCAACTGGGCTCCAGCTCCTGGTAAGTCCCGACACATCTACAATTAGGTGAAAAATCATTGAATGCCTGTGCTGTTGCTGCAGAGTCTCCTGTTGCAGCTCCCACATTGCTGAAGTGGCTATTCGAGTAACTCCCAGGTCATAAACTTGAGCATATTGTGCAAAGTTGGAAAAAACTCACAAAGGCATCGTCGGAAGACTGCGGAAAAATTGCAAATCCCCCCTCAAAAAAAATATGAACAAACAAACAAAGAGACGTTAATTTGCTACTAATACTTCTATAAAAAATTGATATGATGGTATTATTCATTTAATAATTATAAATATACCACTAGAAGAGAGTGTTATTTTACAATGGCCAAATTCATTCGACCCTTAGAAGAAAAGTCATTCCTATAATGTATAACAGTTATAACGGTTTTCAAAATTAAAAAGCACAATATCTAGTGCTTGGAATATTAATAATCACTTGGTTGACATCTTTCCCTGTACAGGTTGGAGAAGCTGTTGCTTTAAAACTGTGTTTATTTCTGGCTTTTCTGTTTCCCAAAGCTGTCCAGGGATGCAGAACCCCTCGTGACTCTGACATCTGTGCTCTTGCAAAACCTTTGCTCGATGTTTTTATTAACTCGATTTAATGGAAATCTTCTTTTATGGTGACCTTAAGAATTTAATAACTCTTCAATGCAAGGACAATACCATCTGCAGGTCCTGTGGGATTACTCTGCACTGCTCAATATGTCTGTGGGAAAACATTAGCAAGGAAACAGAGGAGGAAAAAATCCAATGCTTGAAGCACGAGAATGTCAGTCTTTCAGCTGTCCCTGATACATCTGGGTCTGTTTAGTGCTGGCCATGTGCACAGATATATACATCACACACTGGCAAGAAAATGAACATCAACAACACAACACTGGGCCCTATGTGTACTTGGGTTCTTGTCTCTGAAAGAAAGTACTCTGTTTCTGCATAAACTCAATTCAACCTTACCTATGCCGTACCTGTATTAGTCACAAAACTAACCCTCAATGGAAAGAAAAAATGGAATGGAAAGTGGACAAGTGGACAGTATCAGAGAGGAACTCTCACAGCTAATTACCTCTGTCCTGATCCAAACATCAGAAGCATGGCTACTAAATTCTGAGAATCAGCTTTATTACATTGTCACGGATCCACTCTGCTTGCAAGGCTCCTGTATGAATTATGGTGGTTATGGTGCCATTTCCACTTGAAGTCTCTCCCAGGTTTGGGAACTCTGACTGCTAATAGGATTTGTAAATCAGGCCAGCATTTAAAGTAGAAACAATGTTCTCTGAACAGTCAATAGCTATGCAATTACAAACAAACATTCATTTGCTTACATAAATATATTTAATAATCATTGAGCACACAACTGTGTTATATTATGAAATTAGTGTAAAAATTAACAATAAAACTCCACTTGAAGTGTTGATTCTGAAGTCTATCTATCTATCTCTATACGCACACTTTGCAGTCTTAGTTACGGTATAATTAATGATTACACCACAGCAACACTAGGGTCTGATGATTCTGATAACTGATCTCAGAACTCGGATAATATTACCCCTATAACATTACTAAGCGTTCTGGTTAATAATGTATTTGTATTAGTATTGTTTTCATAAAATTGGATTGCAAACAAAAAAAGATTTCCCGTTCTGAGGGTGACTGATTGACGTATACTTTATAAACTGTGACTAAACGATAGCATCTACATCAGCATCAATCAGTTCTCCTAATAAATGTGATTTGTCAAGCATATGTAACTAAGGACTCTACCAGTGCTTTGGAATACTTTGTTGGCAGTCTGGGTCTACCAATCTTCCATTGAGAAACATTAGTAATGCTTACATTATCTGCCCCTGCTAATTTACCCATTGACACCTGTGCTGAATGGTGTGGCTAGTGGTGGTGGGGCAGAAGGATGTTGCCAGATCCAGGAGGGGGCATAGCCATTGCAGAACCACCATACATGATGGTTCAGAGTGTCACAAGTAGGCCATATAGGAGCTGCAATGGAGCTGCACTAGGCTTTGTCAGTCTAGCCTTAAATAAGTGTGAGCTTATAGGTTTTTTCTATTTTTATAAAACTGTATAGAAATAACCAGGTATGAGTTTTTTTTATTTAATCACATTTTATCAAAATGTATTAGGCTTACCAGTCATATAAGGGTTATAAGTGTTGCTCAACAACCACCTTTTGCCACCATATTGCCCTTGAAGAAGTGTGGCCTGCATCTCAACTTTATAATAAAAAATGTATATGAGAAAATATATGAAATGTATATGAGATTTTTATGCTCTAATATTGGTTTAGTTTCCCTTTTAATTGTCAACAGCAGGCCATAGAAGAATATTTAGCACTTATTTTCACAATGTAATTGTCTCAGTATTTCTATCACAGACTTTTCATGTCCCATGATTACAATGGTCTTGCCTTTTACTAAAGGTTTGAATGTAAAATTATGGTTATTCAATGAAGTCAACAAGAGTTTGTTTTGCCTGCAGGCACCAGACAAATCTAAATTCACAATTCTACCATCTGATTTAGAATTAATAGTAGGATTAACACAAGCTTTGACCAAATCAATAAGTTTCCACTGAACAATTAAATGTTAGTGGATTAAACTTGCTCTTATTGTGTAAATGTGCACAACTGGATACCATCCAGTGTTTTCATATTACTGTGGATATGCAAAAGAGATAAGATAGATACATATAAGACAGATGGCATGGTGAAGAAGCCTAAAATGTATAAGCTACATCTTCTGCAATTCCTACATATTGCTACAACACAACAGGATAATGGAGACAAAAGCCAACACAAAGTGGTCAGTAATGGGCATTTTTAAGTTGACCACTCATTTGGAGCATGCTGTTCATCTACCAGCAGGCGGCACAGGGTTGCCAGCTGTTAACAAGCCATTTCTTTGACAGACTTTTAGCGGTCGCTCCTGTGGGCATGTTAAGGGGTGTGGCAGGATTCAGGATGTGGTATTATAATTTAGAGGGAAAAAAAATCATATTTTGTGCATCAGAGAGAAAGGAGACAGAAATGAAAGATATGAGAAGAAAGAGGGATAGGGGATAAAAAGGAGAAGGGATAACAGAGAAATAATATGAGAGGAACAGGAGACAAGGGGATAAGAGAAAGGAGGATTGAGAGGAGAGGGAAGGGAGACAAAAAGGAAAGAGGAAAGTGAAGAAGGGAAAATAAGATAAAAAGGATAGATGGGTGGGATGAGTTAAAAGAAGAGAAGAAGGAAGGAAAGAGAAAGAAAGGATAGCAAAAAATGAGAGGAGAGACAGGGAGATATACCTTCCCACACACAAACACAGTCTCTGGCATTTACACATAAACATAGACAATGACACACTCATACCCAGACACTAACACATACCCTGCAACTTACACTAACACAGACACGCAGAACCTGACACTCACAAACCAACACACTCACATTAACACACACACTAACACACACAGACACTGACAGTCACACACAAAGCCAGACACTGATATTCACGCAGACACACACACTGACACATATAAACACTCACACACAGACACAAACACTCACACCATAACACGCACTGACACTTATATTGACACATACCCAGACAATAAGACACTTACCCTTCATAAAGCTTCAGCCTCTCTTTTATGCAACTCGAACAGAGCAAGCTGCCAAGCTACTACAACAGGGTCACGTAATCCGATGTTATGTGACCCCGCTGAACTTTGCCTGTGCTGTTATTTTCCTGTTCCTGGGACACAAAGAGATAAGTCTGGGGCTCTTGGCTTAACTACTCATTCTGGGATTGTCCCGGCCAAACCGAGACAGGTGGCAATCCTAAAGCAGCACCAAAATAAAGTGCTGCGCAAAATTTACAAACGACACCACAATATGTGCGGAAATTAAATAATACTTAAATTCATTAAAATGGATTCTTCAATAGGTTCCTCTGTTGGGAAGCCCATAGAGCCCCTTCTGTATTGGGTTATACATTCAAACACTGCCAATGCATTCTTCACTAGTGTTAGAGTTCAGGATTTAACCCCTTCAGTACCGGGACATACCTGGTACTTCCTGGTTAACAGTCACCTGTAGACCGGGACGTACCAGGTACGTCTCTCCCAAAAAACGCCCCCACATCACCACAATCGCGGTGATCGTGGGGGCGCTGCTGCTGCTGTCTGCCCAGGAGTCCTGGGCAGACAGCACAGCGTGTCTAAGCCCTCCCCCAAGCCTACGATCACTCCCCCGGAGTGATTCTCTAGGCAGAAACAGCGATTGCAGAAAAATCTGCAATCGCTGTTTCAGCTGCCACAGGCAGCTTCAGGGAAGGGGGGGTATTGAATGGGTCCCCACACAAGTGTGGGGACCTGACCCAACACCCCCCTGCTGCCTGATCGCTCCATGAGAGCATCAGTGCAGCGTTAACCCCGCGATCGCGGCATTGAAGGGGTTAATTCCCGTTTTTTAGGGGGTTCTGCTGCTGGTGGTCTGCCTGGAAGCCCAGGCAGACCAGCAACAGCAAAAACCAGCCCCCAGAAGTCCTCTGATCAGTCCTGTAAGACTGATCAGAGAGTCTCCTCCCCTACAATCTCCAGTCTATTGGAGATTGTGTCCCAGCTGCCAGAGGCAGCTTCAGGGACAGGGAGACAGGGCTCTTTGGTCTCCACATTAGTGTGGAGACCTACCCCCCCCTCTTCCTCAATTAACCCCTTCAATGCTGCGATTGTTTATGACCCCCATCGCAGCATTGCAGGGGTTAATATTAGTCCCCACAAGCTTGTGGGGACTAAATATCAATCAATGCTGTGCTTCAATGGAGCATCAGCATTGAAAGAGTTAAAAATAAAAAATAAAAATTAAAAAATAAATTAAAAAAAAAATAAAATAATAATAATAATAAAAAAAAATAACAGCACTGACCTGAAAGTCCAGGGTGCTTCCAGGTCAAATGCTGGGCTGATCAGATCGCTCCTGGCCAATAGGAGTGATCGGATCATTATGGCAGCCCACGGATGACCCTGCTCTACAAAGAGAGAGGGGTCATCTAGGGTAATTATGAAAAACACAAATTATTAATAAATGAAAAAATCATAATTATTACCTGATCACTTGTCGGTGACATTTTAAGTCGCTGATTATTGATCGATCTCCCTGATTGATGTCAGCGGCCTAAACCTGTCACTTACAAGTAATCTGAAATATTTAAAAAAATGTAAATGCACATGTTCCAGTTTTGCCCTCATAGCTTCCTCAAAAAATGCATGAACCATGCATGTGAGGCTTTGTTGGAACCGGGGGATGTTGGTGAACAAAATGTGGTGCTTTCTTCCACTGTTGCACATATGCTGTGCAAGAAATAAATTTTAACATTGAAATGTATGCGTTAAAAACGCAATAAAATAAATTTTCCGTGAACTTTGGCAGACATCAGTGAAGAAATGGCTAGCTGAAAACTGTCAAAACTACCCTAGTTGAACACCTTGACTTGTCTACTGTTCATAAATATATACTTTTATGGGGTAATTTACAGTGGGGGGCTTCCAAAATGTCCCAAATGGGATATGGGCCCAGGAAACCAATTTCTGAAAATTCAAAATGTGAAAACGAAAATGCGCATGTTCCAGTTTTGCCCTCATAGCTTCCTCAAAAAATGCATGAACCATGCATGTGAGGCCTTGTTGGAACCGGGAGATGTTGGTGAACACAATTTGGTGTTTTGTTCTGCAGTTGCACATATTCTATACAAAATATAATATAAAATCTAAAGCAACATTGCAACATATGCAAAAAAAACAAAAAAATATAAAAATACCTCAAAATTTGGCAGCAATTGGCGATAAAATCCCTGTTTGAAAAGTGTCAAAATGACCCTAGTTGTACACCTTGACTTATCTACTGTTCATAAACATATAATTTTGGGGGGATAATCAGTATCTGTGACAACTATTGCAGTTATTAGACTACGATGCCAAATTTGAAAAAAATTACATTTCAAAAACGTGATGCATGCCTTGCAATATTTGCCCTATACTGGTCAAAATAGATAAAAATCCTGGCCATGTTGGGTGGTTTCCAAATCAGGACAAGTTAATGAATGTATTTGGGATAATTTTTTCCCATTGGTTCAATGTGTATACAATTTGTATGTATACAGAACTGTAAAAAATGTGTTTTTTTCATTTGTTCCCAACTTTTTCCAGTTTATTTCAAACAAAGCAATGTACTACCCAGCTTAATATGGTTTCAAATGAAAGCCCTATTTGTGCTGAAAAAAACAATATATGATTTGTGTGGGTGCACCAATTGATAAGAGAGAAATTACAGTTGAAGAAAGACATGGCAAAAACACAAAAACGGCTCTGGTCCTTTAGCGACACTCTAGCTTAAAAATCCTGGTCCTGAAGGGGTTAATAAATATAGACAAAAAATAAACACACAATACAATATAAACATATAAATATACGGACAATATAAACAATAAATCAAATATTACAGACATAAAAAAAATGAAAAAACACAAATTAAAGAATGCACATAATCAGTAGATCCCGAAAAAAATCTACCTGCCCCACCAGGGGTTAATATATAAACAGAAGAAACACAGGGCAAATGAGCATAAAAATAAAGATAATAGTCCAGGCTTAGCTTACCCAGTACTGCTTACTTGTCCCGTTTTTCTTCTGTTGATATATTAACCCCTTTTGGGGCAGGTGGAAGTGAAGGGAAGTAGCGGAGGTTGCGCACTAAAATCCAAATCCCCTGTCTGTGCGATGCGCGCAGACAGCCGCTTCTCCCCCCGATTCCCTTGGGACTTCCAATGGAAGCCGCACCGGAAGGTCACGTGATGCCGGGTTCAGTAATAGAAGCCCCAGCGGAAGGGGAGGGGAGAAGCGGAGGATGTCTTGTTTTGCACAGACCTTCACCGGGTGGCAGAGAGGATCCAGGTCTCCTGCAGCTTTGCGGGGGATCTGGATTCTAGTGTTATAATCCGATCTCTATTTGAGGTCGGATTATAGAAGGAGGGGAGTTTTTCATTTTATAAATCGATAACAGTTGATTCAACTAATCGATTATGAAAATCGTTGACAACGATTTTCATAATCAATTATTATAGATTTTATCGATTCGTTGTTGCAGCCCTAGTAAATTGCATTTGCTGGCTTTAAAGATACCTGAAATAGCACATGGGGCAGAATGACCAGATTTGGAGAATGATTGGTTTTGAATTAGCAAAACACTACTTGTACTTATTGCCCAATAACATGCAGAAAAAAGCAAAAAAAACAAAATTATTCACTAATGAATGTTTGGTACGGTTAGATATTTTGGGGTTGATCCTGCATGATCACTGTTGCTGGTCTGTCAGAACCAGGGACAGACCGCACCAGCAGTGCCTCAGTGAAAGATGTAGTAATTCCACTGGTGCTGCAATTGTGGTATTGAAGGGATTAATGCTGCACTATCACTTTCACAGAGGTAGCAGAAGAGTGTTGGGACTGGTCAAAACACTGCTTTGGGAGACTGAAGAAGCCATCAGCCCCATTCCCTGAAGCTGCATGTGACAGTTTTGATCTGCATTTACAGGTTTGAGCCTGTAGGGGAGCCTCCTGAGGACTATGATGGGGGTGATGTGTTATTAGGTACGTCACTGGTACTATAAAGACACTGGCATGATGTATCTTCTACATCTCTGGTCATGAAGGGGTTTTGAGTGAATTTATTTTGTCCTCTGTAAACATTATTATTGCACTGAGCATTTCTGCTCAGATTAAATATTACAGTATTTGCTCAATTATAAAACCACCTTGATTATAAGTTGACCCTCCCCAAATTTGAATATTAATTTAGGAAAAAAGCCTGAATATAAGACTACCCTATAGGAAAAATGTTTTACTAGTAAATATTAATTCACATGGGTAAACTACTGAGAAAACATATAGATTTTTTTTGTTTGCCAAACCTGCCCCGGCCAGTTTATGTAAAGCATCTGCCCATGGCTTCCTACTCTGCCGCCCCAGAGTAAACCTTATACCTGCCTATATGCCGCTCTGCCGTCCATTGATTATCGCCTTTTAACCTCATTATGCCACTCTGCCCTCCAGATATGCCTTATACCTGCCTATATGCCACTCTGCCCCTCCAGAAATGCCTTTTAACCCTCTATATGCCTCTCTGCCTACAGGAATGCTTTATATCCCCACATATGCTACTCTGCCCCCCCCCCAACTTACCAATGCTTCCCTAGACTCGTTCATCGTACTTCAGACTCCCTTGTGTCTAGCGGGGGCAGCTGGGGGACGCTTTCGCAATGAGCATTGACAACCTTTGCTTCCGGTGCTCCATCACAGAAGCCCCGGCACTTCCACCAGGGCTTCTATGATGGAGCACCAGAAGGTCACGTGACGCCGGCGCTCCTTCATAAAAGCCGGAGAGGA
This sequence comes from Spea multiplicata, assembly GCA_009364415.1. NCBI lineage: Eukaryota > Metazoa > Chordata > Amphibia > Anura > Pelobatidae > Spea > Spea multiplicata. The sequence continues at coordinate 26,097,445 of VKOC01000004.1, forward strand.
GGATGCAGGTCTCCTGCAGCGCTGCGGGGGATTTGGATTTCAGTCTTATAGTCAGACCTCTGTTCGACGTCTGATTATAAGACAACCTTGAATTATAGACGAGGGGTATTTTTCAGAGCATTTTGCTCTGAAAAAAACTTGTCTTATATCAAGCAAATACTGTAATTAGTTCTGTCTCTAATTTTAAACTCATAGCTCTCAAAGTTAAAATGTTACCTTTTTTAAAGGCAGTTTGGAAGCTTTGCTTTTTTGACTAAATCGGGGCTTACAGAAGCGCCCTTTAAAACCTTTAACATAACTTGGTGGTAGCAGCAAATAAAGTTTTGGTGTTGTGGGGGTTAAGGTACAGTTGATCTAGGCCCTGCAGGGAAAGTGACGAGTGACCCTGTGGCCTGGGTGTGTGTGTATGTGAATATATATATATATATAATGTATGCGTGTGTGTGTAAATGTATAGTGTTGGAGTGAATGTGTGCTTTTGCAAAAAAATATACTGCACCACTAACCTTAAGTTCACGTTTGCTCCTGCCACAATACCTCGTGGACTGAGTGCACAATGCTAGACATTCTGTTAAGCCTAATTTGTATAACGTGCAGTGCTTTATTATGCCACTAGATGGGGGACTTTGTGCAGAGTTTTGTTTGAGTTTATGGTTGCCAGATGGCTCTTCTAGCAGAAGCTTTACAGCAATTTGAATATATTTTAGTAGTATTAAGTTAAGGGACAGCATAATGTCCCCACCAAGGAAGAATACATATTAAAGTACCCTGTAATATGAGGTAGAAGCTGACCTCTTCTCCGTAGTATGACTATTCTCGCCACTGATAAGGTGTTAAGCAATGATCACTTTAGTGTTGGTCATTGCAATGTTTTTTTGTGTCGATTTGGTAAATTTTAGACTTAACCTGTGATTTTTGTTTAGTAGCCGTATTTAGATATTTCATTCAAAAGTAAAATGAAATCTTTACCGCAGGAAAGTTGTCTGTGTGGGGACGCTCACACAACCTTTCGCTGTCTTATTGTATTTTGTGAGATTATCTGACTTTGAAGAGGAAATTCGGTAACCTAAACATTTTTCTGTTTTGAGGTACTACACATGTTCTCTAATTTCATGAAGGCTATATTATTGTTACTATTATTAAGGCACGTCACGCTAAAATGGTCAGTTAACCAGTTACATATAGATACATAGGCTGAAGAAAGACATGCGTCTATCAACTTCAGCCTTTCCCATGCTTCATGTTGACCCAAAAGAAAGCAAAAAAACCCAGTTGTGGCTCTTTCCAATTTTGCCCAAACTAGGCAAATCTCCTTGGATCAAGAAGCTGTTTCCCCATAATTTAACAATTATATCCCTGAATAGTATTTTTTTGCAAGTATTCATCCAGTTGTTGTTGTTCAAATGTCTGTACAGACTCTGATAAGACTACCAATGCAGACAGAGAATTCTACATCCGTATTGTCCTAACTGGAAAAAAAAAAAACCCTTTCCTTTGCCTTAGACTAAATCTCCTTTCTTCCAGTCTAAATGAGTGACCGCGTGTCCTATGCATAGTCCTGTTTAGGAATAGGTTTCCAGACAATGGTTTCTATTGGCCCTGAATATATTTATATAATTCTATCGTATCCCCTTGAGGCACCGTTTCTAAACTAAATAGATTTAAATTAGTTCACCTTTCTTCATAAGTAAAATGTTCCATTCCTTTTATTAATTTTGTAGCCCGTCTCTGCACCCTTTCTAGTGCTATGATATCCTTCTTTAGAATAGGTGCCCAAAATTGGATAGCATATTCAAGGTGTGGTCTGAATATTGATTTTTAAAGACTCAAAATTATAGACTCAAAATAGAACCTAAGACACACAAACATTTTATTAAGGTTCTATTTCGAGTCTATACAAATACAGATATTTGATTAAAAAGAGACTTGAAATGGTGAATATTACATAGTCTATTTTTTCCTCTTTTTTTTTATTTATTTGATTGACGCTAAACTGGTTTTTAAGAAGAAAATGTGATTCTCGGTACTATGTATCGATCGGCGGTCTCTGATGAGGTAGATGTCGTCGTGGAGGGAGGAGCGTTGCGGGACTTGATGCGCCGTTTCGCAGTAGATGACGCTGACACGCAGCCCCCCCATGTACGATGACGCGTTTGCGTACCCGGAAGCATTTTCATTTAGTAGTGCCACGTTTAACTGTGAGCGCATTCTTTGCCTTACTTTAGATCATTATTGTGGAAATATTGCACTATTGCCGGACCATTTTGTTTTTTTAGAGCTTTTAGAAGATATTAAAAGAATTTTCGACTGATATCCGTGATGAGCTCGTTCTGTTCAGCCCGCTTGTGAGTGGATCAGACGCCACATTATATTATTACCGTATATTCCGGCGTATAAGACGACCTTTTCTAACCCCAAACTAAATCTACTTTAAAAGCTGGGGGTCGTCTTATACGCCGGTAGTACTTACCAAGCCGGAGGTTTCCCACGAAAGCCACCAATTCTCTAATCACTACGCGCCGGCTATTGATGCCAGCGCAGGGATGCCGTCATTTGTCCCGGCGCCTGCACAAAATTGCCGGCGTCTTTGTTTGTAGTTGATGAGGGGAGAGGGAAACCCGAGGTCTGCACTCAGCTCAGCTTCCCTGCTCTCTAAATCATACGCGCCGGCTATTGATTGACGGCGCCGGATGACGTCATTGTTCCCGGCGCTCCGGCATCAATAGCCTGGCCGTAGTTTTGGATTGAAGAGCAGCGGAAGCCTGAGTCTGAAAAGTGCCAGACCTCGGGCCTCCACAACTGGATGGAAGACAGAAGATAAGGTAAGAGATGGGGAGAAAGGGAGAAAAGTACAAACTGGTGTGTGTATATATATGTGTGTGTATATATAATTGTATATACACACTGGTGTGTGTGTATATATATGTGTGTATATATATATATATATGTGTATATGTGTGTGTATATATAATGTATGTATATGTCAGCAAATCACCGGTAAGGTACATCGCTTGCCGTGATTGGCTGGTTGTTGTATACTGGGTAGAGGGGTAGTCTTATACGGTGAGTATAGTCCAAACGCTATATTTGGACTGTAAAAGTTGGGGGTCGTCTTATACGCCCAGTCGTCTTATACGCCGGAATATACAGTATTTAGTGTTTACATACTACACTATTGTGTTTTTTATTTTTCCCCTTATGTTTATGCGCGCCATGGTGTATCGTACATCATCTTTTTGTGGTGAGAAAATTTTACTTAATGTATTCCTGGTAGAAAATGTAATGCTTACAGATTTAGCCTGATAAACTGTTGGCACTGTGGTGTTATTTGCGTCTCGGGAAAGAGCACATATATTCTTAATATAATATATAATGTGATAAAGCAAAAGTCTGCTAGAAAACGCTGTAAGGTTAGAAGTTTAATGTAGTGCTCAAAGCAATAACATTACCTAAGCAGGCTTTATATTGATTATTTCAAAATGATCTGTGCCTTGAACCGACAATGACATTACCCTCTAAAATATATACTCCACAGGATTGGAAAACATGTCCTTCCAGCTTGCATTTGTTTATTTTCATATCAAAACACAGAGGGGAACATGTAGTGCTAAACATGCAAGTGCTATGAAACGCTACATAAGAGCTCTTGGATTGGTATTCTTTCTAGGATTGGGGCGTCCATTTTTTTTTTAAACGCTGCCATATGTTCTGATACATATGTGTATTTTCTGTCCCCTTTTTTTTTCTCCACTCATGCACTACGAAAAAAGTTAACCACGTAGATTTGTTGAAATTTAGGAATTTATGTACTTACAGTGTTGTCCTTTATCCTGTGTCATGTTGTCTCATGCCAGTTTACCCTCTTACCTGGTAGCATGCTCGACTGCTGAATGCTACATTTGAAAGGGGATTGTGTTATAATGGGTTTCCTTGATCTCCTTTTCATCTTTTCTTTTTTTCTATGGGTGTGATCCTGATGCTCAACATACATAATGCATGTTCTTGCACATGTGTGTGCAATATTTGTGCTGACAAAAATAAAAAAATGCACAAACTCATATAATCACCCTGGTGCTAATGGCCACTTTACAGGCAACTTTGTGTTTGGAGAGGATGGTTTTTGTGTTTGTTTATAATTTTATCACTTGAACACATATTGCTGTAGTGTCGAGCTCATAATAATAATAATTCTGTGCCTTCAGTGTATTTGTCCAAACCTAAGTGACAATCACAGCTCTTGATAATTGGACTGGGGCACTTTGTGACATTGCCTGCAATTAATTGGTTGGGAGTTTGTACTGTACCTATACGATGCAATGTTCCAGATTTTTTTTTAATCTTTTTTACTGCTTGTAACAGATTGCTGCTTTTATATTGAAATAATTCTCATCTTAAATAGGAGACTTGCATTTCCTGAATGCCAAGTCTTTTAATACAGTACCCTCTGAATCAGAGGTCTGCGGCTGAGTAACAGTTGACTGTAGCGCTTGTCTACCGTTCATGTGGCCTTTTCTTTACTTTTGGCTATTAAGTTATGACACATCAAACTTCAAAGATGAAGGGTAAAGGTTTCAAGGTAAGAAACCACATGTGCACAAAACCCCCTACCCCCCTCCTGTAATAATTGATGTAAACAAGGCACAACTTCAAAAATGGTAATTTTAAGTAGGATGTGGGTAAAATAATAGGATTAAGCCTTTGAAATATTACCGTTCTACTCCAGTCCTGTAGAAATTGAAGAAATGTTTACTTTTTAATGTGTGTATTTTAGGTTTTTAATCCTAAGAATGCAAGACATTGTTATCTAGACAGCATGTTTGGTTACAATACATCAGGCGGTTAAATGCACCTAAGGGTGCTGTTCCACAAGATATTAATTGGTGCTTTCCAGCATATGTTTGAACAAAAATTAAAGCCTTAAAGGAGCATCAAAGTTTTTTGTGATTAAAGGTTCAGTGTCCTGTTTTTGTGTAACTAATTCCCTTGTTATCATTAAATTTTTTCTTTTCAAGAAGGGCCTGGGTATTCAACAGTAATATAAAGTTGCCTCTAGTGCTGCATTTAGTTATGTAACAGAACCTTTGTCAGGCAAGTGGGAACTAAATACTAATAGGGCTGCAACAACTAATCGATAAAATCGATAATAATCGATAATGAAATTTGTTGCCAACGAATTTCAATATCGATTAGTTGAATCGATTATTATCGATTATAAAATGAATGTTTTTTTTTTTCAGAGCAAACGCTATGTATGTTATATATATATATAT
>VKOC01000004.1:26107596-26120775 GCA_009364415.1 Spea multiplicata
AATATTTTTTCCAACATATATGGTGTGGTCTCAATTATTTGGTTTATGTTTGGGGGTTTTTTATCGGTTCCTTTAGCCCTAACTGGACGATGCGCCTGTCATGTGGCCAGAGGAGCAGCGCAGCTTAGCGGAGCAGGCCTTGACAGAGCTAGGAGGAGGGCTTGTGTTATGCCACTAGGTTTGGGGTTGGTTCCAGGGTTTAGTAGGTGGGGCCTTTCTGGTGCTATAAATGGGCGGACATTTTAGATAACGGTCACTTTTAATTTGAGCCACTTACCTGCTTTTGTCCCACCCTCCCTCCCTATTTTTGTTTTTCTTCTGGCTTCGCTTTGTCACAGCGGCGGTGCCAGTTTGGTTAGGCGGGGTAGAATTGGGATGTTTCGGTTAATTTTGGTTGATTGGTTGGTGGTGTTGGTTGGTATGGTAGGTTTCGAGCTGGTCTGTGGCTCAGAACCTGGGGGTGTAGGGGTGTCACGGTATGCCCCTACTGTTGGTTTGGTAAGGTATTGTACCTTAAAGGTATGGTGATGTTTATTGTTAGATCTGTTATCTTGGGGGTCATTGTCTATGTGTTTTGACAGGTGGGAATGTGTAAGGGGTTTACATTGTTATCATGTTTGGACAATGACTTATTGTTATGTTTTGGTATGTTTATATCATATATATATTATATTTAATTCTGTGGTTATAATAAAGCTGTGGACAATATTTTTTCCAACATATATGGTGTGGTCTCAATTATTTGGTTTATGTTTGGGGGTTTTTTATCGGTTCCTTTAGCCCTAACTGGACGATGCGCCTGTCATGTCCTGCTGAAGAAGTTACCTATTTTAAATAATGATTTCACAAAACAGTTTTATAGTATAATTTTGGTTTATTAGTATTCTAAGCGGTGGTTCACAGAAGAAGACCTGGAGATGGACATGATGTTTCAAGAGCTCATTCATCAACTTCATAGGTTCTTGATGTTACGATATCAGGTCTGCCTCTTCTCTGTGTAACTGTTATCTTTGTTGCTAAGATAACGATCCTCTCTCCCCCATGATATGGCAGGATTTTATGGCGGCACAGGGGGCAGCTGGGATTTTGCTGCAGCCAGCGCTTTACGCAGTGCACATGAAACTCATGGTTACATGGTAGACCAATTATGGGCTGTCCACGCTCGTAGTCACTAAAGCATATGCTGCAGCTCCCAGATGTTTCTTGTTCCTCCATTATCCGTCTTTGGATTATCCTGCCTGGTACCCTGGAGAGGAGACTGTTGTCATTTGCTCCTGAAAACCCCATGTCAGGTTGGTGACCGGCAGCTGCAGAGTTCACAGGGGAACGTATTGGTGAACGGCTCCTCACTCTGCCAACCTGCCGAGATGATGCTTCCACATGATGGGGTCTTACTATATCTCTCCCTCTGGACCTTGGAGAAGGTGGTGGTGTGACACGTAGAGGGGATATGTCTCTGAGGCTGCGGTTGACAGACAATTCCAGTTGTTCATCAGTGTCCTCCACAGTCAGGTCGATGGTAGTAGACTGTTGTCTGTTGTCTCTCTCTTCTTGATGTGAAGTTAGGCTGATTATCTCTGCCTCATCATCAAGAGTCAAATCAATTATATCACCGCTCCATCCAGTCCTGCTGCTCCCATTTTCTAATACATTTTCTTCAATGTATTCATTTTGAGAGCCTGCATAACAAAATATTAAATTACTAAATTGAAGGCATATGTGAAACATTACATATAGTTTCACAATAAATATTACATAAATTAGAAACAACCATAACAAACATGAGGTGGAAAGATCTTAAGAAAGATTCTTCTAGTAAATTGGGAATTTTGGTAATAATATTAGATGCTCTTACTGTCTCTTGCCATGTGACTCATTTTTAAGGTGTTTAGTTGCTGGAAGTCTTAAGTCACGGATGCCTTATGGAAGAATTTAAGACTTCTAGTATGTCTGAAATAATTTTCTCAGGTATAACCAATGCAGTTCACACAGGTTTGCTTTGGCGTACCAAGTGCAATCTGCAGTAACGTTTTGTAACAGCCAGTGAGTCACTGTGATATGAGGTTCCACAGACTTATGACATCATAGCTGGTTGCTTTGCTGCTATATTTCACCATGTTGTACAGGCCACCTTATGTAAAATAAAATGGGCATTTGTTTTCTTCAAGTATATGATTTGCTGAGTAATAATGTATACATTTCCAATTAATATTTCATCTACTGGTTGAAAATATGTATATTTATAGACTGGTGTAAATTATGATTATTTCACAGTATCTTGTTTACAAGAGATTACCCAGTAAATATTATATCATAATTATAACAAATAATTAACAACCAGAACGGACATAGTAATACCCTATAAACCCCTTTCATTCTCTGAGATATATCAAGGAATATTAACAAAACATACATGTTCCTCTGCAGAATAATCAAATATGTTTATTGATTGGTGTTTTTGAGGATGATTTCCCTCTAAGGTGTATTAGTAATTTAACTTAAAAAAATGTGCCACCAAAGGGATCACATATGATAATTTTGTAAGATCAGTTTTATTAGCAGAACATTTGGTTTCAGAAAACATCTTTTAATCTGATCTTTTGATCATTAAAAAAATGACTAATATTAACAAAGAGACAAAAAAACCTTATAGATGAAGGAATTAAAAAAAAAAGCTTAACAATGTAAAAAATGGGATTTGTTGCTCTGAGGGGCATAAGGCTTTGTTTACATGCAGCCGAATCTCATGGGTCATTTTCTGTAGGTAAGAGTTTAAAAGTAGAGTGATGGGAAAAGAAGCAGCACCAGGGCCGGACTGGCCTACCGCGGCACTGGGAGATTTGCCAGTGGGCTGGCCGAGCAGCACTGGGGCCTCACAGATGTCCATGCGGCCTGATAGCCACCGAACATGAGCTTACTGCTGTGGAGCTCGCACACTGCGGGAGGAAACTATATTTCCTGCACAGGTTTCCGCTTCCCCAGTGACGGAAATCATAGTTTCCTCACACAGTAAGCGGGCGCCACAGCGGAAAGCTGCAGGCCCGCGTTAGACGCCCATCAGGCTGCATAGACGCCAACAAGGCCCCAACGTTGCTTGGCCGGCCTCCATTAATGAATGAGTGAGTAAACGACTGTGTAACTGTTCAGGGGCAGAAATGGGACAGGTATTGCACAGGCAGACAGCTTAAGGGGCAGAGGATGCACAGGCAGGCTGTTCCCAACAGTCCTGATTTTTACGGGACATTCCTGATTTTTGGTCAATGTCTGGCTATCCCAGGCAGCTGCCCCACTGTCTCCTGAGTCCAGGTTGTTAAAAAATCATTAAAGCTCTATGCTGCTGCAGTCCTAATTTCGATACCTGAAAACTTGGGTGCATTGAGAAGGGCTATTTCTGATCAGAAGGGGTTTTTCTTCTGGTGCACTACAAAAATAAAATATGTTACTGACCCTTTTTGCTGCCCTTACCTGAATCTGCTATGTATTAGGACACCAGTTTCATTTGTATTCACATAATAAAATCTTCCCAATAAATATATATATAAATATATTGAAATGCAGAAGAATTCAATATCCAGTAAATAAATTGGGGTATATCGTAAAATGCTACAAACATTAGCTAAAAAGAACAAACATCAAACGACAGGCAATAAATCAACTCATATTAATTGTGTAACATCCCATTTGTAAAAAATAACAAGTTATTTTATTCAGCAAAAATGGAAACGGATAAATCCCTTGTTTCAAGGAGTGTGTATAATAGTGTAGGTAAAAGGTTAAACTAACTAATTTTCATTTAATTGATTTGTGGGGTGATATATGGTAGATCACGGGTAAAGTTTAAATCCATCTAAATTGCAGGTTAAGACCCAAAGGAAATGTATGTTCTGGAGTGGAGCGGGGTGGGATGGGTTGACCGTTTCCTGCACGTATGGGGTTAGTGGTGTGCTGCCTACTTTCCATACTCCACTTATTGCCACCGAGGACACAATATTCAGACTTAACTCCAATACCTTCCACTTTATAATATACGGTCTGACAATGTTTTTGTGATCTTGCAGAAATGCTATACGAATTCCATCTTTAACTGAAACCTGCGTTTCCCCCAAAGACCAGAGTTCCTTTATTCCATGCATGTAAATATCTACTTTGGTCAGTCGTTCTGTTCTCTAAACATCCGAGGGTTCTGATGGCTTTTCGCAATGACGACGTGCCAATATTGTGTCAGCCGGGTAATGGGAATTAGATTGAGAGAGCAGTTGTGCTGTTTATCACACCTGCTTTACATTTATACGAGCCTATGCTGTTTTCATGAAAACTCTGCAGTCATTTGCACCGTAATCTCCCTGTGTGCTTTCTGCCCCGGAACTTCTGTTCCCTGAAGCACTGTTTTGAAAAACACATTTTTCTGTGTTAATGTCACTGTGCTATAAAGCGCTTTTTATGCTCTTTGCAATGACACTAACCTTTTTTTTTCCACAAGGCCTTGTAAGATGTGGCATCTGTTTAGAAGGGTCTCCGTTATATAGATGCCGTGCCTCTCTAAGGACTTTTCCGATAGAAATAACAGTTGTTCTTAGTATTTATATGTTTTGATAATTGATAATGTATGTTATTCAATATTTATACATTCCATATAAATACACACTTGTTTATTCAATTATTTGATTTTGTAAAGGATTTAGTCCCCGCTCTGAAAAAAAGAATAACATTAATTACAACACTCTTTGAAATATATAAAGTGTAGTGAAGGGCTTTAATTGCTAAGTAAGAAAGTCATCCAAAGATACTTTGTGGCTAGAGCAATATCTACATTATAGGATAAAATTGCCTTAAATACATATATACATTTTTTATGCTTTTCACAGATACTGCAAGTGTCTCTTAGGATTAGGTCCGATTTTATAAACGTGGCTGGAAAAATATTTTTACTAAGATTGTTTGCTCTAGAAAAAAAAATATTTCTTTTGTGTGCTTGTTAGTTACCTTTAAAAAATATTTTTAAAATTGTTTTTTATTTACCTACCTGTACTATTTTAATTCTAAATTGTTAACTAGTTCTAGACAATAAGCCACCAGATTTTACCATAGAGAGGCATTTTGCTGTAGAAAAAAGTGGATCAGTTTTAAATTTTCTCTTCTAGTCTCCCTGTGTATCACACAGGAAAAACAAATAAAAACAAATAATAACAAATAACAAATAAAACACAATAAAACAAATAATAACCCATGTTTGATGAAAACTGCAGATTTAAATCATTGCAACGACAGCCAGGTAATGTCAGAGTACTTGGTTGAATTGCCTTTGTTTAATAAGCCCAACTAGTAGATACAAAATGAACTTTTACCCTTGCCTGTCTGTGCAGAAGATTACTTCAAACAGGTATTTTGCCTAGCTTTCACATAGAAACGAAGAATTTGACAGCGGATAACAACCATTTGGCCTCAATCAGTCCTTGCTCTTAGATTCGGGATAGCTTTATGCCTATCCCATGCATGTGTAAAATTCTCCACTGTGTCAGCCTCTACAACTTATGCTGGGAGGTTGTTCAACATATCTCCCTCCCTCTCAGTAAAGTAAAAGTTCCTTCCTTTACATCCAAGTCTCTGACACTCTAGTATATATTAACCCTCCCTTTAAATAAATCTCCCTCCTATACTTTGTTAAATCCCCTTTTAAAATGTTCTGTTGAACGTCACTCATAATCATTAAATTCATGGTAGATCCACTGCTCTCTTCCTCCCTCAATCAGTCTTTTTTAAAAAATAACAAACTTTTATAAATGAGCAGTGGAGATCCTGGAGTATTTGGCACCTGGGTCTGATCCTATACTTGGCACTCATGCTCACACACACACACACACACACACACATACACGCCCATGCTCATACACAAACATTTTCACATACATAATAAGTGTATAAAACATTATATGTGCAACACAACAATAATATGTATAAAGATAGCCTTCTGGCGAGAGTTCCCTTATAAAATATCCAAAATGTTCATATAAAAGAAAAAGGGAAAGAAAATGTTTAGTGCAGTATATCAAAATCAGGTCTCAAAAAACACAGTTAAGCAAATCGGACCCTTACACTTTATACGGACCTTTTGGATATTTTGTGGGAACTCTCGCCAGAAGGGTATCTTTATACATATTATTTTTTGTGTTGCACATATAATTTATTCACTTAATATTTTGGTTGCACAGAAACTTGTGTGGTTAGATTGGATTGCATTTGGAACATTTTGAAGAGTTTGTTCTTGTGTTCTTGCGGCACCACTTCACCAAATAGTGTAAAGACTTACTTAGAATATGTATTTACACATACATGCTCACACATACAGACGCATACTTAACACACACTTAAACATACACATCTAGGCTCACAGATGCTTACAGCAGGGGAGTACCTAAAGTACTTGGCACCCATGCTCACACATTTACACATACACATCCATGCTCACACAGACATCCATGCTAACACACAAGTATTTACCCATCCATGCTGTCACACGCAGTTTAATTTATTAACATTTAAAATTCACATTCTATAATTCTAATTTCTTTAAAAAGTAATTTGAGAAAAAGGTACACATCAAAAATTTATAACACCCTTTAGATTATAGCTTGTTTTGCTCAGCAACAAAAGGAAAAAAAGGGGAACCCTTCTCAACTAGTATTTTGTAAACCAGAAATACAGAATAGTAAAACATTATTATTTAAACATTAAGATACTAACAATATTAGCTTGTACTTATATTAAGGTATCAGAGGATACTTTAAAAAATATATCAGCTATATCATAATAATATGCCGTAAACTAATAACTTCATCTTAATCTGTACGTAAAATATACTTAAAATATATGAAAGGAAAGTTTAGAAACACCGATATTCAAGTATAGAAACATTAAAGTGCATCTATGTGCTAAATATAATCAATATACCAAATAGACCAGCGGCTTTGTACAAATATCTTAATCCATTCCTAGACCAAAAGACCTTTAAATTTAAATGTGCAAAAAAGAAATTTAGAGGTACAAATATTCCAAATTATAAAAGTATTAAAATGTATCAATACGCAATATTTCAAGTAAAGCATCAGCTGTATATAGATATTATCTGAGATATATGACTCCTATCATATAGCAAGCTGGACACAGCATTACAGCATAGTGGTATAGCATGATTCCTATCATTATATAGGAGCCAGACACAGACAATGGTACAGCATATCACTAATTTTCCTAGAAATTATATAAAAAGTGTATATCAAAGCATCCCACAATCAAAGCTACATGTTTTAATATGATGGCAGTCATTGACCATGCTTTTTAGTGTTGATTCCAGAATGAATATCAGAGGAAGTATCTCACTTAGTCGTGACATCTGCATGACTCTCCCTGACTGTTGGAACTTGGAACAAACAAAATTACAAGCCAATGCATAAACAGTGATAATGCCATTGTGTTGATTTATTTCCCTGTTGCTTTTGCTCTATTATTGACAGATGTTTTTATGTTTGTTTTTGACTGATATGTTTACCAGCAACCGTACCTGGAAGTGAGTTGGAACTGCAACTGTTTTTGTTGATGTTAAAGAAGGTGGTGGTGGCACTGGTGATGATTAAAGTGCAAATGATAATATTGAAGACAACAAGGTGGTGACCATAACCTTAGCAGGTAAATACTCTCGATTCTTCATAGATTTTCATCTCACAACAAGCTGAACATCTTCATAAAAATAGACACCTTATGGGCAAGGTAGCCTATGATCAATTTTAAAAGCATAGTATTTTTAGGCATGGGGTACAATCTGTAAGACTGAATGTTTCTATAAAGATATGGTAGTGTTTAAATTATTCCACATATCCATCTTTCACATTGAAGCACGTATGAACTGTTATTATTTATAATAATTTATGCTCCCACAGAAACAAATTATTGAATGGTTGATGATGGCTTTATTGCATGTACGCAATAGGAAGCAGAATATGTGAAACACAGTTTGCAAAAGCATCATGGGGATTCTGATGACCCCCCTTTTTTCACGCAAAAGCATCATGGGGATTCTGATGACCCCCCTTTTTTCACACAGAGAAAAATCATTAAAGGGCATATAATGGCTGGAGTTTTCCTATAGAAATCACCATTGTAAAAGGCTAATATTATATATGCACAAAGCTTTATAAAAATACACAAATTAAATAAATGCAGAGCCACAATGTAAAATGTCAGTCAGTAGAGGACACATGACGGTCCACCCATGGGAAAGAACTGCAGGTGGCTATCCTAGGGAATATACAGACCTCCGGTTCCCTTGAGTGATTTTAAGCTGGTTCAAGGATCTCCCTTGAACCCGGCTTAAAATCACTCAAGGGACCCGGAGGTCTGTTAAAGACCTCCGATACCGCTCCCTTGCGATCCGTGCGGCAACAGCTGCTGTGCGCCGGGGTTTGTTGTCAGATCCCGGCGCACAACACTGAAGCCACGCCCACCGCTGTCAGTGCCCTCTGACCCGGAAGAAGACAGAAGAACTGAAGAAGAGGAGCGAAGAGGAGGCAAATAAGCTGAAAGAAGAAAAGAGGAAAGGTAGGAAAGCAGAGAGTGACTGTGGATTAGTATGTATGTGGCTTGGTATATGTGTGTGGATTGGTGTATGTGTGGATTGGTGTATGTGTGGATTGGTGTATGTGTGGGTTGGTGTATGTGTGGGTTGGTATGTGTGTGAGAGTGATGGGTGTTATGCTGTACCATTTCCAATGTATTTTTCATTATATAATTATGCTCTAAAGTACATCATAACTCCCATCACTCTATACTGTTCCATACAGTGGCAGTACCACCTTCAGTGTCTGCGCCGGTATATAACGGTAGAAGCTATGCAGTTTTAAAGTGTGTGGGGGGGGGCGGTGCCAAATACAGGATCCGCCCCAGGTGCCAAATACTCTAGGTATGCCCCTGACTACGTATGTGCATTATTTTGCATGTGGGCAAACATTTTTTCCCAGCTCTATAGATGAACTCCAGTATGCTTTTTAATCTTAAATTTATTTCTAGTTATGTCTTTGTTAGTGAGACACGTAGTGATTTGTTGATTTGTTTGTTAATATACGCATTATGAATTTTGTGATGATTAACTCTAAAAGCGAATGAATATGCCTGGGTTATTCCACATAATCTTTGTTAGATATGGACTTCCAACTGGAAACGGGTGTTGGAGTGTCTACAAGATTGGCAGAGTGATGTAAAAGGTTCAAATACCGTCTCCCGGTTAACTGTTCCAATAGCAAAGGTATTAAAGTGCTCGTCTATCAGTAAGGGTAGACATTAGGGCGTACAGGAAAGTTAACAGAGCATTTTAGGATTATCCACTTTGGCAGCATCCATCTCGTAAATTGCTTTATTATCCTCGTTTGTGTGCGGGATGAAAACGGCACAGCAGAGAGATGAGAGGAGCAGCGGTTTCATGACCATTTTACCAGCAATTCTCCATCTGCTCAGACTGCAGAGAAGTAAGGGGATAATAAAAGATATGCTTGAGAAGGAACACAAGGTCCTACTGCACATAATCTTTCAGCTGTGAGCACTTGCGCGGAAGAAGCAGGAGTTCACCGTGTTTAAAGACTATTTGTGTTTTACTGTGTGGTATGAATTACATAATAATCATGCAAAAATCATAAATCATGTTGCTTATGAAGAAAACAAATTCTTAATCCATTAAGAATGCAGGCTATTTTACTGTCAAGGACACACAAAGTTGCAAAGTTTTTGATATGTCTTTTTCCCCTCTTAGTCTTTTTCATTCAGTGTATCAACTGAAACTATATATTGATTGACCCAGAAAATGACTGTTTCTTACCATCCTCTGAATCTCTCTAGCTCATGATCATAGCGGGTAGGAGAGAGACAGGCAGCAGAGACAAAAGCAGAGTGTACAAAAACTGACTTTGTCCTATGACTTTATCTGTGCATGTGATTGGCTGTAGAAAAAATCACGCAAGGGATCTGCTGAAGACTGACCTCTCATGGAGTCCGGTCTTGGAGCAGTCATGAAAAGCGGTGACGCTGCAATCGTTGTGATGCGGAACTGTTTTTTACTGATGACGCAACACATCACACTTACAGATTGGGAAAACTGCCCCTCAAAAGCAGACAACTTACCACTTTTAATGCAGCTGTTACTCCACCCCTCTCTTCTAAAATTAGCAGCAAAAAACAAAATAGTGGACATTATTAATATTATCTTTTATTTATGTTTTGACAGAAATTAAAGTTCCAAAAGGCTACATTATATAGAAGACTGCACTTTATTGTATAATACGTAGGTTCCTTTTCTTTGTTTGTTTTTTGGTGTCGTTCTCCAATGTCTACAGGTATGGTGGTTATAGAGGCTTTATTTACTATATAATAACGGCATTCTCACAATCTACATGATGACATCTGTCATCTATTTACTTACTATATGTTTTTAGATTACTGTTAATTGGTTCAGACAGCCTTATTAAGGGTGGGGGCAGGAGAATTGGGAACACATATTTTAGCGGTACCTTTTATAAATGAATTTTTCAATAGTTCAGGACTTACTCAAACATCTTGTAAGTATATATAAGATTTTTTACACCTAATGTAAATAAATAAGCACCATAACACATAATATTGTAATGCCTGTCTCCATTTAACCTCATAGTTTAGCCCATTCTACTATTTTATTTAACCTGTCCATATTATCCTTATGTTGTTTTTTTCATTTAACATACAGCTTCCCAACCCACCAATTGTCCCTAAACATCTATTTGTTGTTAGTTTTTGCTGTAAATTTCTGATATTACTTTTTCCATCAGGTCTGTGTCTTGCAAGCAGTGTCTTCAACGCTGACAGCAGCCTATACAGCATTAAGGGTCCATAATTGACAATAATATTAATGGCGTGTGAAAGAAACAGGTGTGTAGCATCGTAGCATTTCTCTGTAAACTCTACAATGACAGCCGTGCATTTAATATCCAGGAGCAGATGCAACGTAATGGCCCTTTTAAAGAATTGCTATGAAACTATTTCTTTTGTTGCATTAACCTCTTTTACTACTAAAGATGCCTGTAATTTATTGTCCACAGAAAGGCAAAAGCAGTTGGAGGATTGTGCTTTTTACCTTGTTACTGCCCTGTTTAATGGATCAGCAACATGTTCAAAGTGAATATGGATATCGGATATTTAAGTTCAAACACAGTCATTCTGTGAAATAGTGCGCTATGAAATCTTCACAGATTAGTATAGTGCTCTGGAACCAACCACTTTACTTAGAGAAATACCTGTTTGCGAGATGTGAAGCAAGGAAACTTTGATAGCACATTTTAGGAATAACCTGCAGCAACGATATTATCCTTGGCACTGCTCTAGGTCGGGCTCAGGGTAGCGCTTCCATCTATCCCCTCCAAGGACACTGGCCTTACCGCTGGGGCCAGGATATAATGTTACAACCAAAAACAAACCAATCCCATTCCTGGGATCAAAAATACCCTTATTATAACCCCACCCTAAAACATAACTTTTATTAGTATGTTCGTTAAAAGGTATAACCAAAAAGATTTTAAAAACACCAGTGTCACCAGTCCTACCATGAAAGGTATACGTCACTGTAACATAAGGGCATATGCCCACAGCTGTATAACACTAATAATATTAGATCATATATACTGTTGATGGCTGCAGTCCTAACAACAGAAATAATTGAGTTATGACCAGTGACAAAGGCTTATTAAAAAACTCAGACGAATAGCCCACTGACATGTTTTGCTCCTCAGAGCTTCATCAGAGGTCTGGGCTAATGGCATCAAGCCAAGTTATATTTTAGGGTGGGGTTATAATAAGGGTATTTTTGATCCCAGGAATGGGATTGTTTTGTTTTTGGTTGTAACTTACCCTTGTCCCCGCTGGGGCATTATTTGGGAAGGATATAATGTTATATTCACCTTTTAAAGATAATCAGCCATGGAAAACAGCACGCTATAAACAGTCCTCCATTGCCTAAATGGGGTGGTTGGGGAGATCAAATAGCTCTCTTGTACATTATAGGGACTATTGCTATATTTCAGGTGTCCCCACCCAAGGCTATATCTTCAGTTCTGAGTTTGCTTGTGATTTTTCAGTTGATTTATACCTGCAATGCTGTGTTTTCATGTGGTGTTTATTTGAATTATATCTGAACTACATGGGTGTGTAGCGCAGTAAAGGAAAGAACAAAAGGCGCCATCAATGCAGGGGGGGCAGCACACAAAAGGGGGGGGCACCACGGGTGGAGCCAAAGGACAGCAAAACAAAGTTTTGCCTAAGGTGGCAAAAATCCTTGCACCAACCCTGCCCCATCCATCCTCTCAATTTTTGTGGGCTCTGCTGGGAAGTTGCCGTCATGTGGAGAGACCGAAGCACACCGACTTGTGAAGTCTAGCCAGGTAAGCTGACAAGCTCTTTAGGGATAAATAGCTTCACTGTGCCACATTTGTCCCAAAAGAGTGGCACAAAGCTTTAAGGTTTAGAGGGGACCTATTGTAGAGTGACTCTGCCCCTTTTTGTCTCTGCGGACTGATCATGACTTGTGATCAGTATTTTTTTTAAGGTGGATTAAGAAGGGGTGGGACCAAAATACGAAGGGGTGATGTTTACAAAAGAAGGGGTAATTCATAAACAGGAACAGGTGCAGGGAGGGGTGGGGAAAAATAAGACTATGGGTCATGTTATTTTAGACAGGCCTAGGTGAGCACAAAACCTTAATACTCCACTGCAAGAACTACTGCCCCAATTCCTAAGTGCTGTGGCTCTAGGCCTTGGTCTAGTCAGCCTTGGCCAGAATATCCTTCTGACAACCTGGGGTTGAATTTGAAGGACATATGTTTATTCACTGCAATCCAGTTAGATGTTCACGTGTGCTTGTTAGCATACAACTGGCAGTAATGTGCATGAGACATCAGAATATCTGGGAACTTCCTAGGACGAACTATCCAAAGCTACCCATCTCTTGCTGCTTATAAGAGTCTAGATATGGGCGTTACCACAATAACTGGGAGGGCTAACCACTCATACAAGCAGGGATATAACCAGTTTGGAAATGGGCAGAAAGTAGCTGGGAATTAGCATAACTTTGGTCACAATGTGCGTAACCTGGGCATAAACAGGTGTAGCAAA
>VKOC01000004.1:26126508-26165469 GCA_009364415.1 Spea multiplicata
TAAATGAAAATTAGTTAGTTTAACCTTTTACCTACACTATTATACACACTCCTTGAAACAAGGGATTTATCCGTTTCCATTTTTGCTGAATAAAATAACTTGTTATTTTTTACAAATGGGATGTTACACAATTAATATGAGTTGATTTATTGCCTGTCGTTTGATGTTTGTTCTTTTTAGCTAATGTTTGTAGCATTTTACGATATACCCCAATTTATTTACTGGATATTGAATTCTTCTGCATTTCAATATATTTATATATATATTTATTGGGAAGATTTTATTATGTGAATACAAATGAAACTGGTGTCCTAATACATAGCAGATTCAGGTAAGGGCAGCAAAAAGGGTCAGTAACATATTTTATTTTTGTAGTGCACCAGAAGAAAAACCCCTTCTGATCAGAAATAGCCCTTCTCAATGCACCCAAGTTTTCAGGTATCGAAATTAGGACTGCAGCAGCATAGAGCTTTAATGATTTTTTAACAACCTGGACTCAGGAGACAGTGGGGCAGCTGCCTGGGATAGCCAGACATTGACCAAAAATCAGGAATGTCCCGTAAAAATCAGGACTGTTGGGAACAGCCTGCCTGTGCATCCTCTGCCCCTTAAGCTGTCTGCCTGTGCAATACCTGTCCCATTTCTGCCCCTGAACAGTTACACAGTCGTTTACTCACTCATTCATTAATGGAGGCCGGCCAAGCAACGTTGGGGCCTTGTTGGCGTCTATGCAGCCTGATGGGCGTCTAACGCGGGCCTGCAGCTTTCCGCTGTGGCGCCCGCTTACTGTGTGAGGAAACTATGATTTCCGTCACTGGGGAAGCGGAAACCTGTGCAGGAAATATAGTTTCCTCCCGCAGTGTGCGAGCTCCACAGCAGTAAGCTCATGTTTGGTGGCTGTCAGGCCGCATGGACATCTGTGAGGCCCCAGTGCTGCTCGGCCAGCCCACTGGCAAATCTCCCAGTGCCGCGGTAGGCCAGTCCGGCCCTGGTGCTGCTTCTTTTCCCATTACTCTACTTTTAAACTATTACCTACGGAAAATGACCCATGAGATTCGGCTGCATGTAAACAAAGCCTTATGCCCTTCAGAGCAACAAATCCCATTTTTTACATTGTTAAGCTTTTTTTTTAATTCCTTCATCTATAAGGTTTTTTTGTCTCTTTGTTAATATTAGTCATTTTTTTAATGATCAAAAGATCAGATTAAAAGATGTTTTCTGAAACCAAATGTTCTGCTAATAAAACTGATCTTACAAAATTATCATATGTGATCCCTTTGGTGGCACATTTCATTAAGTTAAATTACTAATACACCTTAGAGGGAGATCATCCTCAAAAACACCAATCAATAAACATATTTGATTATACTGCAGAGGAACATGTATGTTTTGTTAATATTCTTTGATATATCTCAGAGAATGAAAGGGGTTTATAGGGTATTACTATGTCCGTTCTGGTTGTTAATTATTATGTATTATGATATAATATTTACTGGGTAATCTCTTGTAAACAAGATACTGTGAAATAACCTCTCTAGTTAGACAGACGATTTTCTCTTAAAATCACATAGCACATTTCAAGGTGTCCCTTTAAACCCACAGTTTAATGTCAACAAAGTACCAGAATAAAGACTTTGAAACCCTGAAACAGTTCTACAAAAGAGGGTTTCACAGCTCTTTGGAGAAATCAAAACTCTTTTATGTCTTGCAGTCTTAGTATTATTTTTTTCAAGTTGCAAATCTGAAGTCTGTCTGTTTAATGTATTTACTTGCTATAGTGAAGCATACCAAGAAGGATAGATAAAACACAACCCTCCATCAGCCTGACTAGTATTGAAATATATATATATATATATATATATTCAATATCTGAAAGTCCTTGAAAACAAGCCATGATATTGCAGGGTCTTGAATGTCATTAGAGCTATTAAATAGTCCTACTCAAAGTGTTTTGTACATTTTAAATAATAATAAGTTATGGCAACTTGACTTAAGATGCTTTACATTTTAAGACAGCAGAGTATTTATTAATTTAAGATCTATATTGTATGTCAATAAAGAAAAAAAAGAAAAAACTCTCAAAAACATTTGAGATATTTCAAGTAACAGGGGTCTTTGTTTCTCAGCAAACAGATGTACATCATACAAATTATAACACATAATTTACACCAGTCTATAAATATACATATTTTCAACCAGTAGATGAAATATTAATTGGAAATGTATACATTATTACTCAGCTAATCATATACTTGAAGAAAACAAATGCCCATTTTATTTTACATAAGGTGGCCTGTACAACATGGTGAAATATAGCAGCAAAGCAACCAGCTATGATGTCATAAGTCTGTGGAACCTCATATCACAGTGACTCACTGGCTGTTACAAAACGTTACTGCAGATTGCACTTGGTACGCCAAAGCAAACCTGTGGGAACTGCATTGGTTATACCTGAGAAAATTATTTCAGACATACTAGAAGTCTTAAATTCTTCCATAAGGCATCCGTGACTTAAGACTTCCAGCAACCATGAGTCACATGGCAAGAGACAGTAAGAGCATCTAATATTATTACCAAAATTCCCAATTTACTAGAAGAATCTTTCTTAAGATCTTTCCACCTCATGTTTGTTATGGTTGTTTCTAATTTATGTAACATTTATTGTGAAACTATATGTAATGTTTCACATATGCCTTCAATTTAGTAATTTAATATTTTTTATGCAGGCTCTCAAAATGAATACATTGAAGAAAATGTACTAGAAAATGGGAGCAGCAGGACTGGATGGAGCGGTGATATAATTGATTTGACTCTTGATGATGAGGCAGAGATAATCAGTCTAACTTCACATCAAGAAGAGAGAGACAACAGACAACAGTCTACTACCATCGACCTGACTGTGGAGGACACTGATGAACAACTGGAATTGTCTGTCAACCGCAGCCTCAGAGACATATCCCCTCTACGTGCTACACCACCACCTTCTCCAAGGTCCAGAGGGAGAGATATAGTAAGACCCCATCATGTGGAAGCATCATCTCGGCAGGTTGGCAGAGTGAGGAGCCGTTCACCAATACGTTCCCCTGTGAACTCTGCAGCTCCGGGTCCCCAACCTGACATGGGGTTTTCAGGAGCAAATGACAAAAGTCTCTTCTCCAGGGTACCAGGCAGGATAATCCAAAGACGGATAATGGAGGAACAAGAAACATCTGGGAGCTGCAGCATATGCTTTAGTGACTACGAGCATGGACAGCCCATAATTGGTCTACCATGTAACCATGAGTTTCATGTGCACTGCGTAAAGCGCTGGCTGCAGCAAAATCCCAGCTGCCCCCTGTGCCGCCATAAAATCCTGCAAAATCATGGGGGAAAGAGGATCGTTATCTTAGCAACAAAGATAACAGTTACACAGAGAAGAGGCAGACCTGATATCATAACATCAAGAACCTATGAAGTTGATGAATGAGCTCTTGAAACCTCATGTCCATCTCCAGGTCTTCTTCTGTGAACCACTGCTTAGAATACTAATAAACCAAAATTATACTATAAAACTGTTTTGTGAAATCATTATTTAAAATACGTAACTTCTTCAGCAGGACAATACAAACATAATTGTGAAAAATGAAAAAAAATATATCTGTTTTGTATAACATAAAATATTATCAGCCTGGGTATGTATGTTAGTGTCTGTTTGGGTATGTATGTTAGTGTGTCTGGGTTTTTTTACTGTGCGAACATGTTTCTTTGTGTATATTAGCGTGTGTGTGTTGGATATGTTAATGTGCGAAAATGTGTCTTAGGGTATGTTAGTGTCAGAGACGGGGGCCATACAGACGACTGTAATGACCCAGAGTGCCCAATGATGGTATTCAGGAGTTAATGTGCAGTAGTGGAGTCAGACAGGGCCTGACCCGCTGCTATGTCAGGGCCCTGGTTGTGGCTGCAGATCCCTAGGTGTTGAGCACCTAGGGTTGTGCGGCCACAACCAGGGACCTGACATAGCAGCGGATGTTGTCCAGTACAAACCCAAAATGATACAGGGGAATTCCCAGGCAAGGGGAGATTGTTAAAAGCACATCCGCTGCAGACGTGTCGACAGGCGGAGGTTGTTTATCTCGCATCGCCGCCAGCGTGAAACGTGCCAGTGATGTACGTTAACAATCTTCCACCGGAAGTTGAATACGCGTTAATGGCGTAGATGTTCCCCGCCGGCCCCGCAAAGACCCCGTAGGAAGTCTGCACCAGGTAAGTCTGGCGGGGGGATAATTTTGGACAGAGTGGCAGCATTCTCGGGTGGGGGGGTAGAGTAGCAGCATATCTCGGGGGGACATCTTCGGGACAGAGTGGGCAGCATTATCTCGGGGGGGGCGAAATTTTTTTCTTTAAAAAACACCTAGGGTGCGGCCTATATTCGAGTATATTGTGTGGGTTTTTTTTAAATGTTTTAGTTTTGGCGTGATATGTTTTCAGACAGTAAATCTCCTGGGATATGAACAACATGATAACATTTTGCAGAAGGAAGCCATGGTTGTACCCATGTCACACACTTGTATCTGGTTCTTCATCATGACCTCTCTGCATGTTATGTTTTCCCCCTTAATTCCTCATTCCATACATTTCCCAGAGTCTCTCAAAGGGCTAAACGTCTGTAACGTGTTTGGTGAGACACATGGATCCTGTCATCACTTCCCTTGAAGGCCTCTTGTAGAAAGTGTGCTCTTTATAAGATATGAGCTGAAGATGATCATTATTTGATGTCTACTATCTGCCAGCAATAGATACTAGTCCTTGACCCTTACGCTCCTTCTGCCGGTCACCATATGGGCTGGGATTTCAATGACCCACAGTAGTTCTGACACAAATTAAAAAGATATAAAGGCTACTTCAGCTGTAACAAGTGACCCAAATGAATACGATAAAACACGATTAAAAAAAGTTAATTGTTATTATGTTGATTCTATGTAGACAAAGCAGAGAAGTGATTTTTTGGAAGTTTAATTTACAAATCTACTACTCCTGGCTTATTTAGTTTAATACATATTAAAATACTTTGTATTTTATCCACTGTGTGTTTGTGCAATTATACTTAAGAAACACAAAAAAATAATAAATTGTAGCATTAAGATGTCCAGTTTTATGTGGTGTAGTGTGCTAAATTAATACTATTTTAAATGGCTGTGATTAATAAGATTTCTGAGAGCAAAACATCCGGCTATTGTGCAATAAAATAAAAATATACACTTATTGCAGCTGTGAACCCTGTAGTTACACCACTGATTCTTCAAATACGAAAAAAGCCTTTACCTGAGAACGAATTTGCATCGGCTCTCCTCCGTACTCTCATGATTTTTATCATTGATAGAAATCAGTGAAAGTGTTTTCTGAGAATACACGCAGGGGTCTGAATGAACCCCCACCGCTGGAGCTCCTCTTTTTCTACAGCCCCTGTCTTGCATCCTATCTCCCCAGAAAGCTAGCAGAACAGATTATGTGGCAGCATTTGATGTGTTAATCATAGCCCAGTTTACTTTACTGATTGGAAGATTCCCTTGGACATATCTAGCTTTATTATCATTCCTCCCATTAGTGTTATATTACGACAGCCCAGTCTCATCAGTGATAAATATCGTAATTAAATTTCTGTTAATGGCAAACCATGGTTGTAAATGAAAGAAAAGGGAAAACTTTGAAGCTTTGCAGACTTTGCAATGGCTTTGACCTATTTCACTTACTTAGAAAAAATATCCTAGAGTAAAAATTAAAAGTGTGTGTTCTGTGAAACGGATATCAAGAGATAGATTTAGAATTATTAGTGCGTTGACATTGTTTATTGCTTTGATCATTCGGCTTGTAGCTCTGTGCCAAACTTTCAATGTCTTACATTGTAACTGTTATTTGTAATGTATTTTCATGTGGAAGTAGAGACCAGGTCCTTAATGACCATCTATTTTCTTTTTAGAGACACAGTTGTTGATACCAGATCCATATTTTATGTATAAAAAGCAAAATAAAATACACTTATTCCAATGTTAGCTTGTCCAAAACGAATGCTGTTCAGGATTCACAAAAAAAGGAAAGCACTGCAATAATTCTAACCAGATACATGAAGACAAAGACACCTGCTATGCCGTTTGCATATATCTGTTATTTTATACATAGCTATACCTGGGAGCTTCCTGGCTCATGCTACCCTAGCTTAGCGAGGAGTGAGGCTGTACGTATATGTGGCTGTGGTTAGTGTGCCAGGGGCAGGGTCATTGTCCAGAAACAATATAGAACTAAAAGTAGTGGGCACCTGACCATCACACTTATATGAACTTGGCCATCCCATTACAAAATGGAATTAATATGTTTCTGTGACCCAGGAGCACACACTGCAAGAGCTCTTCCACTTAAAACACCCAAGGGTCCCAAGGTAGACGGACAGGGACTTCCAGCAATGAGATGGCAGAAATCAATAGTCACTGAGTATGAGTAGAAAAGCACCGCAAGAGTTGCTAAAGCAGGTGCCACTGGATGGCAGGTCAGGAATATATATATATATATATATATATATATATATACATGAATTATATCCTGTATTTGAAATTCTGCTGCATTGTTTACTATAATATATACAACCTTGCAATCTCTGCTAATATAGCAATAACATATAAAACAATAATATAAATACAAGGGCACTATTCACTAAATAACCAATGATATTTCTGAAATATGCAAAAGGATCACTGTATAAATAAATCTCCAAATTTTACAAAAAGTAAAAGCAGCACATACATATATATATATATATATATATATATATATATATATATATATATGTAAATATATGCGTGTGTAAAAATATATAACAAGAATGCTCTAATAATAATTATAGCATCTAATTGCATGTCATCTGAAAAATACAAAAAAAAATAAATGTATACTACAAAAAGAAAAAATATATATATCGAAAAAATCAAGATCCACTTTTAAACCATATGGTTGCAGGGTATGTAAATCATATGCTCATTTAATTTCAACTTGACTTGAACAGTATTGAATGTGATTTCGTCCTCTCTAATGTTTTGGCACTACCTGTATACCTACAAGATGGAGACATTATTAATGTGC
Source organism: Spea multiplicata (assembly GCA_009364415.1). Taxonomy (NCBI): domain Eukaryota; kingdom Metazoa; phylum Chordata; class Amphibia; order Anura; family Pelobatidae; genus Spea; species Spea multiplicata. The sequence goes on from VKOC01000004.1 coordinate 26,133,622, forward strand.
TCACTCATTGACAATTTTCTTACCACATGTCCCACATACTGCACCCCACATGGACATGCGAGCATATAAACCACATTGGTGGCGCAGCATGTTATAGTTTCTTTTATGTCATATATCATTTTTTTTATAATTTACAGGTACCGATATAGCAATCACAAAGCAGGACCACAGGGTGCCTCAGCATACCAGAGCCTTGCCCATTGCTGGTGTCACAGGCACACCGCTGTCCATGCATTCCCAACAGATGGCCATATTCTCACAAGTTTTTGTAGTGTGTCTTTGTGTCCATTCAGCTGAACAAGCATTTCTTGCTTTCTACACAGGAGCACAGTCATGATTTTGTATGCTTTAGCGTTAACTTTAATCTTCACTGGAACTAAGGGGCCTAGCCCAAACCCTCAGAAACATCCCCAAGACCATTATTCCTCCTGTAGCAAACTTTTTAGTGGGCACTATGCATTCCATTAGGTAGTAGTGTTCTCTTGTCATCCACCAAACTCACATTTGTCCATCACTTCCAGTAGTCGTGTGCTTTCCACCACTCCAACCGACACTGCCCAGCCAATCTTCGGCTTGTGTGCAGCTGCTTGAGCATGGAAACCTGCAGAGCTTGTGCTGATGCTTCAAAAACTGTAAAAACATGGCATCCTATGACAGTGCCACATTTAAAGTCACTGAACTCTTCACCATTACCTGTCGCACTGCCAATCTTACATATGGATGTGGCTGAAACACCTAAACTCTTGCTCATATAGTGTAACTTAAATTCTTACATGAGAACTCTCTAGGTTTGACCCAGAGAACTCCAGGAGAAGCGCCGAATCCTCTGGGTCGCAGGAGCAGGGTCTTGACAATCCCCCATCCCCGCCAATCTCCCCTTTAACTGAGGATGTTTCTCGCAATGTCAGAGGAATGGGAAAGTAGGTAGGGAATGGGCATGGCTACACACTGCTCCCCTGATAAAGAAGAAACTGAGCTAAAAGACATCAGTGTGGGTGAAGATCTGGATTGGTGTAGGAACAAAATGAGAATAGCTGATATTATGGCTATATTAAAAAAGAAGCCTTGAGAAAAATGAAAATAATCTTTTTATTAACATGTTATAAAATGTAATACTGAGAGATAAAAATGTAGTCATAAGTAAACATAAAAACAATTGAATTTCAATAAAGATCTCCAGCATGTGTTGTAGGTGCCTAGGACAGTGGAATACATTATATTAATGTCATCAAGAAGATATAATAGCCAGTCCTAGAAAGCAAACAAGATTAAAGCTCTGGGAAATAGGACAGTGTGCTATCACACAGGGAGGGGAGAAAAATAGTCTGGCTGGGTGACAAGTCCCTAATCTTCAAGAAGTGTGATAGTCAGGATGTAATCTTTTCAGGAACACAGGACACTAAGGATGTCTCTGTGCGTGCTTGTTGCTGTTAGGATTGTAATGAGAACACATTCTATCCAAAGCCAGACCAAGTGGAAAATTCAATTAAATGAACAAGTGTACGGATGTTGTGCAATTAGCAAATGAGGCAGCTTCCAGGAGTCCCACGGTCACAGAATCATGCTCCGAAATAAACAAATATTCTGAAATAAGGAGATTGAATCCAGGATCAGTCAGAGCTGGCTCCTGGCCGATAACAGTAATTTCTTGGCCTTTCAACAAATGGAAAAATGACCTTGGTTCCTAGCAAAAATATGAAAATCCTAATGCAAAGAAAGGTGGGAATGGAAGGGAAAAGAGTGGTAAGATCATGGACACAAAGTAAAGAACCAAAAAAAGAATATTGGCTGTTGCTAAACTAAAATATGATATATATGTTATATATTTTATCCTTTATCAAGTTACCCATTCTTTTATGCTTATTCTCTTCAATAATTTTACTTATTTTAATTAATGTTTGAAAATGCATCTTTGAGTTCAAATCTTAATATTGATAAAAATACGTATAGTATGTTGTAGAGGTGATCTACAAAGTGAGCATCGTGGGAAGTGCCGGCAGGGGAGGCTGTCTGACCTGCGGGGGATCTGTATCCTAACCCTGCTGCCTACCCGGCGCCCTGCATGTCCCGGGCGTCGGGTGCTAGACCCCGAATATAGGCCGCACCCCCACTTTAAAGACTGTGGGGGGGGAAGTGCATATTCGGGCCAATACGGTATATATTTAAATTGGCCCTTCATAATTATTGAAAACGTTTTAACTAGAACTATTTTGCCACATAAAATTAAAATGTGATTATTAATATAGTAATGTGATATAGGCTGTTATGCTATACCATCATCAATGTCTCGCTCAGTATATAGTGATGAAAGTTATGGTGTACCACTGTCTGTCTTATGCTGTATCACCCTCAGTGTCAAAATGTGTATTACTGGGTTTGGGAAATTTGTTTTACTATTATTTATTTAACTTGCTGATGTTCTAATATAATTCATTTCCTTGTTTTCATATCTACTTTGCTCAAAATAACCTCTGTAAAAATATAGTGATGGCTGGCACAAAACAATTCTTGCATCCAGGCAAAAGTGTTGCCAAGCTGTGCCTTTACTTATTGGTAAAAGGTTTACATTTCACTGACATATGGACAGATTTAATTTGGGCCAAAATCCACCCCAAAACAGCTACTTTGAAATCTGGCAACATTTACACAACTTTTCCTTAAAAGTTTTATGATGGCATTAAAGCAACACTGTACCCCAGAAAGCATTCACATGCAAGTATTTTTGTCTTAAAACATGAGACTGTTTGGCAGGGCAGCAAGACAACAGCCGAAACTCAAGGCTGCCCTGGGGAAAACAGGACGATATGGAGGTATCCTACATGTAAACTATAAATATAAAACTATGATGTTCCCACTGCGACAGGACAGCACCCTTAACTATGCATTTTAATGAATTAAAGGTATTGTGTGTACATAAATAATTTCCTTGGATGAAAACCTCTTTTCATTTTTTAAAACATTTTAGCTCCACGGTTTATTTACTTTTTAAGAAATGCTAGATGAATTTTGAACAAATAAATAGAATTGATAATATATATATTTTTTTAATGTGTTTCAAATGCTTGTGCTGTCAAAAGACATCAAAAGGTATCTTTTCTGAGAAAAAAAATGTATGTTTTTTGTAAACTCTAGGGAACACGTTTAAGTGTATTTTTTTTAATAATGAAAAATAAATCAATACTTTCTTTGAAACAAGTGTGTGATTTTATATTGCAGGTGGGAATTCAGTTAGACAATAAGGGCATCACAGGGCTGTTATCCGATAATAAAACACAAGACCGGGATTTCAATCATTTGATCATTAACTGATATCAAGTAGCCTTAAGCTCTCTGGCTTAACTCTTACTGTGCCATAGTGGACACAAACACAACTGAAATTTTAGTGCTATTTTAATTATATTGCCTTTAAACATCTGAGTCATTAAATAACTATTTTTTTAATTGAGCATATCCACTGAAAAGGGAAAATGACCAAAACTTTTCAATGTCATAAGCTAGTCAATTAATGTCTCTATTTCAACACATATTAATCTGTTTTTTTGTTAGCCATAATAACCTTGTACAAATTGCCTCTAACGTCTATGAAAATGATGGATAATTTGCAAAACCTGGTCACATAAATTACTGCATACTTAAGTGATCACGTTTTTAATTCCCTACAGAACATCTGACTACAAGACTAAGACAAGACTAAGATCCAGATCGCCTGCAGCACTGAATGAGACCCGGCTTTCTCCTCTCCGGCAGCCGGTGAATATCTGTGGGCAACCTCTGCTGCTACCCGACACTTCTGCCGGGGCTTCTATGATGGAGCATTGGCGTGACGTGACCTTCCAGTACTCAGTCATAGAAGCCCCTACGGAAGTCCCGGGTAGCAGCATTGCGCAGACGTCCACCGGCTGCCCCCACTTGGCACCAGGGAGTCTGGAGCACGGGGGACAAGTCTAGGGATGCATCGGTAAATTGGGGGACATATAGGGGGGTATAAGACATATCTGAGGGCGCAGAGTGGCATATAGGTGGTATAAGGCATATTAGGGGTGGCAAACAAGGGGGCAAAGTGGCATATATGGGGATATAAGGCATAGCTGGGGGGCAGAGTAGCAGCCTGTGGGGCAAATGTGCATAACTGGGAGGCAGGTTGGCAAATAAAAGGAAACAAAAATGCATTTTTCTCAATCATAGTTTTTATTAAATATGAAAATATAGTTTACATGTGAATTAATATTTACTAATAAAACTTTTTTCTTATAGGGTAGTCTTATATTCAGACTTTTTCTTTTTTCTAAATTCATATTCAAATTTTGGGGGGTTGTCTTATAATCAGGGTCATCTTAAAAACTGAGCAAATACGGTATATATGGTATATACATTTCCAAGCAAATGCAAGATTCCAAGCAATTAAGAGGAAATGTGCCCTTACTGTCCAATATCACCCAATATCTGATATTTCTCTTACGAGATGTGATGCATACATTCAATAATATGATAGTTTTAATCCTATGTTGGATTATATAAAGTTTTCATGTAATACGTGTCATTACCCTGTAAAGGTGTCCATGATGCCAAAAGAATGGAGAACCAGAGGAGCTAAAGCATACTCATAAGACACAACTCACCAGAGAATAAAGATAAAGAAGAAATAAATGACATTTACCGTATTTCCCCAAGTATAAGACGCACCTTAATTGTGGGGGCCGAAATTAAAAAAAATATATATATTACAAAGTTATTGTACTGGCTGCCTGGGCATGATATGAGTGTGATTGATGTTAGCTGCTAGCAATTGTTAGCAATCACACTTCTATCATGCTCAGGCAGCCAGTACATGCACATCACTTTCAGCCTCCCTGTGCCCCCTCTCTGTGCCCCTTATGAGAGAATGCCAGATGTCACAGGTATTTTAAAGTTAGGAGCACTTGTAAAAAAACAAACACAAAAGGAGTGACCACTTATGGTCACCCATGTTGAAAACAACGTTATATGGATACGTTAGCACTCAAAAGTAATGTCATAAACATTATGTTGGTCGCACGTTGTAGACGTTCCATGTGGATGTCAGCAACTTGGCAAGGTATAGCTGGTCTTTTGTTCAGGAGAGATTCTTTTGAAGCGTCCCAAAAAGGAGTCAAGAAAATCTGCACTTGAAATGAGCTCATCTTATATTTTTTTTAAAACAGCTGGTAGTCCGAATACGTTTGTGATACCTTTTATTGAACTCACATTGACAGTGTAAAGTGCAGAGTCAAATAAGCCTGCCGGACCTTAGAGGTCCCTGCTGAACATGCACACATTGGAAACATGGGAGGTTGCATAAACCTGCAACTGCATGTGATGCTGCTCATAACCTGAAATATTAGACGTTTTTGAACGATTAAATGTAAGTGTATTGTTTATTTATTTTTCAGTTTTTCTTACTAAAATTTTGTGAGTTACAAAATAAATGAACAAGCAGAAGCACCACTTGCCCTCCCAGCTGAGCCCTATTTCAGTTTTGGCTCTGAACAGATCCATTCCCAGAGAATCTATAATGTGTCGGGAACCAGGCAGTTTAATTAGAACTTATTGATCGAAGAGAAAACTTTGGACTAAACCAAAACCAGGCAACACAACAAAACTTTTTATCTTAACCCCTCAGTGTTAGAATCTTGAAATGTCAAGCTTTGGCGTTTCTTTCCTGCAGTTTAATATTTACTAAGGTATCCATAGAAACTCATTTAACATATATTTTTACTGTTTAACCTTATTGTTTTACTCCTGAGAGCATGCTTCCATTAAGATGTATGTGATGGAGGTACGGTCAAAGACGACATGTTTCCATATAGTATTTAAAAGTTGCAAAAACAGACAATCTGACAATGACCGGCTGGACACCACAAGAGTTGTGCACACAAACCAAAAATGATTTTGTTTGCACACAATAAAATTAATTTCCCATCCTACTAGGTTGTACAAAATTCTGCGCCTATCTCCCACAACCAGTTCCTTCCCTCTACTTCACTACTGTCTTTCCTACGCAGAATCCTCCCCCTGCCTTATTCTACTGGTCTCAACTCCCTCTCTTACACTTTTGTACTCCTACGCTGTCCCTTTCTGACTAATGCTTCCATGAAGCCCTACGCCACCCAACCCACGCACAGGAACTCAAGAGTACCCTGGTAGAAATTGTGAAATGTTGGCATTGATGTCTTTTGTTTAAGGCTAGTTATCATATGAAACCATTTATTATCACACAGTTGTTTGGCTCCTTTTTAAATCATAATGGTTACAGATATTGTAACAGATATCCCCCAAATGGCCCTAATCAAAAGTTTACATACCCTTGAATGTTTTGCCTTGTTACAGACGCACAAGGTGACACACACAGGTTAAAGTGGCAATTAAAGGTTAATTTCTCACACATGTAGCATTTAAAATTGCAATTAGTGTCTGTGTATAAATAGTCAATTAATTTGGGCAGGCGAGATACTTAACCATGGGGAGGAAAAAAGAAGTGTCAATGGAACTCTATAAAAATGGAAAAGAATATAGAGATATCCAAAGCCTTGAAAATGCCTGTTCAACGACTTATTAAGAAGTGGAAAATGTGGAGATCTTTTGATACCAAGTCAGGTAGACACGTGACATACTTGGGTTTCCAGCACGACAATGACCCTAAGCACAAGGCCAAGTTGACCCCCCAGTGGTTACGGCAGAAAAGGGTGAAGGTTCTAGAGTGGCGATCACAGTCTCCTGACCTTAATATCATCAAGCCACTCTGGGAAGATCTCGGTTCATGCAAGACAACCAAAGACTTTGAATGACCTGGAGGCAATTTGCCACGACGAATGGGCAGCTATACCACCTGCAAGAATTTGAGGCCACATAGACAACTATTACAAAAGACTCCACACTGTCATGTATGCTAAAGGGGCAATACACAGTATTAAGAACTAAGGGTATGCAGACTTTTGAACAGGGGTCATTTTTTTCTTTGTTGCCATGTTTTGTTTTATGATCGTGCCATTCTGCTATGGCCTGTTATGAATGTGTTTTGCCTGCTCACTCATGTTTTCTTTAAAAATGGTACATATATTACCAATTCTCCAAGGGTATGCAAACTTTTGATCACAAATGTATTACCTCTCCACTACATCATACACATACCATATAAAGCAATAAACCAACTTTAATCCACAAACCAATGAATTTCAAAGGAAAATTCAGAGCTTTCTCCTTCCTTTGTGTTTGTTTTATTGTGCGTCCTTCCTTGTTTTCAAGTATTCATACGAATCAACAAATTTAATAAAATTTGTTAAAATTCAAATTTCTACCAATCTAAATGCACATGGTTAATGCAAAAAACCCCCAAAACACACCTTTAGTCTTGTTTAAAATGGTAATTTACATTTACAAATATGTTTGTGTAAACAAAAATATTTAAATGCATGCAATTCAAATCATTCTATTTTAGTTGTGCCCCCCCCATCTGTAAGAGAAGAAGCAGGATGGACCATCTAGATTTTAAAATTAGCCATTTAGGAGGTGTAAAAGATTTGGGAAAAGTAACAGGTCCACTTATCACTTAACTGCAATTATTTCCTTTGCTGCCTACTCAGGGAGTCTGTATGCAGATTGTACCATAGACCCATTTTTAGCTTCCCCTTTTCGTTAGTACTCTTCAGTGTGTTGAACTATAGTATGGTATCTTGTGTGATAAAGGTCAGAATCTTGAACCACAATGGAGTATTTTTATTGAAGGTCAAAAACACTGCAAATAAATTGCCCCAGTGAATTCACTAAGGTTTGTTGATTTTGACATTTTTTGTAGTATTTTCTATGAGCTGAATTCAAAATTCATCCCTACAGAATTGAGTGAAAACAACCAATTGATTGTTAAAATACCTTTGAATGTTAGTGTAACTTGGCAAGATGTTATAGACAGAATGCACAAAAAAGCTAAATAAATATATTTTTCCGTATTTTGAGTTTTGAACTAACAACACTAAAAGAGATGCTCAGAATAAAATGAAGCTGATGTCTAAACAGTTCTAGCTTTAATAAAAGATCTATTCTTGTCTGTCTCCATTTTGGAATTGACACGCAATTAGTTACTAGAAAAGCAGTTTCAACAATACGGCTGTTAAAGGACAGAAGTGTCATTAAAGGGTCAATTATTTTGGTTGACCTAAACTCAAAAATTTTACTTTAACAAACATAGACAGGAACTCCAGAATATTTACAATAGAAAAATAATGCCATTTTGAAAAGGTAACTATTTTTTTTACCACAATCCATTCTGGTCCCCCCCCCACCTTGTACCTTTCTTTGGTATTCTCATACCGTCACCTCTACCCTTGCAAGTGAATATATACTTTAGCTACTGGAAAAGAATGGCACTTTTGGCACTATAAAGACATAAATATTGGTGATTCCGTCACACTACATGGCCATATACTGCATAGCCCATCACTATGTCAAAGTACCCCAGTTTGGCGAGTCCTGTCTAATTTTTCATGGCTATATTACTCACCAAGTAATAGTGAGTAATAGTGATTACATTTTTAATCCAAATGAGACTCTCAAGCAACCTAATACCCAGGAATCTAAGTGTGTATGCCTTTTAGGCTTTTTTTTTTTAGTTGTGCACCCCCCTTTCTGTATATTTTTATTGCTGTGCTTATTTGCAGGTTCTTGCACTTGCCACTTGCATTGCCTCATTAATAGTGTCCGGAGAAGGGTTTCAATTGCTTGGGAGCCTCATTTGGGTTAAAAATCAAGTCCGATTCAGCTCCTTGGTAAGCCATGCAGTCATGTAAAAGCAGAAAGGACTCGCCAAACCTGGGGTACTTTAACGTGGTGGCGACTAAGCAATGTATATAGTGTGACACAATCTCTAATATTTGTCCCTTATGTAGGTGTTTTTGAATGGTGTTCTCTGGGTGTACGCTGAATTATTGCTTTGTTTTTAAGAATTAATAAGGTTTTGGATGCTTCATATTAATGTGGATGACATTGTGTACTTTTCCGTGTTATCATATTGAGTCTTGGCACAGCAAAAATAAATGAATAAATAAAAACAAAAATAAACAATATTCAATAAAATCTCTCTTCACAAAGAATAAGAGAAATCATCTCATCTGTCAGTCATTTCTTGGCCTAGTGTCCCCCATTATATGCTTTCCAGGACCCTTAGATGAAATTTTCACCAGTGACATTTGAGGGAGAACGGATTTGTGATCGCCAGGAACGTGTCAAGTTCATTTCATTACTGCGGGAAAGTAAAAAGCAAATTTATCTTATGGAAAAGCAATTACTTGTGGACTGACCGGTTCACAATAACAATATAGGAGAGATTTCTTATTCTTCCAGCCCAAATCCTCAGCTAGCATACCGCTGTTTGATTTTGCTTTAAAGCAATTTTATCTTGTTTGAATTGCAAAGGCTTTTAATCTTCATAAAGCAGGTTATTATAATGGAGATGGGTCTACCTCTGTATTAAGAAACCAGCTGAGACAAACACTGGCTAGTTATTCATTAGCATAAAGATTCATTAATATTTATTATGCTAAGTTATCCTATGTAACTAATTTAAGATTCAATCTAAACTCATACACTAGTTCTACCTCTTCCGGATATTTTTTTTACTCATCCGATCAAAGTCTAAAGTCATAGAGTTGTTACTTCACCTTCTAATCCCTTTCTGAACCGACAAGCACTGACTAGCTAATTCCAAGAAACATTCACTCTCAAACACAGCAAAACATCTTCATTTATTATTGATCGGAGAATTTGAAATCACTTGAAAATTTATGAACCAGTGGATCGAGATAGTCGCATATTTCTCTGGGTGCCTACTTTATTCCAGACCTAGGGTGAATTTTTCTTCCCATAAATGCGCCCTCTACTGAACTAACCCCCTACTCCCTCCTCCCAGAAGCACATATCCTTAAACAAATCTTCCACAGTATCATATGTGAAGAATAGTGGAACCCCCTGCCCGGTCACTAAATGCGTACAGCTCTGGATAGATTCCTCTAAAAAAGTCCTCCCCCCTCCGTGCACGAGTAGAGCTGCTCTGGATACCGTCCCCTAATCCAGCACCCCTTATCCTGCCTGTGTGCCAAAAAAAGCTGATGTAAGGAATTGGAAGAGTCATGACTTCAAACGGGTTCAGAAAGCAATCTACATTTGCTTTCTGCACCCAAACATCAGGCATCGGGGCCATGTCTGGACCCTCCCTGGGGCGTCAACGTCAGTTTATGGCGGCGGATGCCCGTGTTAAAAGAGTTTAGTAGGCGATCAACAATCACCTCCTAAACTTCAATGGTGTCGCTGAAATGTCTCGATAGCGAGGCATTCAGTGACACCGAAAAACCACCCGAGGACGCTCTGTGACAGCTCCAGAGAGCGGTCACAACCGCCACTGCGAGATTTTTCCACTCGCGTCCTTTCAAAAAATAATGGAGTTGGAAAGAGAACTCTGGCTCCACTTGAAGGTTGAATACAGGGACTGCATTCAACCATGCAAGTCAATGAAGCCCAGCTTTCTAAGCACTTTATATTCTCAGATGGGGTGTCTACTTTTAAAAAATTAATGATTTGTTGGGGTAAATTGAATTGGCCGGGTTCAACAATGTCCCAATTAACACACGGGGAACAATGACCACATGTCCATTTCCAATTTGAAAAATACACACGTCCCAAATATGGCCTTTTAGCCCCCAAACAACACGACTAATGCATGCATGTGGGGTATCACTGTACTCGCGGGATGTTGCTGAACACAAATGGGGGTGTTGTATGACAATGACATATACCAGGACCTGTAAAATCATACCTGAAGTACAACGTGTGTGGGAAAAATACACACAAAAAATACTACTGAAAACTTTGACAAAGGCTGGTGGTAGAATTAGTGCATGGAAAGAGTTAAAACACCAACATTTTAAATACCCAGGGGTGTCTGGTTTTCAAAAATATATGGTTTTATTGGGCACACTGAATTGGCCGGGCTCAAAATGTACCAAATAGGGCATGGGCAGTGGATCACCAAATAAAGTTTAACATTGAAAAATGTGCATGCCCCAAATATGGCCTTTTTGCCCCAAAACAACCAGTGAGGTATCACTGTACTCAGGGGGTGTTGCTAAACACATATAGGGGTGTGACAGTGAAGTATACCAGGACCTGTTAATTCATACGTGAAGTAAAATGTGTATGAAAAAAAACCACAAAAAAATGACTACCACAAAGTTTGACAAAGACGTCTGGTAGAATTAGTGCATAGGAAGAGTTAAATACTAGCATTTGAAATACCCTGGGGTGTCTAGTCTTCAAAAATATATGTTTTGATGGGGTAAATTGCATTGGCCGGCTTCAAAGATACCGGAAATAGCACATGGGGGAAGAATTACCAGATTTAGAAAAAATGGTTTTGAAATAGCAAAACGCTACTTGTACTTATTGCCCCATAACGTGCAGAAAAAAAGCAAAAAACATAAAAACATTGGGTATTTCTAAGCTTAAGACAAACAGTTGAATCTATTTAGCATGTTTTTTCATTAGCTGTTACAGACGAGTAAAAGATTTTTCAAGTACAAGTCAGAAAAAGTAATTTGTTTCAAATTTTTTCACTGTATTTTATACTTTTTTAATAGAAAATTATATGACATCTAATGACATCTAAAGAAAGCCCTTCTTGTCCTGGAAAAAAAACAATATATCACTTGTGTGGGTTCTGTAGACGGGAAAGAGGAAAATTACAGCTAAACACGAGCACCACAGAAATGTTAAAACAGCCATTGTCACGAAGGAGGTGGAATGCTGAGTGAGAAAGTCTGGAGGCACAGAGAGGAATGCCCAAGGAATTGAGAGGCTAGACAAGGTGCAGTGCAATGCCCAAACAAGAGCAACAAGACACCTTGGAAATGTAAACGGAACGCCCTGCAAGTGCTAACAAAAGGCGGTATAAATACAAATGTAGGCCCCTCCCACAAATACAGGCAAAAAACAGCCTTTACATTTATTAGCTTTATTATGATGAGGGTGTATATGGTCTGTGCCGTGCATTTGCTTTTCATTCACGATTAAGGGCTTTGGGTGTGAAACACATCAAGGGTGAGCTGCTTCTGGATTCAGGTTATCTGAATAGTACATTATATTGCTGCTTCATAAAAGTGTTGCCACCCTATGGTTTCATTGTTGGCTTCCTCGACAGTACTCCTTTGGGAGCCTTCGATAATCTCTTACATCTGGCTGCCACTATACCGTATAAATGTGATATCGTCTTAATGTTATCTTATCAAGAAAAGGCAATGAAATATAATCAGGTGACATGCTTTATGCAGCACTTTACCTTGAATCTGTGGTTATAATTCTAGTAAAGCAGGAGTAGTTACATTTTGTGGGTAATAGATGTTTGGAAGGGCCATCCTGACAGCAGGAAAAAGAGGCAGACTAGATGGCACAAATGCTTCTTATCTGCTATCACATTCTATGATTCTTTGTAACCCAGACAGAAAGCCATACCATCTTAGACTTTGAAGACAAGTATTTATTAAACCAGGGGAGTAACCAATCCTCCACAGAGGACACCACCATTATCGAGTGGACATTGTTTTATTTGATGAAAGACACTATTTATCTCCTGCCTCATACTCTTTTAGGGTTCCCATACTTCTACTAATGAGGCATCACGTTCTATTTACTGTTAATGTTACACTAGTGCAGAGGCTGGAGTTGCTGCGGGCCATTCTGGCAGCAATAGGATTAAACTTTCTCCTGCCAAAAACTTAACTTGGGTCTTGTCTGTTGATTGAAAAAAAAACAACACTGAATGAGTGTATGTCTCTGCTGAGATTGATGGCTTGAATGACACATAGCTCTGAGCAGTATTTTGAGGTGACATAGGACTATATCAGTCACTAGATATTATCCCAGACAGCTATGATATGATATGAGACCATGGGCAGCTTGACAGAAAATAAACTTTTACGTGCTCAGATATAGGTTGTGTTTGCCAATAAAATCTGGAGTGAAATGGGTTGTAGGAAATAGTTTAGAAAATTATACAAAATTAATAGATATTATATGCTATTCTTCCCACAGATAAAAATAAACATGAATATTACCACTGAACTGAAAACATCACAACATTTGTTCTGCTTACAAACCCCTTATTATATAATAATGTGAAATGTCATTTGAGGGCTTTTTTGACCTAAACAATGAATGGAGTTTCTGCTTCTTTCAGAAAAAAAATTACGTGCCAATTGTTTCATTAGGGCTATAATTTGCTATATTCTTTTTTTTACAGCCTTGCAGAAAGAAAAAAAAACTGTCTGGAAGGTAATTTCTACATTATTATTTTAGTGAGAGTGTAATTGATTAGATGAAAAGTTTTCTAGTAATCCAGAATTGGCCAGTTAGCATGTTAAATGTTAATGTTCATCGCAGTACAAAAAAAGACTGAACAAGTATGGTTTGTTTGGAAGGACTGCCAGGAGAAAGCTTCTTCTCTCTCTAAAACGAACTTAATGCACAGTGCCATGTTTGGCAAAAACCAAACACAGCATATGAGCACAAACACCTCATACCAACTGTCAAGCATGGTGCATGGGGCTTGTTTTGCAGTCACTGGACCTGGGAATCTTGCACTCATTGAGTCGATCATGAACTCCTCTGTATACCAAAGTATTCTAGAGTCAAATGTGAGGCCATCTGTCAGACAACTAAATCTTGGCCAAAATTGGGTCATGTAACAGGGCAATGATCCCAAGAACGCCAGAAAATCTAGAACTGAATGGCTGAAAATGAAAAGAATCAAGCTGTTGCTATGGCCCAGTCAAACCCCAGACCTCAACCTGATTGAAATGCTGTGGCAAGACCTTTAGAGCTGTGCATAAACAAATACCCGCAAACCTCAATGAACTGAGGCAACATTGTAAAGAGAAGTTGGCCAAAATTCCTCTAGAATGATGGAAGAGACTGATAAAGTCATGCAGAAGACAATTACTTCAAATTACTGCTGCTAAAGGCGGTTCTACAAGCTACTGATTATTTTTTGTTCAATAAATCATAACACAATGTAATATGTCATGTGGTGTTGTTCATCTGAGGTTGTAGTCACCTAATTTTAGACCTGCTAAGGAACAGATTTTATGTCCTGATATGTAAAACCATAGAATTCAAAAACAGTGTACTTTCTTTTTCACACAATACAAACAAACATACATCCTGTACACTTACTTACCTACAATACATAAACAGTGTTTTATTGTGCATTTTTGCCCTGTTGTTTTATAACGGGCTATGATGAGCTAGGCTATGTTTTATTGATGATTTCACACTGCAGTTTGCTTTTAGATGAGTTTTTGTTTCTGACCTCTAATGCACAAAAGACAATGTAAAAAAAAGCTTGATAAAGACTTTTTAAATTTTAGATTATGGATTTCTTTTTTATTATTCAGTCTTTACTTTTTACTTTACTGAAGCAAAACTGGCAATAGAGGGCAAAGCTAAACATAACCCAGACTTATCATTCAATGTCCAATACATAATCTACACCAGAAGATTACATATCTATAATTAGTTAATTCATATCAACTAATACACACTTGCAGAAACTACTGTATGACGAATTGTAGGTGACTTAAGGTGCGTGTGTATCTATCTAAATTCCATATTTAAGCCATGTGTCATATTTTTCTTCTGTATATATGTATGTATTACGTTGTCTGAGGAAGGTAAACGTATGGGTCAGTGGGCCTGCAGTTGGGCTGGCCTAGTCCAGATTGGTTGCCCTTGGTACTGGGAAGGGCTTATGTCTGCATTATATAAGTAAACCTCTTTCTGACACTAAGCCTCTTGGATCAAGAGAAGAAAGCATTAATCATTTCTTTCCAGATCACTAAAAGAAGAATTCCTATCTGATGGCTGATCTAGAGATCCTTTTGGAGCAGATCTGAGCTTCTGCAGTAGACTTTGTTGTTCCAGGAACAGCTGAGAAGGCTGACAGGAACAGGAGTGAACGAGGCGACGTTAGAAAAGAGGTGGAAGAAGCTTGCAGCAAAAAGGTCTTGGGAAGAAGCAGAAAGATCTTGGGAAGAAGCACAAAGGCTTGATCTTTAATGCAAAGTGGATCTGAGTCCTGGTCAGAAGGCGACCAGGGACAGTTCCCCTGACAGAATGCCAAGAACACCTGAACTCTTCATCTCCGTGGCTGAGTTGCAGTGGGTAAGGCAGGGCACACATCAGAAAGCTCTCAGGCAGAGGAACTGTAGCAAAGACAGGGCTTGGAAGGTCTCAGGCAGGGCACACGGCTTGGAAGGTAGGTTAGGGTAAGTCTGGAACATGCCGGGGTCTGGTACACAAATCAAGATCAAGAACATAGCCAAGTTCATACACAGGAAATCAAAACAAGTGAACGGATCTTTACCTGCAAGCAGATTAAGAGGGACCCAAGCCAACTAATGCAAAGGCCCAGACTGTTTGGCTAGGCAGAGTACTAAGTCAACAATAAAGTCGGGACGGCTGCAGAGAGCGCGGCTGGAGGAAGTGTCGAGCAGCGGGTGCACGGCTACCCGCTGCCTGGGTAAGTATAGTTTGTGAAACACAAACATCTGGCCCAGTTTTATAGGAATTGTGTCAAAGAAAGGGAGAAGAGAGCGAGAAGAGAGCAAAAATGTTAGAACAAGAGGTCATAATCTAAAACTAGAGGGTCAGAAGTTTAGATGTAATTTGTGGAAGTTTTAATTTACTTAAGAGGGCGGTAGATAAACAGAACAGCCTCTCAACTGAAGTAGTAGAGATTAATGCAGTGAGGGAATTTTAACGTGTGTGTGTGATAAGTATGAAGTGATCCTGAATCTAAGACAAGACAAAGGACTGATTAAGATTTGAATCAGACTCAATGGTCCAAGTGGTTCTTATATACTGTCAAAGTCTATTTTTTCTATAAACTGCAATAAAATAAAGGAAAGATTGCAAAAAAAAAAGGCTTTATTTAAATGTTTATCACATTTTCTTTATAAGCTAATAAACAATCACATTAGGCATAAAAGCCAAAGCATTAACTACAAATTGGCCCTTTAAATGCACTCTTTAAACAAAGACATACAATACAAAAAAAAAAGAAAAAAACAGAATGGCTGACAGATTAAACCTTGATGGCACTTATGAGACTTATGTTATTCTCCATGAAACATACCTATTAAACGGATTATGTTTGAAGAGAGGTCTGTTACAGAACCACATTATCTAAAGTATTAGAAAGCTTTTTATTCTTTGATCGTAGGTAATGGAAACTCTGGAATGATTTAGGCCCTTTCTGTTACATTGTTTTACATTTTATAAAGACTTGAGAGTCAAGTATCGGGTGTCAGAGAAACTCTAGATTTGCTATTTTATGTTGCATTGATTTGTTTCAAATGTATGTTTAGTTGTTTAAAGTATTGTTCAAGATATAATCCACGTAAGACCTTGTTTAAACGGTAACAGAATACTCTTCCATTAGAAGGATTGCAGACAGTTTAATGTATTATGGGGGTTTTTTTGTATTTATCCACAAAATTCAGTTATAGAAATGGGTACATGGGCTACAAGATAACAAGATATATCTCAGAGTGATTCAGTTAGTACCTTAAAAATCAGTGACATTGAGGTTTCATAAACACAATCTTTATATAAAAAAACAATAGTAGTTATAGTAGACAACAGATCTTACAATTTCTTGAGATTAAGAAGTCTGTTCTGTATAAATAATGACTTTTCTGACCTTAAATAAGCCAACATTTTACTGCATGTGGTCAAATTTGGAAGACACACTTTTCTGCCAGTCTTGTCTGACCTTAAATCAAATTTTGGGAGTACCAACAAAGTAGACAGACATCTCGGTAATGAGATTCTATCAAACGTGCTACATAAAGAGTTAAGTCATTCTAATTATTTCCAGTATTGTCCTTTTCACAAAAAACATCCACTTAACACCTCATAGTCTGTAGGTTCACCCTGACAGGGGCAAAGTTCTGAGGGAGATCTGTCAGGAGAAAAAAAATAAGAAAACTGGCCCAGAGTAATTATCATCTCCAATTCCTGAGTGGATTGTGTTCTTTTCTGGACAATGGTGAGAACAGATACAATGCTGTTACTGGTGATCCCTGGGGATGATGAGCTCCCGTTGAGTACGAACCTAAAGAAATATACTTTTCCGTCTTGCACAGAGAGCTATACCATGAAGAGATCGAGTTGGACAGGAAGAGAAAACTAAGCGAGAGCAGAGCTGAAGTGTGACATGTTTAAATCTTGACAGGAGGAATATTTATAGCAACTGAGGACATTGATGATAGACCTAATGGAGTCCAAGAGATGACAACTGAATTCTATTTAAGATGTGCACAGTGTTTAGATGAGTGCCCTACTCTTTAATTCTCAAATCCATTAAACCACGCTATAGATGCATTAATATAAACGCTAAATATATATTCTGTAGATTTTAAAACCCAGCAAGGGTGTGAAGGATGTAATTGATAAAATAGTCTACATGTACCAGACTATTCAGCAAACCTGGAGTCGTTAAGTGGTTCCCACAATTCTTTAAAATATATCCCTTCCCTAAGGTCTCAATGCAACTGAGTGCACTCAGTAAAAAGTTAATTAATTCAAAATTCATAATTCAATGAGATGTGCTGCTAATTCAAATGAAATAGAGAGTCCTACACTTCCTATGGGAACAATACTATAAATCAATTTACTTGGAACACAAGCTTCTCTCAGCAGATGTCAATATACTTACCATTACCAGCACCAAATATAGCTTGCTTTCAAAAAAAGCCAAAAAAGCAAAACAACAGCCAAACAAACTTTCACATTATTTAATATGAACTGAAATAAAATACATATAAATGCCACAGACACTTGCAAAAGATATGTTATCAAAGGCAAGAAACATCTCCAAGTGTTGGCGATATTGCAAGAATAGATTATGACAATAATTAACTGTAATTTCCTACATCACAACACAGAAGATAGGAAACCATAAACAGAATATCTACCATATAATGTGTAGATCAGCCATTGACATGGATGTGATTCAAGTAAATTTGAAAGATTTTCTGTATCTCTTTTGAAAAGGTTAGATATTTCAAAAGTCGGAATGCAGAAAGAAATGATGCAGGCATTAGGGATCCGTTCCCTTTTATCCAACTCTCTCCAAATACCCTGCCACACTTACTGCTCATCTATTTTCTTTGTACAACGTATCACTTTGTTTGTACTCTGTAATCAAAACTGCAACAAAGCGAATACATTTGGCAGACTTGGTTTACAAAACCCAAAATGTCTTTTTTTTTGACAATCATACGAACCATGCCATGTTTGTGACATAATCATAATAATATCTTTTCTCGTGATCACAGATTAATCTTCAGTGTTTTCTCTCTCTAACAGTCAGTTTCTAATCCTACCAAACAGAGGCACTGAACATTTTACAATCTTATGAATATTAATAACAGAAATTTCATTAGCGATGACAACAGAAATTGGAAGCTAAAAACTGTTTATATATCACTGTGCTAAGATTTGGAGACTGCAAATCTAGAAGGACTGTGTAATTTATTGCCAACTTGTCCTAAACTGATATATAGTCTTAGTGGCAAGTATGTTAGCACAACAAAGAGAGGCGAGACTATTTAACCCCTTCAGTCCCCTATGGACGTACTGGTACATCCAAAAAACGCATCCCAAGAAACCCCTATGGACATACCGGTACGTCCTGCCCTTCTTGCAGCGCCAGGGAGTTCAGGCTGTCGTTTGACATCCTGGACTCCCCCCGATGCCCGATCTCATGCGCGAACATCGGAAAACTGTTGCATTTTTAAACGCAGATTGCGTGATCGGGCATTCCCTTCCGGGCTTCGCCACTGCTGTCGTCAACTGGAAGGTCATCGGAGGACAGAATATCCCTTGCAGGGATATCAGATCGCTCTGATGGGGCACAGACACTGTGATCTCTATGCAAGTCTATGGAGACTTGCATAGAGATCACAGTGTGATCGGTGCAGGGGCATCGCAGGGAGGAGAGTGAGAAACCATTTTTCTCATTCTTCTCCCATGCTAAAAAATGAAACGAAGAAAAAAGTTAGTGATTTAAAAAATAATCGCGGAACTGACAAATTGCTCCGGCACTTGAGTTATAGGGTGAACACATGTCCCGGGACAGTCCCTCAATGGTCCCTCAAAGTCCTGGGCAGCCTCAACCCAGCACAATGCCTTGTCCTGGAATGAGGAGTCTGAGTGAAGGATGTCTCAGCCAATCAGGAGAGACTTCTCAACTCTCCTGAATGCTTGAGAGTTCAGATAGGCTGAGTCCCTCCTTCACACCAACTCAGAGTAATCTGCAGCCAGCACCAGGTATGTGTGCTTTACTCTGTGTGTGTCACAGTGTTTGTGTGACTGTGTTTCTCAGTTTGTGTCACTGTGTGTAATGTCTGGTAATAGAGGAGTTAATTCTCTGAATCTACTCATGCCTGGTATTAGAGGGGTTAACATTCTATATCTACTCATGTCTGTAATGAGTGTATGTATATTATTAAATCTGAAATCAACATGGAATATGTTGATGGATGGATGACTACATGGAATACCCTAAAATAATTAAAGGGACAAGGCTGCTAAATGCACAGTGAAAATTGGTATATTGTTAAATATTGTTTCATATCTGCCATACAATTCAGAAACAAATGTAATTGCTGTTAGTCCTGCTCAATGACATGCCAGATTATTTTCGTAGTGACCATATGGGCTTTATTTAAGGCCCTCTGTATTAGCCATATCATGAGAAACTCAATTGCATGTCATATGGCCAAGGACGGATTTTAGTTTTCTGTCAGGCTTAAATACAAAAGGCCAGATGTTGACAAAAAATGTAATTTGCCAACAGAACATTTCAGTCTGTAAGAAAAACAAGAACATTGTGTAAAATTATAACTGAGTACCAGCCACTACCAAATAATAACCGACTTCCAAGAACCAAAATAACCTGGCCCTGACTGTAAATATAATCTTCTTTGCCAACATTAGATAATGCTCTTTAAAAGGATCACTCCAACCATGGAATGCGCATTAACACATATATAATATATATATATGCATTCAGCAGATTACCCCCATGCCCCACCATTTGCTGTGCAGGAGATGATATACTTACAGCCAGTCAGCCCCAGCTCTTGCCCCATGTCTATAAGCAGTAAGCACTCACTTTGATCTCAGTTTGAGTACCTTCTTGCCACTGAGTAGCTGTGTTAAGCCACCAATCATCAAACCACAGAGGAGGTGGGGACTTGCAGCTTCTACTAAGAGAAGTACTTACTTTTCAGTGACACTGGAGGGTCCGTTTAACATTTAAAGATAAATGAGTGAAAAGATCCTCATAAGAAAATCTAAAGGAGTTGCGTAGAAGTCAGGGTGAGGCCAGGGAGTCTCTTGGGTGTAATATTTCTTTGGCACCCACCAATTAACACACAGGTTTATACATACACATACTTACTTTAACACATACTCTAACGCTATATGTTAACACTATGCCCTAATACCACACACAGTCTCTAATACCACACATCAACAGTGCAACTTATTTCTCACAGGTAAGCCTCACCTCCTTATGGTTCCAAACCTGTAATACTGAACCAGGTAAGGTCCTAATATAAAGTGACATGTTTACATAAGGTGACAGTTGCAAGGGGCACATACACAATATACTCATAGTACATGTCCTTTCATATCCAAGGATTTATGTTTCTAACCTTTTAACATTTGTAGGACAGAGTTGATAATACCTGACAAACGCTGACATAAAAATAACAGAGAGAAGCACAAATATGCTTTTTAATCTATATTAACCTTTTCATGACAATGGCTGATTTTATTTTTTGTACACTTCGTGACAATGGCCGTTTTAACATTCCTGCGGTGCTCGTGTTTAGCTGTCATTTTCTTCTTTCCCATTTACTGAACCCGCACAAATTATATATTGTATTTTATGATACCATTATTTTGATCATATATATAATTTGCTATAAAAAAACAAAGAATAAGAGATGTGAAAAATTGAGAAAAAGGGCCTTTATCTGACTTTTACTGAATATTTTATTCATCTACAAAAGCTAATGGAATACCCAGTGTTTTCATGGTTTTTTTTACCGCACGTTATAGGGCAATAGGTATAAGCATATTGCTATTTCAAAACCATTTTTTTCAAATATGGTCATACTGTGCCCATATCCTATTTTGGACATCTCAAGCCAGCCATTTCAATTTACTAAAAGGCCACATTTAGAACTTATGCATTTGAGTTTTCCCACTTGGCATTCTGACATGTTGAAGATCCTACCCCCATGTCCTATTTGGGGCATCTTTGAAACCGACCAATTCAATTTACCTCTATCAAACCCCAGGGTATTTTAAATGCTGGTGTTTTAATTCTTTCCATGCACAGATTTTACCACCAGACTTTGTCAAAGTTTGCAGTAGTAATTTTAGTGTATGTTTCCCCACACATATTCTACTTTAGGTATTAATTTACAGCTCCTGGTATTTGTCACTGCCAAACAACACTCCAATACCTGGAAAGCATCATCTCCTGAATACAGTGATACCCCCATGCATTGGTTTGTTGGGTTATTTGGGTGCTAAAAGCCCCCTTTGGGAGTTGTGCATTTTTTTCGTAATTCCAACACCTGGTCAGTCTGTGCCCATGTCCTATTGTTGGGACACCTTTGAACCTGGCCAATTCGATTTACCCCATCAAATCATATACTAAAAACGCCATTGGCATTTAAAATGCCAGTATTTTAACTCTTTTCACGCAAGGAATTTTGTTAAGGTTTAGCACTAGTTTTAGGATTTGGGATAAAACCACAAACACACACACATATATATATATATATATATATATATATATATAAATATATATATAATATATTATATTCAGTTGGAACTGGATGATGATTCCTCTGATGGTGATATCAGTGGGGAATAATAGACCATCTTGAGAATTTGTTTATGGTTTAATGGAGGCCGCCATCTTGTGAGAGGCGAAATCTTTCTTAGTGGCGCTTGTGACCGCTCTCCAACCATATTTTTCAATACGGTGAAAATTTTTGAAAAAAAGGTCTTTTTCTGACTTTTACTGAAATCTTTCCGGTATTGAGGCATTTTAGCAACATTGTTTAAGCTTAAATTAAGCATCCATCGCCATATTATTAATGGCAGATGTTGACATTGCTGAATGCTTGGACATCGAGGCATTACAGCAATACCATTTGGGAGAAAAAAAGTGATCGTAGACATGTTTAAAGTCATGATGTGCCAGTCAAATCAATTGTCGTCAAAGGGTTAACACTCTGTTATTATGTATTCTGTAGAGTACACCTTATGGCAGTAAACATTGTAATTGTCACACACTCCCAAGGGTCCCCGCTACACTTACCCCACATCGGGTAAGGGGAAAGTGGCGGGCAAGGGATCATCTCTCACAAGCTCTTCCTCTGCTGGATGCTCACACGCCGCTGCTGACACTATTTACTATTTTGCATGTGACCAGCAGGGAGGGGTGCGCGAGTGATGTCAGAGGTCAGTCTCTTTATCCTGGTGTGGTCCATGCTTCCATCTCAAGTTGATTGCAGTGTTGTTCAGCGTGTATCTGCCCCTTGGCGTTCCTGACCTTCCTTTTGCTGTAAAATTTGGCTTTGTTAGCTTCCATCCTGTGTATGACCCGGTCCCTCTGACTACCTGCTCTGGAATTTAACTTATGTTCTCTGACTATTCATCTGACTACCTGTCTAGTGTATGACCTTTGGCTTTTCTTCATTTGTTTTTTCGTATTCACACTTATTTAGCGAATCACGCCCCAGACCCGTTTTTCTCATTCTCTGTGGGATTGTCTTCAATTTTTTAGTACTCACCTTGCATACTTAAGGGCTATCTATATATATACTTATTTCTACCTATTCCGAAGCCTCCTCACTGTTAGGATAATCGAAAACCTGGTGAGCATTTCTTAAGGTTTTACCTCTTGTACTGTTCTACTGGGAGGTCTTCTGCTGTGAGTACTCCGGCTAACAGCAATGTAGTTAAATAACAAAACAAAGGTTGGAACTACACATAATTAAATAAATCACTGCATGATCGGAGAAAACAAGATGCCTAGTTAATGCAAGTGGAGGTCAAGGCATCCATGGCTTCAGGCACAGTTAAAGAGTCCGTTTATTGTCACATGTGGCCCTATCAATGAAGAATGCATATTTAAGTACTAAGCAATTTCTATGTAAAAAAAAATAATTAAATAAAAGTAAACATGATTTAAAGTATTTCTGTACTAGACCAGTGTGACCACTTCATTAAATAAAACACAGACACAGTTTTTTCATTCATATTTTACGATAGCTATTGGATATATATGGCCACAATGTATCATCTTGGAAGACCGCATTAACTACATGAACACCTGCTGGCACCCCCAATGCTCGTCAGCTAAAAGTACCCAATCACTATCAACAAGACATAAGCCTAGACAGTGTCTTGCACCACAAATAAATGTATACCTCTCCATGGTTAACTCATGCGCTGTACGGGCTCCACCTTTAACATGTTTTATGTAAACTCTATACAGCAAATTCCAGTCCACCACAACCACCAATCAAAACTTGACAAGTTGACTGAAAGAGGTCTCCATTACCTGATGATCTCTTTCTTAGGTTATTCTGGAACTTGGCTTTCAGTGGTACACATGCATTTTAATATTAACTAGCATTACAAGCATTATTGTTATTAAGGAGAATACAAGTGGGAAGTATATTTCTCAAGTGAGAAGTGATAAGAAGACAACTTTAGTTGAAAAAAAAATAATGTTGATGGTCCATGTGGTGGAAAATACATGAAATTAATGACTGTAACTTACTCGTAGTACATTTTGGGACAATGTCTCAACATTTTTCAGTGTTGCTGTTTAGCTGTAATTTTATATACTGTTTTGTTTTTTTTTTCAGGACAAACAGGGCTTTCTTTAGATAGCATTAATTTTATCATATCATCTAATTTACTATAAAAAAGATAAAATATGGGGATTTTTTGTTAAAAAATGACTTTTTCTCACTTTTTAAACAAAAAACTTTTACTCCTCTGCAAAAATGAATGAAAAAAACTGCTAAATAGATTCTACTTTTTGTCCTGAGTTTAGAAATACCCAATGTTTTTATGTTTTTTTTTTTTTCCTTTTTTCCGCACGTTATGGGGCAATAAGTACCGTAGCGTTTTGCTATTTCAAAACCATTTTTTCCCCAAAGCTGGTCATTCTGCCCCATGTGCGGGAATTTTTTTGAAGATAAAGAATTGTAGGACTTGCTCAGGACGTGAGAGTGGGGATTTTTACATGTTACCATATTTTTGAACATTATTTTTTTTTTAATTGTTTAAAGCTATTTTAGCTTGTGGGAAGGGCAATTTTTCTTGCGGGGAGGGCTTTTCTCCCCGGATCCACAGTCAACCGCGATGCTGCTGTTTAACGGCAGCCCGTACATGTATGGGCTTTGTCGTTAAGGGGTTAAATATGTAATATTCTATCACAGGCCCCAGCAAACAAAAAGTGTAAAGTATGCTACAACTAAATCACAAGATGTAGATTTCTTATGTTAATAATTACTATTACCTCCTACCTACATAGATGTCTCTACAGGGGGGCAATTGCCCCCCCAGATCATTCCTTGCCCCCACACTGAATTTGGAACCCCCATTTAAAAGTGCCCTGTGTTGTGACAGCAATGTGATTCACCATGAAGCCCCTAAAACAGTAGCGTATCTGCAGGGGAGGGGCGAGCGGAGAGGCTGCCTCCCCTGGTCCGGTCTTCAGGGCCGTGCCGAGGCAGCTGCAAGATTGTGATCTTGCACAATATCAGCAGGTACCGATGAGCAGGGCAGGTTGGGGAGATCACAATCCCCCTCTATCCAGCCCAACATTAGGGAGTGCGGGGTCTGTCGCTCCCTGATATGACGTCATCCCTGCGCTCTGCATCAATAGCCGGCACATAGTGATGAGGGAGCACTAAAGCGGAGGTCTGAAGTGACAGACCCTGACAGACTTGCGCTCCCACAGCTGGATAGAAGATGGAAAATAGAAGAAGATAGAAGATGATAAAGGTAAGAGATGGGGAGAAAGGGGTGTAGGGGCAGTGTATGTGTATATATGTGTATATATGTGTATGTGGTGTTTGTAAGCTGGTGTGTGTATGTGTGTGTGTTTGGGCAGGTGTTTGTGAAAGCAGTGTGCAAGGGCAGTCGTGTGTGAGGGCAGTGTATGTATATATGTGTTCATGGGTTGGTGTGTGTGAGGGCAGTGTATGTGTACATGTGTTTATGGGCAGGTATGTGTAAAGGCAGCGAGGGAACACAATTTTCAATTCTTGCATCAGGCACAAAAGAAACATAGAAAGTGACGGCAGATAAGAACCATTCGACCCACCCAGTCTGCCCAACCTCTGAATACTTTCCTTAGTCCCTGGTCTTATGTTATATCTAGCTTAGCACTATGCCTATCCCATGCTTGCTTAGATGTCTCCACTGTACGAACAGCTACCACTTCTGCTGGAAGGCTATTCCATGCATCCACTACCCATTCAGTAAAGTAATATTTCCTGATGTTACCTTTAAACCTTTGCCCCTCTAGCTTAAGACTATGTCCTCTTGTTGTGGTAGTATTTCTCATTTTAAATAAACTCTCTTCCTATATTGTGTTGATTCCCTTTAAGTATTTATATCTGCCCTGTCACGTCTTTCTTCCAGGCTATATATATGTTAAGATCCTTTAACCTTTCCTGGTAAGTTTTATCCTGTAATCCATGAACCATTTCTCCAACATATCTATATCCTTCTGGATATATGATCTCCAGTACTGTATACAATACTCCAAGTGGGGTCTCACCAGTGCTCTGTATAAGCGCTTCCCTCTTTCTACTGCTAATATCTCTCCCTATACAACCAAGCAATCTGCTAGCATTTCATGCCTTTAAATCCTCTGAAATAATTACCCCTAAATCCCTTTCCTCACATGTTGATGTTAGGACAGTATCACATATTCTATACTCTGCCCTTGGGTTTTTATGCCCTAGATGCATTACTTTGCATTTATCCACATTAAATGTCAGTTGCCACAGCTCTGACCATTTTCCCAGTTTCCCATTTGGCTTATCCAGGGATGAAGGAGCCAACTACAGCTCTGCTCACAACAACCACGCAGCGCAATAGCCTGTTGCTTTGTCTATGCACTTAATTGTAAACTATAAAGTTCTCTTTCTCAGGTCTGGAGCAATACCTGAGGAAGAGAGGAAAACTTTTGAAAGCTTGTCTTTTAAGTATTATGTTAATCCAATAAAAAAATGTATAATTGCATACTGCAGTACTGTTTTGACTGTGGTACCTTAAGTGCTCCGCTATGTATAGTTCCTAGAGTCACCACTGCTTCTATAAGTATATCATATGCAAATAGATAAAAGAACCAGAAAAAAACTTATTACTGGAGTACACAGAGTACAAGATGATGTCCTGATCCTCTTCACCAACAAAAAATGGTAACAATAAAATCTTAGGGGAGGACTTTTTTATAAACTTATTCCTGTAAATGTTATATTAGGATGCATTAAAAACAAAACTGCAAAAACAATAAGTACAGTACCTGACCCCTCCAAAGAAATACTTCAGATGGTTGTAAGAGACGTGCTAGCTATTCCACTGTTCTGCTGTAGAGTGATGTTATTTCCTGCTTTTCATTTTAAGCCTTCCCTCCCTGTATTTCTTCTGATGTAAAAACGGGGAATTCGTTTTTGAAGTTTCACTTTCAATTTCTTGCTCAAGTCCTTGTAATGCACCACATGACACATACACAACGCAAACAGACGAAAAGTATTCTTTTAGCTCAAATTCTATACTGTGCATATTTTCAGAGCTATGAATATTGTATTTTATTAATCAAAGTTTATGTGTAGTTTGGCTATTTGGATAAGTACATAAATAAAGCAATTTAAAGCTTATTTTTAACCCCTTCAGTCCCAGGGTTTTTTGTACCTCAAGTCCCAGAGCAATTTTGCCATTTTTGTGGTATGTTGGTTCAGTGCTTATTCTCCTTTCCTGTGAATAGTATACAAACTATATATTGTTATTTTTTCAAGGAGAGAGAGGGCTTTCTTTTGATACCATAGTTAGATAATTAGCTGAAAATTAAGGATGAGAAATTTAGTAAAAACTAGTGAAAATGTAAAAAAAAAGTGTGCATTATGTTTTACAAAGCCGTAGAATGTTTTTTGGAATTTGCAGGACAAAAACATATGGAATTGTGCCAATTGAAAATACCCCCCTTTTCCCCTTGTGGGTCACCCTAACGTGACGTAAAAATTATTATACGTATATATATAAATATATATCTTAAAAAAAATGAATAATCTAACCTGTTATGGTAGATTATGAAACACTCATCGATGCAGAGTCCTGGCAAAGAGGGACAGGAAGGGCAGTGGTACCTGGAGTTCTTCCTAATACCCTTTTTTGTAACAAACTCTGTATCTTTTCTGAGGCTTCTGTTTGGCACCAGTGTGAGGGGGGGGGTTGTGCAAGAAAAATGCCTGCAGGTAAGATGCAGGACATTCTCTTCTTGCACATTTATGAAGTGCGCAGGGACGCAGCACGCCCCCCACAATTACGAGCCACCTCAGGCAATGCAGCAAGTGTGCCGCTCACGGATGTACGTGTCGGTGTGGCACGCCCGCGGCGCTTGCGGGTGGGTGTGCACGCTGACACGCCACTTAGGTTGAATGGCGTGCGTCGGTCGCAATGACGTCATTCTCAGTGTTAATTGGTTAATTACTCCATTTTCACACCCTTGCTCTTATTTAAACCCTCAGTTCCATTACTGCAGTGCGCATTCAAAGAGTATTACTGTTGTTTGCTCGTTTTTTGTGTTTCTAGTACATGTGCTATATCTGTGTCTATCGTGTACCGAACCTTGGCTTGTCTTTGGCCTTGATCCTGTGCCGCCTGCCCCGACCTTGGACTTCCCTGTTTTGGCTTTGTGTTCACTATTCCATCTCTGCTATGTGGGTTCAGCTACCTGTGCTACCCCAGGGCCCCACATAACACATTGAACGGGCCAATATGGACCCCGCGGAGATGGAGAATGTGTTCTCCCGCCAGGAGCCGCAGGATCAGATCCTCACGTCCCACGCCATGTAGTTACAGTCTATGGATCAAAAAATGGATACCATGACGGAACTTATACGGTCTTTGGTAGTGACACCACCGCTATGTACTCCGTTAACTCACAGAGAACCCAGCCCTGAGGATTTTGGTCAGAGAAATGCGACTTTGAGAGAATCAGCCTTCCGTTTTTGGGGTATATTATCTCAGCCAAAGGCTTGGAGATGGATCCCAACAAACTAGATGCTATCACTGCTATATATAACTTTTTTGGACCCTACCTATTACCTAAAACCCTACTCTATTCCCAATTCCCTCTAACCCCCCAACAAACTAATCTTTACTAACCCTAACACGATATATATTTTTTTATATGATGATTGCAATGGGCTCACCAAGAGAGCTGTAGTAACTCCCAGAGATCACCCAGATGTATCCTCCTGTTGTCCCCGAAATCACTTTCAGCACCAGTCAGCATGCACACCTTGGAACTCTGCTATGTGTACCCAATAAGTAGACACAATTACCTTGAATTGAGTACAGCAGGAATGAACAGTTTATTGATGTAAAACATAGACTGATATAGCCACAGAACCTTATTAACATAAATTAACAGATAGATGTGTTCAACCCAACCATTAGTTCCCCTGGCAGCAATCCTATCGATGGGATTAGTTAAACAATGGAGTTCCTACCTGTGCTTTCTTTGTTTGGCAGCCATCTCTGAGTACCTTGGGGCCCTGTGTGATAGGGCATTTTGTCACATATCTCCACCTTTAAAAAGAAGACTGAACTGGGGCCAGACCCAATCGAGTTTGCAACCAGTTCAGTCGGAGAGCACAGCTCCGTTGCTCCTAGAGTTGTGGATGCAGGAGGCTGGCAAGAGGTACCTGTCCCACTAATCAGTACTGGGGTGCACTTAAAGACTAAGAAGTTCGGGTCCCAGGCGAGGACAACAGTCCCACTCGCCAGGGCAGGGAGACAGGGTCCATAATCTGTGGGTAGCAGGCTTTCTTTCAGTCCTCTACATGGGCCCAAGTGATGGACAGTTCCATCACACACTCCATCACATATCTCCTTTTTCTGGGGGAGACTGACGTCTGATAAGACCCCAGACGGTTTGATTCCGAAGTCTGTAGATCTGGACCACCACTGCCAGCCACAATTTGGTACTCCCCAAAACAATTTTTTAACAACAGAGCATTACTCACCCAGCCGCACTCTGCTTCTCCCAAATAACGTAACTGCCGCTGGGAAGAAGGGCCAAACGTGCTCTATCCCTGGAGTCCTCTCAGCCGCTGGGGAGAAGACAGAGAGGCTGGGGAGTCCCTTCTATATGGTGTTCTGGGATAACTGCCCGGCATCTCTGGGGACTGCAGGTGGCGACTCTAGTCCAATCCACCTGCATGGTACAAATGTTTGTATGATCCACTACGAGTGGAGGGAAGCCACATGCATCCCCTCCTGTATACTCCATCTGCTGGGGAGAGATGTTGATCTTCCTCTCTCCCATTGCCAACACTTCTGCTGGGGTTACAGGATCCATAAAAATCACCGCCTCGGGCAACATTGCGGGGGTAAAGCCAATGGAGCTGGGGTCACAGAGGAGAGCGGGCAGAGACCCAGCAGCACTCTGCCCGAGGACAGAACTTCAGCTGCATTTGTAAAATCCAGCGGCACCACTAAATCTGGGACTGCCCGACCGGACCCTCCTTGGTTGCTGCGGTCAGGCTTGGGAACAAGGGGAAGGGGTGTGCAGAGGCCAGCAGTTCAGCTGGGGGATCTGGCTGGGACATGAAGGGGGGGTCTAGGTCAGTTTCTGGGCCATATTGCGGGAAATAGGGCAAAGTGTCTGGGGTGAGGGAAGGGAGCAGGCAGAGGCCAGCTGCACTCTGCCCGGCTGCCTATGCTTCTGTTGGGGGCACAATACTCACAGGATCCACCTCCACTGCTGAGCACGGTCAAAGAGTTCTCAGTAGTCCTGCTCCAGGATCCATTCTTGATAAACCAAATAATCGAAATCAGCCCACAAATCGGGCAGGTAACAGGGCACATCTGCAAGAATCCCTTCTGTAAACTCCCGGATCTCCTCGCACCGATACTTCGATGGGCTCCTAAATTCTCGGTCCTCCTGTAGGCTTTCCATTATCAATCCCGGGCCACACAAAGTTATCGCCCTCTGGCAGGTAGTCATTCTTCAGCTCTGTACACCGCTGTGCGGCCTGCCAATACAGGGCCCGGTATCCACATTACACAGTCATTTCAAGTGGAAACAACGTCTCCAACTCAGCCACCAAGTCCTCTTGGGGATGCTCTCCCAGATACGGCATTTGAGGATTAGGAGGACACCCGGGTCCACTCTGAGAGCCTCCATCCAGGCATTCAGGTAGCTCGCGACTCTGCTGCGTACCAACACGTCCTGTAGTAGAGAGACAGAAACGGTGATACGTTCGCTGTGATCTTCACAGCGATCGCGTGACCTGGCTGCCGGATGGGTGGCACTCTGGGACTGGCTTGGATATGGGACAGTCCCCGAAGGCGGAAGCGGACCGTTTGTCCAGAACATACCAGTACGTCCATAGGGGATTCTTGAGATTTTATGGACATACCAGTATGTCTATAGGGGACTGAAGGGGTTAAATATGTTGTGCTGCCAGATAAATGTTTAATTTTTGGAGGGGAAGCTGGCAACTTATGGCCCTGGAAGCATGTAAAGCCATGTTGCTCCCTGCCCCCTTTACCTGACACACACACTATTTTTTTTACACAAAAGCATGCATTTTTACCATCATTGAAACATTGAATCCTTTATTTTTCATTTTAGCGTAATTGTCATGAAGTAGTTTTGCAAGATGGAGGAAGGTGAGATTGGCTGCCTGACTGCAAGGATCCGACAATTTTCCAGCATGTGAGCTTGCTGATCTAACTATTAATCAGAAGCTGTCAACCCGCAAGCATAGGTTTTAACTCTATTAATGGCATGATTGAAAGTCGCCATAATTGCTGTTTAGATTATTATTTTATAGCACTTGCTGATCAGTATGTGGGTTCCCTGTGATGGTCCCTGCATTTCCCTGCCCCTGTGATCCATCGGATACGCACACTGAAGACATGATGTTCTATGCTGCTATTAAGAAGCGCCTATTCATGACAGCATTGAATGTCATGAAAGGAGGGAAGAATAGCAGTCACACACATGTAAGCAAGTTGAATTCATAAATGTGTGTGTATATATATATATATATATAACATATATATATCGTATTTGCTCGATTATAAGACAATAATGCTCTGAAAAATACCCCCGTATTATAATCCGGGTCATCTTATGGGTCTGGCTATGAGACTAAGATCCAGATTCCCCGCAGCGCTCCTATTTAACACTCCCCCCCAAACTTACCGGTGCGTCTGACTTCCTGGTGTGTAGTCAGGGTAGCGGGTAGACGTCTCCGCATTTCGCGTAGGCAACTTCCGCTGCAGCCGGAAGAAAGTGCGGTTAGCAGTAGGGGTTGTCTGCGTCTCTATAGGTAGGTAGGCAGAGCGCTCTATGATATGCCTTTTAACCTCCTTAATGCCACTCTGCCTCCAATATGCGTTTTTAACCCCTTTATGCAACTCTGCCTCCAGAAATGC
>VKOC01000004.1:26173804-26194242 GCA_009364415.1 Spea multiplicata
GGGAGATCGTGAGAAAGGGATAGATGGGTTGGGGGGCCCTTAACAGATTCTCGCACCGGGGCCCTGAGGTTTCTAGTTACGCCCCTGCCCTGACAAATCACTAAAAAATTGGAGGATCTCACAAGTATCTGCTTTCTGTATGTCCTGTCTGTATGCAACACTGGGCCAGTAAGTTTTTGCATTTATATTAAGGTGTGCCAGCTTATTTTGTGTTTTGTACAGAATACAACAAGACCATGGCAACTCCAAACCAAGTACTCGCTCTACCACCTTCTAACTTCCCCTCTTCATCACAGCTCATAACATGCACTGTACATGTCTTATCCACTTCAACATTTTACGTATTTGTATCATACACACACAAGAACATTCCAGCA
The DNA here is from genome assembly GCA_009364415.1 of Spea multiplicata. NCBI lineage: Eukaryota > Metazoa > Chordata > Amphibia > Anura > Pelobatidae > Spea > Spea multiplicata. Next base: position 26,174,182 of record VKOC01000004.1, read on the forward strand.
AAAAGTCTGAATCGACTTTAAATAGACCATACACAGTTCTTGTAACATTGTTGGCAATCATAAGTCTTTATATGAAATATATATATATATATATATATATATATATATTTTCCAACTTTTCTGGCTGAAACTGAATAAACCATACAGGCATTGTCTGCTAAAAGCCTGAGAGACAATGTTTTGCCTTAATCACTAAATCACATTTTACAAAATTTGGGGTAAATTGAAGCTTTAATAAATAGATTGGTACCTTTCTAAAGCTGCTGCAGTTAATCATTATAGAGCTATTTTTTCATGTATGTTATGCATCCTTTTGCTTAATATATAAGCAGGGCAAAATGCCTTCTCCGAAAATAGGTTATAGTAATTTATATTTACAAATCAGCTCTTCAAATAATCAGAAATGGGAATTACTTAAAAAGCTCATAACAAAACTGAAATATGTTAATATCAAGATAAAGGAAGGGATTTGTTTTAGTAGATTAAGAAGATTAAGCTATATCTAGATAGTCTTCATCTAGCTGGGTTTTAGCATCTGATTGTCAATGCTCATTCTCTATCCTTCTAAGATGCCAGATTAAAGACCATTTCAAGGTCAGGTTGACTTGTCATTGTGAAGCACAGGGGAGATTTATTGGGCTGTAACATACATATATATACGTTTGATCTCTTCTTTTACTAGCACCTGAGGGAGACATGAGACTGAGTTAAAAGAGGGATAGCAATGAGTTATAAATACAGAATGTAATAACTAGATTTTGGCGCTGGCCAACTCTTCGTGTTTGTCTTCGTGGGGGAAAAAATCTTCGTATTCCACAAATATTTGCCCATTCCTATGTTCAGTGTTGTTTTTTTGTAGAAGGGGTTAATACGAGTTAACGCGGTACGCACTACGCAGCAGCTTTGGCACCAGGATTTTAAATGTCCGTACGAGCAACTCGTACTTCATTGGTTGATGGCAGACGAGCCCTCTGCTGGTGACCAATAGAGTCGCTCCTGCAGACTTTTAACTCCAAGAGTTTTAACTCCAAGAGTTGTCCGTACGAACAACCAACAGAGTCGCTTGTACAGACCTTTAACTCTTGGAGCAGGGAGACCATGGTCTCCACAGGCCAAGTTGCACCTTCAGGAGTTAAAGGGCCGCACAAGTAAGTTTATTGGTCACCTGCAGGGACCTCCTCTGACATCAACCAATTGGTTGATCCCTAGGGAGGCCCCTGCAGGCTACCAATAGAATCGCTTGCACGGCCCTTTAACTCCTGACGGGGAACTTGGCCTGTCTCTCCATTCCAAGAGTTAAAGGTCTTTAAAGCCTGACGGCGAACCTACGGACTTCTGTTCTTGTTATCTATGCAGCATCGCAGCGAGTTAAATGTCCATAAGAACGGCTTTATTGGTCGCCGACAGCGGCCTCCTCTAGCATCAAACAATTGGTTGATGCCAGAGGAGGCCACTGCAGACAACCAATAGAGTCGTTTGCACAGCCCTTTAACTCCTGACGGCGAACCTACGGATTTCCGCTACCGTTAACCCCTGCTATGCTGCATAGATAAGGTAGGCTAGATGGGGAAGGGACCAGGGAGATTAGTAGACGAAGAGGAACACGAAGATTCTCTTTCATTTTGTCGCCAGGTAGTATGTTCTGTATTCGGGCTGAACAACGAAAATGCAAGATTTGCAGTTCTATGATTCAGGTTTTCTGAAGCATGTCTGTCACTTTATTAAGAAATCTGTAAACCAAGCTGAATGTTTACATAATTTTACAGATGTTAATCCTCTGATTTAAATTAGGACTGAGCACTTTTTTCATAAACATTAAGGAAGAGCATTCCAAGTCATTTTTACCTAATACATTACAAAAGCAACTTCTTGTGTGTTACTCAGAGGGTTAACTGCATTAGAACCTTTACCCTTTCCAGTGATAAATCTTACCCTATTTGCTCGATTATAAGACAAGGTTTTTTCCAGAGCAAATGCTCTGAAAAAGACCCCTTGTCTTATAATAGGGGTCGTCTTATAATCAGACCTCAACTAGGTCTGACTATGAGACTAAGTGTCAGAACCAGAGACGGAGCGTAGCGCAGGATCAGGTGACCAAAAGGCTTTAATGAATAAGGTAGCTTTAAACACACAGTTCAAAATACATAAAGCACAGTACCGTAGTCCAGCAAACAATTCCAAGGTCAACAGGCAGGCAGCACAGTCTCAAAAACAAAGGCACAGTTACAATTAAAGGGGCAAAGGCAGGTAGAGGAATCCGAGAAAGGGTAGCCAAAGTTCAATTACCAGAAACACAAAATCTTCAAGCTGAAGGTCTTAGGGTATCCACAAGGAACACAGCTCAACTAGCAAGCAACTAGTGTAGGATTTGCAGGGTCTTTATAGTGTCTCTGATTGGAGATCCCTCCCTTGCGCACCTGATCCCCTTCAGAGTAAACCTGGTCTCCTCCCATGCACACCTGATCCACCTGGTCTCCTCCCCTGCACCCTGATCCCTTTGAACACACCTGGTCATCTCTCCTGGGCATGGTAATTGGTATGGGAGCGGTAGGCAAGCTCCTCCCCCTCCCCTCCTGATTAGCATCTTCACTCTGTCCATCTCCTGCCTCCGGGGCGTAACCACGCCCCCCCGCCACGAGGAAAGCGCGCGCTTTGGCTAAGCGCGGTACGCGGCTGAATCGAGGCCGGGGATACGGCCTACCCCGCGGACAGGCGATCGCGCCGCGAGGCATCTGACGCCCGGGATCCGCTCCCCGCAACGACGACTCCCGCCGCGAGGTAGGTAACGGACCCCGGTCCTGACACTAAGATCCAAATCCCCCGCAGCAATGCAGAGGGCCTGGATCCTCCTGTCCCCCCACACACACTTACCGGTACTTCTGAGTCCCCGGTGCTTAGTCCGGGCAGCGCGTAGAGCTCTACACAATTCGCGTACACAACTTCCGCTGCAGCCGGGAGGAGGTGCGGTTAGCAGCGGGGTTGTCTGCATCCAACACGCAGACCTTCCCCGGCTGTCAGAGGGATCACGGGGAACTCTGATGTCTGACAGCCGGGGAAGGTCTGCGTTGGCTGGCGGACTACGCACCGGGGACTCAGAAGCTCCGGGAAGTTTGAAGGAGGGAGGGGGAGGGAGTGTTAAATGGTGGGCATAAGGCATTTCTGGAGGCAGAGTGCTCTGTGAAAAAAAAATGTTCACATAGTTTACATGAATTAACATTTACTGGTAAAGCTTTTTTTCCTATAGGGTCGTCTTATATTCAGGCTTTTTCTTTTTTTTCATAAATTAATATTCAGATTTTGAGGGGTGGTCTTATAATCGAGCAAATACGGTATTTACTGCCACAAAACATTATCTGCTAGAATAACCTTATTTTTACAGCAAAGATGTTGTATTTAGCAGCAATGTATTTGTCACAGAATGGGTTAAGTCATCTTTAATTGAGTATTAAAGATTCCTATTATTTCTAGCCCGGTTTCAAGATGCATCCAAACAGAGATGAAATGCAAGCAGTTTGATTACTCAGCGTTATATCCATACGCTTTCTCGCTAAGGCTATTTGCCTAATCAGAATTCCTTTGTGATACAGCTCGCATTACGGCACTAGAGATGATTTAATGTGGGACTGAGATGCATTCTTCTTTGTAAAAATTCAAATATTAGTCGACAGAAACATTTACTTGGTATTTGGAGCAGTTTCACCGTTTTTTTTATGAGAGCTGTAGGAGGGGGTTGATAAGATGTGGAAAAGTAAACTTTAAGTTGTTGACAAATCTGGCACCAAATATTTCACAATATATTCTATGCTTTTTGACTTTTAGAAGTGTGAAAGATGGATAGCAACATAGACAGACAGAACAGGCCTGTCACTTTCCCAAGTCAATAGCTAAGCTACACATTAAAACAGCACAAGTCACCTGAAATTAAACAGTCTCATGTTTGATTCAGATATCTTTTAAACAAACACACCGATTAAAGAACAAATGCTACCAGATGGGGAAGTTTAGATTTACATTCAGTCCGTAATATGCAAAATCCTCAATGTTCTGACACGAGAGCAAGTGCCAGCATGATCATGCCACACTTTGACCATGATATCAGTCACGCCCTTACCTCCATCCCTATTACCGGTTCCTTCGCGGTGGGGGATGAAGTCCTGGCAGCATTGCATCCATCCCGCTCACGGGCACATATATCCTCACTCCCCACAACACTCCTGGGGACTTGGAGAATCTGCAACACTACCACACGGCATCCACTGCAAGTACTGGTGTTGCCACTTTCCAAGATGCTGCCATCTCCCTCAAGTAACCTCAGACCGCCCCATCAAGCACCATGCTGAGAAGTATAAAAGCAATTCTCACTCTCCTTCCTGTGCTTAGATATTCAGACTGGTGTCCTCTGGATCTTCTTTCCTATCTCTGTTGCCTTGGCTTTAGTATCCTAATATTACCCAGTTCCCGACTTTTGCTTGCCCTCACATCTCTCTCTCTCTCTCTCGTCTCCTTATCTGATCTACCATTGCGGACCTTGGAACTCTGAACCTGGCTTTACTCCTCGCTGATCTTGCCTCCCCTATCCAGACCTTGGTTCACATACTGACCGTCCTCTTCTCTCAGTATCAGTGGCTGTGTGTCCAACTCTTGCATTTACACGATTACTAGCAATCCTGCATATCGGACTCCTCTCGTCTGATTGCTAACATGACATTATCACTTAACTATACCTACTTGTCATCAGTTTCACTAAACAGGGGAAATGGCCCTGACAACCAGTACATAAACTTAGATTTCTAGATTGTCCCGATGAATTAGGGACTGTTGTTATGTTGAGAGGGTCATCTAAAATTGAAACCAATAGCTTAACCATAGGAGATGATATTCAACCAGCCTCACAACTCTAGCTTGACAGAAGGGAGATTTGGTTCTTTGTTGAGATAGATCTCTATTCTCCTACTGTCACTAGTCTACATGTACAGCTTGATTTTGAAGCCATAACCTGCTGTGCTAAAAAAAACTGTATGGATCAGCAGGGATCAGAGAAGAGGGTTTAAATCTCGCAGCTCCCCATTAGATAATCAGTAACTGTGAGACAACCCCTCTCCCTCTACCCATGTAAATACAGAAGGGGAGGGGGGCAATCTTGAGAGCTCTGATCAAAAATAATAATCTATAGTTGCATTAAGGTTCCCAAAATTGAGTTTGAAGAGGATAAATTCTCCTTGCCAGGATATTCCATCATCACAAAACACATTTCTCTGTTCCTTCCTTATGGGAAAGGGCATTACAAGGTCAGTTTGAAAACCTAGCTCAATTTTCAAAATATTCACAACAGCATATGTCCCCAATGATTTCACAAAGAAAATAAAATTGTTGTGAATAAGTTCTCAGACAGGAAGAGGAAGGAACCACGTCTGCCTTAAGCATGATTAAAATAACAGAGAACAGCACTTTGCAATCTACATGTTAGAAATTGATGTGGGCAAGAAGTATTCTGCGGATGTTTGTCCATTTAAACTCAAAGAGAAAAATGTGAAATGTATATTCCACTATAATTAAAATTTAATAAAATATAGTAATTAGTTTTTGTACTTCTCTTTCTTCTCTTCCTACAATTATATGGTGCCACAGAAGACAGATCGGAGCTTGATTTAACATGGTAATTAAGCCTTCCGCTCTTCCCTTTCTAACTTTTGTAGAATCTCTATTCCAATCATGCAGGCTTTGGATCATTTTTATCACTGTTTAAGGCATGATTATATTAAGGAAACACATGTTTTTTTTGTATTTATCTATTTGCATTTTGCTATCAGTCCTCTCTATACACTTCTACGTTTCCTTTATATTAAATAAATATTGTCTCTAATATTACTTGACTATAATATCTACACTATATGACCAAAAGTATGGGAACATCCAATTCAAAAACCATTGGTATTAATATAGAGTTTATCCCCCTTGGCTTTCCACAAGATTTTAGTGTCTGTTGCAATTTGTGCCCATTCAGCCAAAAGAGCATATGTGAGGTCAGGCATTGATATTGGAAAAGAAGGCCTGGTTCGCAATTGGTGTCCAAATTCATGTATTCAGCAGGGTAAAGGTGAGGGCTCTGTGCAGGACACTAGAATTTCATAATCTTATCATGTCTTTATGGACCTTGCTTTGTCCACAGGGGCACAGCGATGGTGGAACAGGAAAAGGTCTTTTGCTAAGCCGATGTCACAAAGTTGGAATCATATAATTGTCCAACATACCTTTATATGATATAGCATCAGCATTACTCATCACAAAAGGGCCCAAAACTATGATCAGCATTTTTAGATAATGGAAACACATATTCAACGACAACTCCTCTCTTTATCTTTTGAGTATCTGTCACGGACTGGGTCCAAACGGATGACTGAAAAGACCCAGCGCGCCCGAAGATTGTATGCAGGAGTCACAATGCAGTAGTGGAGTTTGGACAGGGCCTGGTTGCAGGGTGAACAAAGCAAAAGGAAATCCAGGAATGGATCGAAACAAAACAGAGAAACTAAAGCAAGACAGAAATGCAGCTCCGCAGCCTGGGCAGAACGTGACAGTATCGGAGGCCATGACATTTTTCTTATTTTAGGATGTAAAGATATTCATAAATATCTGTAGCAAACCATACATCACTAAAAACAAAATCCCCCCCAAAAAATCTTCCACTTTAGCCAAACTTCCAAAACATTTTTCTAACAAATTCACACCCTTTTGGTCAATATATCCCATAGTGGTTGTATGTGTATTATGATACTGTACAGCCCCAGGGAGTTGTACAGTTTGTTTAGAGGTATAAAGAGAACATTAAAAAATTACTACAGGTATTCTGTGTACGTATAAGCAGGTGTCCTTGTGATCTGTTTGGGATTTGCAATGCACTAATCTGGGACCGCTGTTCTATTCCTACCTAAAAGTCACAGCTCCCTATGATGGCATGATATTGTACCTGGTGATTAAGAAGATTCAAATAATATGTGACCAGGTGTTCCTGTTTTCAAGTTCACCTTTTTGATTGAGACATCTGCCCATGAGCATCCCCTGAAATAATTTTATTTTTTCTATTTATTTTATTGGTAAATCAATTTGCTATTCTGCAGCTATATCTACATCTACAGTAACAGTGAATTTCTCACAATAATTGTGATCAGCAGTTGGTATTTCTGGAGAAGCTGCATAAATGAAGCATCTGAAGCAGTGTTTGAAAAAGTATTTCAAATGGTGAACGATGACACTCTGACTTAAGGGAATAAACATATCATAACTAGATGTCTATATGTTGTTTGCCACTGGAGTCCCCCAATTAACTTTTATGTCTAAGGGATCCTGCAACCTATGTCTGGGAATATATATCACTTGTGTAATTTGACAGCTTATAGATGCCTACATTCTTTGTATACACTAACTTGGGGGACCCAGCTATATCAGCCAGTAAATAACTTGACTCAAGCACCATCTACTTGGGGAACATCAAGATAAATATCCCACACTCTGTAAACACACTGTAATGGTAACGCAAACATCACAAGTAATCCTGAACCAAAAACACACGTCTTTGTATCAGGACAAGAACATTTCCTGTTAATACCTTCAGCGAGAACCTGTGAGAATTGGCCTAGGTGTACTTTAACAGTATATACCATTGTTTGATAAAATGACCGGACACTGTGCACTATAGCCCTTCGGCTAGTGCTTTTAGCGTAGCCCTCCTGCTCTAGTGCCAATTTCCCATGGGACCTATAGCACAGTTGGTATGTTTTTTAAACTAAACTGGCCCCTCCACACAGTCACTGCTTTCTCCAAACCTGTGCAGATGTTTAAACACCATAAATTCCATAGGTTGCCAGTGATCTCAGTGATGCACAACAATACCCCCAATCTGGAAAGTGACAAAACTCACAATAACTATATTAGCCGTTCGTCTAGCCTTATCAATCCCCGATCAATAACTGATTTAGTGCCTTAGCACACTAAGTGGGGAACAATGTCCAACCATATGATCTGGGTACCCGGATAAAATGCCCACAACTCATCCAGGGGGTCCTACATACGTCATTACCCCTGGTGTGAATGACCAGGATTTGGGGCACACCACACCAGAAGCCATCAAGCCATTCCAGACAAATTCCAGTATAGGAATTCTGTGTAGCTGGAACCATGGATCTCCGTATGAGGGTCATAGCCTGTCATCCCCCAGATTCCATATCCAACCCAGTCAGGGAAAACCATCCTCCCTTGACCCCAACTGGTGGAAGTGGACCCACTGCTGGATCAGCAATTTTATTATGAATTCCTGGTGCATACACTGTTAATGGCCTGCATCACAGACATGTTGTCACACTTAAACCTGAACTTCCTGTCCCTAAGCAATGAGCCCTAAATATCCACCGCCACTACAATGGAATTTTTTTTAGAAAAAGGCTACATTTCTACCAAACTGTACTCAGGATGGTCGAAATAAAATCAAAATTACATAAATATCATATCTGAAATGTACTGCAAGGTGAATTAGTAAGTTCTGTAAGCAAGCAATAAATTAATTCTGAAATGCTTCTAGCGATTAAAGATAGTCCGAGTGCATAAGGCATTTTGAAGCATGAAGATTGGGGGAGTCTGACTGTCCTTAGGTATCCTTCAACAATTCAAGGTTTCTTTTTAATCTCATTTCAGCTTGGTTCCCTTTATTAAATATTAATATTCCTTGGTCACATGTTTGCTTTTATCTCCGTCTCTCATCTTTACTTTTGTATCAATACTCTCTTGAATTCCACACTCGTTGGGCACTCCCACTATGAAAGAGAAAAAAGTTGCAACACAATGATATGGAAATAATAATATTAATGCAAATAGGTAATGTCTCTCTGCTTCTTGCATTCTCTTTTATGACATGGCTTATTTCCATTATTTTTACACAATACTAATTGAACAATATCCCAGGGATATAAAACCTGTAGCTAAGCCGTTGTGAAATATGAAACATTTGATGTGATTGTGTCACAGGGGGAGCATCTAGTGGGAAAAACAACTTGGAAAGTGTTAATTTTCAAGCCTCATATCACCAAGTACAATGTCAAGCGTCGGATCCAGTGGTGTAAGGCACGTCACTGGACTCTAGAGCAGTGGAAATATGTTCTTTGGAGTGATGAATCAGGCTTCTCTGATGGGCGAGCTGGAGTTTGGTGGATGCCAGGAGAACATTACCTCCCTTACTGCATTGTGCTAACTGTAAAGTTTGGTGAAGGAGGGATAATGGTATAGGACTGTCTCTCAATGGTTAGGCTAGGCATCTTACTTCCAGTGAGGGGAAATCGTAATGTTTGAGCATACTAAGACATTTTGGGAATAGTTTTGGGAAGGCCCTTTTCTATTCCAGCATGACTGTGCCCCAGTGCCAAAGCAAGGTCTATAAAGACATGCTTGGATGAGTTTGGAGTGAAAGAACTTGACTGGGCCCCACAGAGCCCTGACCTAAACCCAATCAAACATCTTTGGGATGAACTGAAATTGAGATTACAAGCCAGACCTTCTTGTCCAACATCAGTGCCTGACCTCACAAATGCTCTATTGAATGCATGGGCAACAATTCACTCCAAAATCTTCTGGAAGTAAAATTTGGAGAATACTCTTAAATTTGGGCTCTGTTTTCTTCCTCCTTGGAATTTCCACAGGTAATAATTTCCATTAAGGCAATAACATTGTGTATCACTGACAGCAGGAGTGTGAGGGGTGCCACTCTGGCACACAGAGTTCCCAAATCTGCAGAAACTTCCCTGTCCCCTTCTCCTTTCTCCTATTTTTCTCTTGCTTCTTCTTCCTCTTCTCCCCATTATGTCTTTCTTTGTCCCCTTCTCCCTGAACCAGACCTCCTGGAGCACTTTAGAGAGAGTGAGTAAGAGGGATAGAAAGAATGTGAGTAAGAGTGAGTGAGAGTGTGGGTGTTTTTACATTTTTTAAAGGGAGTGGGCAAATGTAGGATCGCCCCCCCCAGATGCCAAATACTCCAGGTTCACCCCTGATTGGCATTTGAACTAAGTGTTACGGTTTAATGACAATGTGCATGCATCCCATGGGGCTAAGTTTTGACAAACCTGTTGTGGACGCTCTGAGGCAGAATCTGATTTAGCTTGGTGTGCTGTGCTATCACCGCCTGAATTTTTCTATTCTGCTTTTTAGTGGCAGTTCACTTGCATGCACGATTTATGAAATAATAATACTGTGAAGCATATAAAACAATAATAATGGATAAGATGTGTCCCTATGGAAATCTCTTTTTGATCCAGTCCTTAGAGATGCGTAAAGCTAGGAATGCTGATGATAGTTTGCCCTGTTTATAACATCCAACCATTTTCCAGGCAGCGTGCTTCATTCTAAGAACTGAATAACTGCATGAATAAGCCAGTGTATGAATATAATGATCAACATATGTGTTATACATAGATTCCTGTGGGGGAATAATGCCCAGCTTGAGTTCTGTGTTCATTTCATCACATCTCCCAGAGGGTATAGAGTTCTAACATCTTTAATCACCTGGTTACATTTATTTTCCAGGATGTAAATCTTGTACTATATGTCACAGGTTTGAGTTTAAGGGTTTATAAGTTCATTGCAAAGGACTGAAATGACTAAACTCTAACCTGTAATTGTGTTGTTACTGGAACACCTCTCTAAACACAAGGGTGTGTGTTCATTATTCCTGGAGCAAACACCAGTGCGAATTGATTGACTGTACTTATCAAAACATACTGCAAAAAAAGAGAAGTTCCGTTTTTATTAGTCCAGTATTATTTACTTAAAACAGTTTCCCGTGTGAAAACCCAAACATGATGGTATGATAAAACATTACTTAATGTGATGCATGTAAGAGTAAGATACACCACAAGATAAAAACAAACCATTGTTCTACATATGTTATGCATATATTGATCTTTTATTAAACTGGATTAAAACCATCAATCTAACTTAGAGACAGAGTCTGATTTGTTTCTCTTTTATCAAAATTGTGTATTTTTTCACTACTTTTGGTTCTGTTGCCTGGCAACTTAGTAAAATGTATATTACTGACATGCCCAAATGTATGCCTTCCTTTCCCTGTTTGGGTTAAAAGGAAAATACCTCTAGCAACGTAGTCGAGTTGCTCTAAGTATCCCACCAATGTACTCATCATTATATAGAGACAGAGCTAATATGTTTGGAATTTTATAAAAAGTTGATGTGACTATATATTAATGTGATTGTTCTAAATACTGTTCCTGAATGTACTCATGTACTCCTTCTTAATTGTTGGAATGTAAATGGTTCTAATAGACAGGTCAAAATAACAGAATATGCAAGAGATTGGTAGATGCCATGAAATGGACAAAAGTGGACAAAAGTATTGGGACACCTGACCATTACACCACCATTTAATGATGATGTATTCTAAATACAAAGACATTAACATGTAGTTGACCCCCCTTAGCTATAGCAACTTCCACTCTTCTGGGAAGGCTTTCCACAAAATATGTGTGTTTCTGTTAAAAACCTTACACTAACAAGCAAACTCTTTATGATCCCCCATATCTTATGTTCCCCCATACATTTCTACCCTTATAACAAAATACTCTCCTACTCGATCTTCATGCTTTCCCTGTGGGCTAGGTCTCTTCCCACATCACCTCTTCCTTATCTCACTTACAAGCACTGGCGTAAAGGAAGCCAACCAGCACCATCATTGTACGGGTACTCTGTCTAAGGGGCCACAGCCACTAGCGCAGCCCTGTCAAACCCCTCCTCGAAGGCCAAAGAGGCGCACTGAGTCAGATACCAGAATATGACGTGATTTCCCGGAACCTATATGTAGGCAGCATGTGAGGACCACGAGAGAGCAGAAGAGCTCTTTCCATAGCAGCCAGTGGATAACACAAGTATGAGGGGTGTATGTGTGTTAGTGTGTATGTTATTGTGTGTGAGCGTTAATATGTTACTGTGTGTGTCTGTGTAAGTACATGACTTTATGTGTGTAAGTATGTTAGTGTGTATGTATGTAAGTATATTACCATTTGTGTAAGAATGTAACTCTGTTTATAGGTATATTAGCATGCAGGGAAGGTGGCCATTTTTTGTTACGTCACTGCCTTTGGAGCTCACTTATGCTTAACCTCCAGCTTTCACTTTTCCTTGAAAAATCATTGTGTTTCGCATTCCCTCTGGATTGTAAACTTCCAAGCAGGGCCCACTTTTATTCTTTGTCAATTAAAGCTTACCTCACCGTTTGAATCTAGGTACTGTAAGAAGCATCACGTAACTAGTTTGAGCCATATAACTACATGATAATAATAATAATAACGATAACAACACCATCAGGTTACGTCTCATGAAATCTGTGAACTGGCAGAACCACCTCTCTCTTCTGCTACTACTGCCTCAAGTAATACAACCAGCTTGCTTTTTTTACTGTATTGTCAGTTTACCTTTAAGTTCTTAGAAATAATTACCATACTATTCCAACACCAAGTTTGCAAACCTCTACACAGACAAATTCTGTATCATAATATTTTGACAGGCATGTCTCCAGGTGTCCATGGTGAAATCTTACTCTTGGTGCCACCCCACAGTGTCTACTTGTACGCTTAGATGAAACGTAACAACCTGTCAGTGGTAAAAAAAATATTTAAGGGCACTGAATCCACAGAATAAGACCGCATAATTAGGGATGGCCTTATTCTTTCTTAGTATGGCAGCCTTTGCCTTGACACAAGAAATGTCATTGGTTAATACTTATGATATTCCGTTCAATCAACAATTACCCAAAACATTGAAAAGTTAATAGGAAAAGTTAATTTCAGTGGATTGTGTAGCACATACTGTAACCTTTCTGTTTCTGCTGGATGTTGTATGGAAAAAGGCAGGATTTTGTAAGGAAATCATTTCAAACATTTAGACGAAATTAAAAAAAAAAAATATTTCTTGCATATTATAAGCGAGAGGTTATTGCAAGTATCATTTTCCGCTGTCTAAAAAAAACAAATCAGGGAGAGACAAGGATTTAATAAGTCATCAGTCAGCAGGGCCGCCAGAATACAGGCAAAGAGGTTTATACATCAAGTGGCTGCATTAACAGCACGCAGAGCAATGCTGATTTACTGACACATCCTTCAGCTTCCACGTCAAACAAAAGGAGCATGCTGTGATATGTGACATGGAGAGAATGAGGGAGAGACACCAAGGCTGTACTGAATATAATATGTATATCAAGAAAAACAACTTCCTGCCATAGGTCTGTGAATGCACACTTACTCATCACTATGAATAACTCCGCATAAATACTCCTAGAAGCCAAAAACAACAAATAATCTGTTTATACACTGAAAGAGGGCCTAGTGTTTTGTGTTGTACCACCAATCCTTGTTGTTCATTATAACCTTGAACGTCTTCTAATAATGCCTGCATTTTGTTTCTTTATCCTATTACATAGGGGATACTAGATGACTAGATACTCAGCAGCTGGGCCGCTCTGCACTTTCATTTTCAAAAGCAGTTAAGAGAAATGATTATTGTATTTGCTCGATTATAAGACAACCCCCAAAATCTGAATATTAATTAGGAAAAAAAGAAAAACCTGAATATAAGACGACCCTATAGGAAAAAAGTTTTACTAGTAAATGTTAATTCATGTAAACTATTTTTTTTAATAAAAGCTATGATTGAGAAATATATATTTTTTGTTTTTATTTCCTTTTTATTTTCCAACCTGCCCCCCAGTTATGCACATCTGCCCTCAGGCTTGCCACTCTGCCCCAGAAATGCCTTATACCCCACATTTGCCACTTTGCCCCATGATATGCCTTTTAACCCTCTAAATGCCACTGTGCCCCATGCTATGCCTTTTGACCCCCTATGTGCCACTCTGTCTCCAGAAATGCCTTATACCCCTATATGCCACTCTGGCATTTAGGGGGTTAAAAGGCATATCATGGGGCAGAGTGGCATAAAGGGAGGTATAAGGCATTTCTGGAGGCAGAGTGGCTTTAAGGGGGTTAAAAGGCATATCATAGAGAACTCTGCCTACAGAAATGTCTTATGCCCCCTATTGAACACTAGTCCCCCCAAACTTACCTGCGCTTCTGACTCCCTGGTGTGTAATCGAGGCAGCGTGTAGACGTCTATGCGATTCGCATAGGCAACTTCCGCTCCTGCCGGAAGGAGGTGCCATTAGCAATGGGGGTTATCTGCGTCCATCGCACATACACCCTCGGCTGTAAGAGAGAATTCCCCACAGCGGAAGTTCCGGCTGCAGCGGAAGTTGCCTGCACGAATCGCGTAGACGTCTACCCGACTACACACCAGGGAGTCGGAAGCACCCGTAAGTTTGGGGGGGGAGGTTACCAGACAGGAGGATGCAGGTCCCTTGCAGCGCCGCGGGGATCGGGATCTTAGTCTCACAGGCTTATTTGAAGTCTGATTATAAGACGACTCCGATTATAAGACAAGGGGTATTTTTCTGAAGAAAAACCTTGTTTTATAATTGAGCGAATACGGTAATTTTTGGACAGCAAAAACTAACATATGAAAAGCAACACTTAATACAAAATACCATATTCATTTTAAATACATTATATGATGCCCTAGTTTAATGTAATTATACTTCTAAGCAAAATAAATCAGCTGCATGTTCAACTAAATCAACCACAATTGTTATAATGAAGAATGATTTTTAAAGGGAAAAACAACAGCGTTGCAAAGTAAATTCTGCTTGTCCACAGATACAAACAAAGGTTCTTCCCAGAGTTTAAGCTTTACGGGGCACTGCACCTAGAACCTGACCTCTGACTGTTGCTGAGGTGCAGCTTTATCAACCATGCTCATCCCTTCTTAATTTAATACTTTACAAGCATTGCTTATCTAGAAAACAAAAATATATTTTAACACTGATGTAAGTAAGCCATATCTTCCAATGGGAGAAAATGCTTGGAAGAAAACCAGTGTGATACTCATGGCCAGTTCTGGTCATAGTCTGGTTTTTGAAAACCGCAGGAGTGTAAACTAAATAGAAAGCAGATATGACCATTGTTTTCACCTCTGCTTGCTGTTTTGACTTCGGCTTGATCTCTTCTAAATAATTTAAATATTGCCCATTGAATCTATATTACATAAGGATTGTTAGTTCTGATCATACAGAAAGAGATAGACAACAACTGTGAGCTATTTAAATCCATCTACTTTTTAATATCCATGAAAACATCTTTTGGGGAATGGCAGGTACTGTTAAATATTTCGACCTGTTTTCATTATCCCTTTTTAAATAAACAAAAAAGAAAATAAGCATTCTTATAACTGAAGTCTTCTCTAATTGCAGGCTTTTAACCGCTCCCCATTGAGAACACAGCTCTGATTTTAAGCTTAGTGTGACCACAGGTACAGTCTAATAACGTAAAGTTTTCTCTTAATACTGAATTATTCTGTTCAGCTGGATAGATTAGTAAGAAACAGCAGGCAGGGAAAAATAGATTTTCCTAGCTAAATTAAACTTTCAGATTAAAGGATTTGCCCCGAAATATTCTCTGCAAAGGTGAGGCGAGCACTTAAGGGTATTGAAGGTATTATGTGAGTCTGGAGATCTACTGAGGAGAAACACAACAAACAGGAACATTTTATTGATTAAAGTCCTCAGATTAATGCTGGGTGCAGCTGTCAAGCAGGGGGATTTAACATAGAGGAAGATTCAGGTATTCAAGAGCATTATAATAATAATATTGGTATTACTTTTATTTAATATGCAGGAGGGTCTCTTCCTCTTAGTGAAAAAAATATATTTCAAACAGTGGGATCTATGTTAGTAAAGAAGCTCATTTCAAAGACAAAATGCTTGAAAACTGCACTTCTATTATTTTCACATTATGCTAGAAAACTACATATTTGATAATTGCAGTCAAAATTGGATTGTCTGAGACTATAACATCACCCATCCAAAAAAAAGTTACAGCTCTAATGAAATTAACACATGTATTCATTGATATAGAAAAAAAACCCTGATAGGTAATATGAATGATAGAAAGTAAGGCTTATGCACTAAATCGTGAGTTGCAGATGCGTTCCAGTTAGATAATCCATTGTATACGTGCTAACAGGTGAGGTTTTTGAGCAGAAGGGGTTGGGGTAGAAATTGTATAAAGTATATCAAAACGTAGACGTGGATAATATAAGGGCCCTTCTAACATGAGAAGTTGGGCTTTTATAAAGTGAGAATCCAGTGTCTCAGGAACCCCCTTTATAATCAATGCACATGAAATTGTTAAATTTGAAAGAATTTGAACAGTTGAAAAAAACCTTAGGGAGCTTTCCATCCCCTCTGTGGTCTGACCTTTTGCAACATTGATTGGCTGCTTGAAGCAAACAATTAGTGGTAGCCATTTAAATCAATGGAAGCACTTTCTGCTTAGACCCACAGCTGACTGCTGTGTGGAAAAACACATTTCCTGCATGGGAAATAGATAAGGGGGTGCAGAATCCCTCCATGCATTTGCAAGCGGACACAACCGAAATGTAAAGGGATCTCTTTAAGAGTGCCGCTTTAAGATGCATTATTACAAAAAAGATAACACTGGGATGTAGGCAATGGGCCATGCTGTAGTTTCCAATATTTATACCATTAGGTCAGCATTCACAACCCCATAACGCTTGTTGTGGCCCATGGCAAGACTTACCTTTTAGCAGGGGAGGGCTGGCAGCCCAAGGCCTGGGGGGGCAAGTCTAGTCAAGTGGCCCGTTGCGCCACCGAATCAGCACACCATCCATGCCCATCTTTTTCTGATTTTCTTACGCATATTGATGTAATGTGATGGAACTGGGAGCAAAATAAATTATGTTTAATACATGAAAAAAAAGCTTAACAACAAATCTTAACAAATTTAAATATGGAAAAATTGGCGGATGCTGCTGGCATTAAAGACGGCCCTGGCGTGGCCGAATCGGCCTCTTAAATGGGCGGCCTGGGGGGGCAATTGCCCCCCTGCCCAGCCGGCCCCTGCCTTTTAGCCATGGGCCTCTGGTAGTAGCCTATGTTTCCTGGTATATTCTCCACCAATACATAGTTAAATCGCAAAGATGGAATGTTCCAATGTTACCCAACGCAGATTATTTATATAAAAGGAAAAAACTGAAAAAGTAAAGGGGCAGCAACAAAGCTCAAAATAATTTTATTACAATTATTATAAATACAGATAACCTATATGAATGAATGGGTTTTTATTGACTGGGCAAGGATGGGCAATAAAAGTTGCTCAGGAGCACCAATAGCAAATAGTTAACATAATTATGAGGGCTGTTTAAAAAAAGATGAAATCTGGAAATAATGAAGTAGGCCCAGAGGTTACATGATTAGGACAAAAAAAAACCCAGAAACTATTAGCTAAGGTAAACAACTAATTTTATCACAGTGGTCACGTTTTCTATTTTATCTGTGAATTATTAGAACAAATATATATACTATAGAGCTGAATAACATTTATTACGATTGCTTTTCTTTAGCTTTGCTACGCTTCTAGCCTTGTTAGGAAACATGTTGGGGCAACAGACACCAATGCTTTGTTTCACATGCTTGCTGCAACATAAAGTCTAATGGTGCAAGCATGGAGAACTCTTAACTTGATACTTTGCAAACTGCTTTGCAACACTACCTATGACCTTGCAGCACCTTAGTATAGTTTTAGGTTTTAGAGAATTACTACATCGTCCAAAACAAAAATTCACGCAGCTAGTTGATCGTGATGATGCCCATGCACAAAAAATAGTGATAAGTAGTCTAGGATGTGATTCAATTTCAGCATCAAATAAACCTGTTTTAGATACTTCTAAAGATGCAGAGATTCTGGGATTGGCATGTTTGCTAAATTAAAATACCATTTCATCATATTGATAGTATAAAATGATTATCTCCATTCTCCCAGTTGACAGTGATCCACAATTGTACACAAAACAAATACTTGTGACTAAACAAGGTGAAGGGAGGTGGCACATTGAATTAGATCTTGTTGATAACAAACTCCGCGCAACCACTATTGTGCACTGTGTAGTTTACTTCTCTATGCCGTTACACAGACAACTCATTTTTGGAACTTATGAGTTAAGAGGTGACTAAGCTTTTGGATTTGCGCCACAGGTACTCTAGAGCTTTATTCTCAAGGTCCGCATATTTTGAAAACACTCAGGTATGGCAGTCTGTCATTTCACACCTGTGTGTTCATGTCACAGCGACAGATAGACTGAGTAACTGTGTTTCTGTATAAAGAGAGCTCTCTCCCCAGACAGTAAATCAATGTGACTCAGACTTCATATGTCCAATGGAGTAGATTTATACCTTGTCCTGAAGCTGCTTGTGTAAGAGATGCTTCAAACAGTGGCAAACCTTAAAGGGCCTGCTTAAAATAGCTGTGCTGATAATAACTTGATGCTTAATGCACAAATATTTTTATTTATAATATCAATGTGGTTCTTGTGCTAAAAGACAGGGCAATTATCCTAGGGTATAGCCAAACAGTCCTTCATAGTCCCACATTGCTGTGTTACCAACATCCCTACCATTCATGAAGCCAGAGAAGTGCTGTCTTTCTTTAACATGGAGGGGCCTGGGGAAAAGGTTGGGGTCTTTCTTAAAGCAGAGGGCACCTTTGTATGAAAAGCTGTGTCACGCTTATATAATCATATCGCAATATAATTGTTTTTCCTAGCTGCAGTCAGAAAGCAGCTGCATTCCTATTCCCTCCTTTACAAATTTAAAGGGTATTGGGTGTCTCTGGTAATTTATCCACTATAAAGGAGGCAGCGTTGTGTATTTCTGGAAAAGTCTTTCATTTGTTGTCTAGGTATTTCTGATACACTTCAGACATTTCTCTTGCCAAGTGAGATACACTGGAAAAATTATAGGATTTAATGGTGCATTAATATGCCCTTGAACTGAAGTAGTTCTTTTGGGCCACCATTGATCTACAGGATCCAAAAGATAGACTAGAGATACCTAAAATGTGTGACATGTGTTTCTTATATTGTAACAAGATTTACCAGCTCATACATGCCCAACACAATTCACTCATCTGCTATTTCTGTTTAGAATTATCAGTATCTCCATAATATGTATCCCCATAATATATCACCAAGTACGGCATGATAAGAGGGGTAGTCAAAATTCTTAAACTCTCTTTAGGGGTAATAGAGATTTTGGCCCCCAACAGGAAAGACAAAAAAAATTCTATAAAAAAAATCTAAATTCTATTTCTTCTGTCCTTCTCAGATACCACAATTAAGAATATTTTAAATAAAAAAGTTAAATCCAAGTAAGTTTTAAGGAAACGTGCCAGCTATCAATGAGTTTGTGGAAATAACAGGGAGAAGGAATTGGTCAAAACATCAGTTTTCTCCTTTAACAGAGCATTACATTAAATAGGGAATAGGTGAAACCTTAATGATGTTTTTGGAGATTTAAAGTGGTAATGTACAATATCATAACCTATCACTCTGAATATGATGGATGGATGTGGGCAATGGAGACATGTTCTTCCCAACGAGTACTCCACCAACAAAGTAGGTTGCAGGCGATGAAGCATCGGTTCGGCCACCATTTCAGATGCTCACCATCACTATAGTCAAACGGTGGAGGTGATCCTCGCAGTGATTGCAGAGGAGCAGTGGCGTCGCTACAGGGGGGCAAGGGGGGGCAATTTGCCCCCCTAGGTTAATCCTTGCCCGCCCCTGTCTGCCCCTGCCACATTTTGGAATAAAGTCGCAAAATGCGACTTTTAATTCCGCGTTTTTTTTAAAATTTATTTTTATTAATGTGGAGGGGAGAGAGAGGGTGCAGCCCGCGTAAGATCGGCAGTCAAGGCAACCGATCTTACGCGGGCCGCACCTCGAGCCCTGCTACTTACCTGTGGGAGGGTCTTCTGCACTGCATACAGGAAGCGGAAGCTAGAAGAGAACGCAGAGGGAGGCCGCGCCCCCTGCTGAAGTCTTGCTGAAGTCATCGAGGAGCTGCAGTGCAGGTAAGGGGGTGGGGAGTGTGTTTGAATGAGT
>VKOC01000004.1:26203487-26218492 GCA_009364415.1 Spea multiplicata
AGATATAAACCAAAGGGAGCGGCTGCACACTCAGAAATATTGTTAATATACACAGGCTTTTATTTGCCCGGGTGCTCCAAAAATAGCCAGATATATGTTACCAAAGAAAAAATGGGCACTCATAGGTCTTTGCCTTGAGAAAGGACCTGAGGTGGTCCGAAACATTGGCCGTGCTGATTGAAATAAACTAGTGTTTAATGCACATTACTGCAAAGACCCGTGAGTGCCTATTTTTTCTTTGGTTACATATATATACCGTATTTATCAGCGTATAACACGCACTTTTTAAACCAAAATACGAAGTTGAAACCCTACCTGCGTGTTATACGCCGATAAATCCTAGAGCTGCACGATTTGCAGCGACGTCTCCCTCACTTCCGGTCCTGTGGAGGGTGCGTGCTATACGCCGACAAATACGGTATATATATGTTAATTGTTTGTCCTATTTTGGTGTGTTACTTACTTTAAATAAAAGTGTTTTTTTTATGGTGTGGGGGGTTGTCATATTCAGTTTCGGCCAGGTAAATGCTGCATTTTCGGTTTCAGTCCAGAATTCGTTTCGGGGCATCCCTAAACCAGACAATGAAGTGGTAGGCCTACACCACATCAATGTTTGGCTTAGTATATAGTGATAGGAGTTATGCTGCACTATTGTCAATGCCTGGCTCAATGTATATTGATAGGGATTACGCTGTCAATGTGTGCCTCGGTATATAGTGATAGGTGTTATGCTGTACCACCGTCAATGTCTGCCTCAGTATATAATAACAGTAATGCTGTACCACCTTCAGTGTCTGCGCCGTTATATAACGGTAGAAGCTATGCAGTTTTAAAGTGTATGTGTGGGGGGGTGCCACATACAAGATCCGCCCCGGGTGCCAAATACTCTAGGTACGCCCCTGGATGCAAGACATTCTTACAGATCACCAGTCCATTTGGAAGCAGAAGGCTCACTGGGGTCATTGTAGCTGAACTCCTGGAAATTTGACTTGTGAGTCAAAACTGCACAATATGCAACCGAGGTAGCTCGTGCCCTAGCTGTATGACCTGCACTTACACCTCTGAGTGATATGACTAATATGGGGAAATATTAGTAGATGACTAGTGAGGGACTAGTTAGAGCCCAAGATTTAAATTAAATAGGAAACGATTTCAATTATATCGTTGTGACTATAAATATATCAGCTTTGCTACTTGTAGAATATATCTGTTTGTGTATATCTAATAAAAAAAACTTTCATGCAATTTTATCTTATTATTCTACAAAGCATTGCAGCTCCTCATATCTATATGTATATTATGATATTCTTGTATCTGAAATGGACAAAGCTACGTCTTTAAGCCCTGTTTTGCATCTTTATGCTTTCTCTGTATAGTACTTGTAACGTATTAATAATTAACCAGTTGCTGGATGGAGGTGTAATATCTGCTTCAGTCACAGTCAATAAAACTTCAACCACTGAGCAAGAGGCCCCCAGTGTGCAGATAATGAAACCTCCACCATAACTCAAAACCTCATCCTGAAGCCTTTAGGAGAGGGCGGCAGAAAAGCGTTCTTGTGGTGTGAGCTTCAAAAAAACAATTTTATAAGAATAATTCCCAGATGGCAAATTAGTAGCCACAAAAGTAAGAGAGTGTTTGCATCTCTCAATAACCCCATGCTCTGAAGATTCAAAGGTAACATAAAAGCTGTATTTTATGTCAGAGATGCAGCTGGAAAATGACTTATATTGTTTGTTCTGCATTTTAATGGAAGCTGCAAAGGCTACAGTATAGTTAAATACTGCTGGCTTTTTATATTACATGATCACTGTGGGCCATTATACTATAAGAACAACTATCAACAAATTATTGAAATAAGCAGTAAATGGCTATGGGCCTAAGTTACACAGATAATATGTATAACTCTCTATGTTTTACTGGACATACAGATCTAGTGCTAACTCGTACAATATTGGAGAATGTGGATTTGTGGTGTGCTGTTCGAAATATGAATTTGAAATATCTCATAGCTGGTATCTTTGCTGTTTCTTATCTAAAGTAATAATATTTAGTTTCCATATGTCTTCTTGTGATTTTCCAATTTTACCAACACAGAGATTTACAATGTGCTAGAATAAACATCTCTGTAGATCGAGCCGATGGTCCCCCAGCTTTTATCCAAGTTACTTGTAGCATACAAGAGGTCACCAACTTAAGTTTTTCACCCTTAACCTGAATGTTAGCAGAATCAGTGATTTACAATGTCGTCGTCTTCATTTTTGTGTATATTAAAGCTCAAGATATAATAGAATACAATTATGTATATTCATATCTGTCCTTATAGGGTACCCTTCGCTCCAAGAGATTGTGTATTTAATTGAGATATCTTTTTGGGTGTGTTTATTTGAACAATGTCTTACACATATGATGTATGTCTATAATTAAGGTGCTACTGTACTCCTGTAGATACAACTAACATGTAAATCTAGTCGAGGTAGTAGGTACTTCAATGTATTTTACAACCAGGGGCCATTAGTATTTCCTAAGAAGCCTCCTATATTGTGGTGGTTTTGATTAGTATAGTGTACTAGACTACATATTTGTAGTATACTCTTAATTTGATTGAGTATACTGCATATGGTCAGACCTTTGATTTATATCATTCTTATCAGCATAAACATGTTTCTTTTATTTGACATTGCTTTTTCACAGAACTTGTTTTAGATGTGGTGGACCATTGTACTATGATAACTAGATTCAGGGAGATGATAGAGAGGGTGTATAAATTGCACAAACTCACACAAACATACATAAAGTATGCATAAGGATTTATTAGCAGACATGACAGAATACATACTGCACATCCACAGTGAAGCAATGCTAATCTTATACTGTATTTCTACCTCTGTAAAAACAAGACTAGGATGATATTTCCATCTCTCGACAAATCTAGCAAAATGTTTTATTATCTGTATTGCTCAAACAGCTATTTACACATGGGGATCTGATCTCCCCCACCACATTATCTTTATTTTTATATCCCAGGAAGAAATAAGCAGACAATATCTGTCAGGTTCGGGGGAAGGAATGATCTGAGCTGACAGCCAACGTTTGCATATAATCCTTAAATGTTTCAGTGTCAGGCCTCTGATACCAAAACATTATTATATTTTGTGGAAAAAAATCTCTTTTCCCTACCCGTGTAAACCAATTTCAGAAAGAGATACCCATATATCAAACTCCTCTAGTGTCTGAGGAAAATCAGATTATTAAGGCTCCACATGAAGAAAAAAACTCATAATATTTCACTTTTCTTCAAAGATCTAAAAAGAGCATCACAAGAGCCCTACTCTTAAAGAGGCAGTGTTTCAATGTTATCAATCCATGAAAGAAGTCTACGCAGGCTTTGTTGTAAAGCTAGGTTAGCCAACTAGTTACCAGCTGTTGATAAACTAAGCTGCCGTGATGGTTATCTGGACATGCAATATTTTCTTTTGGACACAACATATAGGCTCATCAATAATAAAAATAGAAAAAAATGGCTAATGTTGTCACTGTAATCTGCACTGAGCAAGCTTCATTAGAGCCCCCTATAATGTTTTGGACTCTGTTCCAGAGTAAAACAATTCGGACTACAGTGGCTCAAGATACAAGCATTTTTTTACTCCTAGAAGATTGAGATAACTTGTACTTCCTCGTGTTCTATGAAGAAAGGATTAAGGTGCTTCGAGTGTGGTGGTGCAGCAGCGGACAATGGACATCTGATCCTCAATCGTACACTTCTGGGACTGCACTCCCCTTAGTGGGAATGTGCAGCCTCTTTTTTCCCCTCCCAGGAAAAAATCTTCTAGGACCATCTCAAATCTTCAAGGAGGGGTAGTGGCCAGAAGGCACAACCAGTCCTCACCAAAAGTTTAGCAAACTAAAGTATCCCATTCCTGCCATGGTGCTATGCCTGCTCATTCTTGCTGCCTTACATTCCCACACTCTCGGGTGCATATACTGAGCTGCGACACAAGGTCCTTTCATGATTTTACAAATAAGATTTTCGTCTCGTTCCATTAAGACATCTTAACATCAAATTCACACTCAACTCTATTTAGAATTCGTGTTGGGTATGAGCCCATAGCTGTGTCCTAAAAGTCACACTAATTAAAGTAAAACATATTATTTTTCTGTAAGCTATATTCAATGTAATACCTATTAATATGTCACAAAGTCACATAAAGTGCCTAGCCACTCCTTTATAGAAATATTCCCTCTTTGGCCATTCTATATGGAGAATCTGATTATATTCATCACTGCAGAAGCAATGGAAATGCTTATCAGTTTTTCTGAATACCAGATACTTGTCACTGTGTCTAGTTACTTGCTGTTTCTTCTGTCAAAAGTGCATCTATATCTATATGGACATTGTCAAAAGTGCATCTATATCTTTAAGGCACTGAGTCCTTTGGGATTACCATTACTTTACTTGGTTTCCTGAAACTTTTAAGGTTGTTTTTTTGTATTAGTCAGATCCTTAATGTAGCTTTTAAAATTGTTGTAGGTTTTTGCATATATTTCTAGAATGGTGTTGAATAATGGAATTTCAAATTCAGCTAAAGTAGCTCTGTTCTGTTATTCACATATTTTCCTTGAGCGGCCCTAATTCCCATCAACAGGTTAGCCAACAGGTTACCAAGAAATATTACCCAAAGTATTTTGCTACACGTAGACTAGCCATTTCTCCATTCTTGGGTATTTTTTCAAGCTAAAGCATTCAGCATCCAGACACAACTAGCTAATATACAGTATATTGTAAATGTTATTCTTGTCTATGTCTAGCAAAATCGATGGAAACAGAGAGTTTATCCTTTATTATATTATTACTATGACTGTGATTATTTTCAACATACGAAAATGTATATTTGATATAATATCAAATACATCTCTAATTGTCAGTAAATATATCTCATTGTCTACTTAGGTAGATTTTATACAAATATATGAGCAAAATTCCATTATAGTGCTGGCATTTTAAATTATTTTTGATAGCTCAGGAGACATACGTCTCTATTTCATCAAATTATATGGTAAATAAGATCCCATTTCAATTACATGATATCTATACTATGCTAAGCCACTATCTTACGTTAATACATTTATACCCTACACCTTAATCACTTCACTGCACTACACATGGGAACAAGGTAAGATTATATGGTTTCTTCAGTTTGACAGCCTTTGTTTGTTAATTATATCAATGAGGTTTATTCAGTATTAATCAGGTTAATTGGAGGGTGCCTCACAATTGTTGATGCAATTGCTAATATTCCTCTAGGGCGCCCGACGTTTATTATTTCCTCCTATGATATTTAACAGAATGTCCAGAAACCCAGCTCAATTTTCTCATTATGGTAATAAACTGGTATATAATCTTACAAAAGTGGCAGCTTAATATAAAGCTCTGTAATATCAAAAATCATAATGCAGTCCTATGTATGCAGGTTTTTTTGGCAGTTTTTTTTATGTATGCAGGTTTTTTTGGCAGTGTGGGGGCAAAGCCAATAACATAATGATATGTATTTCCTTCCCCCAGTTTTGTCTGCCCATGATTTGAAATCTTGTCATTTTCTGTTTATTCAGAAATTGAATTTATTCCTTAAAGTATACATTTGCAACACATACTATTGCTCCAGCTTATATCTACTCTTAATACTATTATTACTCAGTCTAAAACGTATCTGTAAGGTCCTCATTCTACACTGAAACATTCACTGTGATGCTTGCTATAATTCTTTCTATACCTATCCATATTGTTCCAAGTTATCTCTTCTTATTGTATGCCATCACAATACCCTTCCAAGTAAACCTCCTATTCATCTTTAGTCTCACACAGTCTACCAACTCCCCTACTCACAATGATGGACACACTCTGGACCTTATTTTCCGTAGCCTGTGCTCAATCTTTATTTACCCCCCATACACACACACCCACACAGAACACCACCTATTATACTCCTTCGTTTTCCTAAACCTCCAAACAACCTTGCTCAACCAGAGACCCTCATTTTATCAATCTCCAACAATTCTCCACCTATCTATATAATCTATCTCCTATCTCAAATGTACCCTACCTGCAACCTCACCCTTATATCAACTTTTGAGACAGTAGCCCTGATCACAACCCATTCTTCATGAGGCTCCAATCCTTGCAATGACACTAACCCAGGGCCAATTCAAAGCTCTGGTGAGCCCTGGGCAAAAAATATAATAGTGCCCCCCAACGACCTTCCCAACCCCGTTCCCCAATAACTATAAATGTAAGAAAAATAGATCACTTAGCACTCAATAGGTAAGGTAGCTGTAACGGTCTCACCAAGAGAACTGTAATAACTCCCAGGGATCACTCCTAGGATCACCTGCTATGTGTACCCATTAAGTAGACACAACTACCTTGAATTGAGTACAGCAGGAATGAACAGTTTATTGTTTTAAAACATCCACAGAACTGCATTAACGTAAATTAACAGATATATGTATGCAACCCAACATTTAATTCCCATGGCAGCAATCCTATTGATGGGATTACTTAAACAATGGAGTTCCTACCTGTGCTATCTTTGTTTGACAGCCAGGCTGGAGCCATCTCTGAGTACCTTGGGGCCCTGTATGACAGGTCATAAAAGGTGTTTAATTGTAAATAGTGTACATTATGTTAACACTGACATTTTTGACCCATATTTCATGTCATCTCTGTCCCCCATTCACCCCCCTCCAGTGTCATCTCTATCCCCCATTAAGGCTCTCCAGGGTCATCTCAGTACCCATTCAGCCCCCCCCCGTGTCATCTCTGTCCCCCATTCAGTTCCCCAGTGTCATCTCTGTCCCTCATTGAGCCCCAGTGTCACCTCCAAACAGCCCCCAGTGATTTTCAAAGTAAATGAGTTGGTGGTGAATAAGCTGTGAATTCAGCAAATTGGTAAATATCCATTACCTTTCTAAATTAGTCGCCATGTGACATGTACAATTTGAGGTTCTGTCCTCCAGTCCTCTTGTAGCGCCAACCCAGCTCTGCAATCTTAGCAGTAAATCGCTCCACAATACCGCGGAAGATCAGCACCTTGACGTCGTCCAGTGATATTAGCCCCTGCTGTCAATATATATAAATGTAAGACCCTGTTGCCAATATATTATATATTGAAAAAATTGGACCCCAGGAAAGCATTTCCTTGGGCCCTGTTCCACGTTCCCTAGCATGCAATCACTCCCTACACTACCACACCAAAAAAAAGATTTGCCACACTTACTGCAGATTAGGGGAAGACTGTGAGAGTCAGTGCAGTCTTCCCTCTTTCTGACCCTACCGTGACATTGAGAGGTCTTCTCCCCCGTAATCATCACTAAGCCGGGCCTCTCTTTTACTTACCTCTTTTGCCATGTGCAATGTTGGAAGGTATCAAAACCTCTCTTTAAAAGTCTTCCTATTATCCCATATACACTTACTCTAGAATTCCATATGTTCTATATAACCTTTCTCTGTAACATCTATTATTCCATGTACTGCTTCTCTGAAACTAATTTTGTAGCTTATACCTTTTAACTTGCTGCTGTACATACTAATACCTCTACTTCTCCCCACGTGCTAATCGTACTGTTACGCATACCCTGTACATTGTACCAGCAAAGAAAGGGTGACTGTGCTGTGTAAATAGAGAATTGTTCCCCCCGGGAAAAGTTTACATTTCAGAAAATGATTTTAGTAAATAAGTGTTATATTCATTTTTACTCCATAATTGCATTACAGTCTTCTTCTCTTCCCAGTCTGTCTTCAGGGCACACGTTCTGAAGATAATTAGTTTCTGCAAACATTACAATATCGCCTGGCTGTGAACTGGTGGGTGTGATCTGTAAGAAGCTTTATTCCTAGCCAACTTCATTGGCAAATGACATTGAAGACTGCCTCATTTATTTAGTCTGAAAAAATGAGAAGAGAAAATGTGCATGAGGGGGATAGAGATTATTTCATGTACAAAAAAAAAGAATGGTGGGAAGAGTGAAAGAAGTGAAAGAGAAGTAAAAGGAATAACCAAAATTACGGTAAGTATAAAAAATGCGCCTGGCATTGATAAATCCATAAATATACAGGCAGACATAAGCCAAATATATATTGTAGATAAAGCAGAAAGAGACAGACAAAAAGGCAGACAGATCAGATATATTATGGATAGATTAAATAATGAAAATATGTTCTTAACGAAATCCACCATATTGTTTGTAACATTACATTTTCTAGATTCTTACAAAAAGGTTGCTCTATTCTTCCAAATAAAGAACTATCTATATAGTGCCAGCAGAATCCATAGCTGTAACCAGCTGGAATCGGGATAAGGCTGATCCGAAATGCAGGCTCTCAGAAATGAATAACCGAAGAACCGGTAGGAGAGAGCCAGGCCAGTAAAGTAGCAACAATGAGATCAAATGCCAAAGTCATACACGAATAATTGAAAACCGTAGTCATGAGCAAGCCGAGGTCACGGTCAGGAGCAGGCAGGAATGGTCACGGACAAGCCAGAGGTCAAAGCACTGAAGAAAACTGAATTAAGCACTCAAAGTCAAAAGAAACCATGAGGAAGATCTATAATAGGTAAGGGATGTTCAGACTGCCTGGTTTAAATAGTCCCAGCAAACAACCCCCCCTGCAAGAAATTGGATAGATGTGGAAAAGAAAGGTATGTATACCTTTAATGCCCAGTTCACTCATGTACGATAAGCACTGGACTCTGGCGGGGCCTCCTTGAAACGGATGGCAAGATGGCATCGCAGAACTCTGTTTCAGCCGCCTGGAGGTGCCTCATGGGATACCTCCAGTGGGTGCTGTGACGGAAGAGGCAACGACCACGCAGGAAGGTAAATCGGAGGTGACAATAGCTTTATTACAAGAGGAGAGAGTGAAAAATAACAACAAAATTAAATTTATAAATAACATTAACATACCTTAAGACAGAATGGTTACAATCTAGTAGGAGGTCGATGAGGATGATACAAAAGGTTAGGGGATAATAAGAGACACCAGTATTTTGGAATTGGTGTGATCAGCTTTGGCAAATGTGCATTTTATTTTCATAGTTACGTTTAAAGAATAAACATATTTAAAGAATAAAATAAATAAAAGACGCAAAATCAGGCACCATAATCACCAGATGTTTAGAGGGAAAAAAATCTCAAAACTAAAATGAGTTATGGTATGTCCTAATATATGTTTGGTGGTAAAATATAGTGTTAATGCTGTGAGGCGTATCTGGCTCTTCATTGTGAAGCTTTGTGAGCTGCTCTGACAATCCATATTGTGTATCTGAAGCCTGCTGTGCCTGTTATTGACAAAACTATAATCTTCTCATACTGACAAATCTTTAGAGAAAATTGTCATTTTTATAAAGCAAGCAGCTGTAAATCAGAGAGTGTAAAGCAGGCAAATAGATATAACCAAGACAAAATAAAACAAGAATATCAAGGACATTCACAAGACTCGCTGAGGAAAGACCCAAACAATACCAAATGACCTAAAATGACTTGACGAGTGATTATTGAGCAGTACAATAGATGGGGAATAAAACCGATAATTTATATCATTATAACTTATGACTTGATAGACGCAATAGACATGGTGATGAACATGTTCTCTGGGTATAGTACTATATTTGTCAGGGACTCTTCATTTTAGAAGAATAGAAATACTTATGCTTTGAAGGAAAGGAAAGCAGGGCAATGGTTAAACACAGAGGCTATATCAGGAGACATAAAAAGAAAGATAACACAACGATGCTTAGTAAGTTAGGAGAGATACATAGCCGTCAAAAGCCTTACATTTGGTGGAATACCCCATTACATGTCTAAAGGTTGTGCTTAGACCTTTGCACCTATAGGGCTGCTACATGATAACATATGCTGATGACATGTTTAGTTCAGCTCACCATGATCTGCTTCTTTAATACAATTGGAATGAGAGCTGGACCATGCAAAAGTGCTTTTGAACATTTATTTTGTACCAGTGACATATTCAGGCCCCCCCCCAGTGTGCCACTGGGATGGTTACAGGGAAGATCTAGTATTTAGATATGGATGAGGACATGTAAGTTGAGGACATGTAAGCAGGGGAACTGCTATAAAGAGCTTTAAAGGTAATTTTGAGTCAGGATTTTGAAATGAATTTTGAAGTGCGTAGGCAGCCAGTGAAAAGACTGATAGCAGGCACAGGTGCTAGTAAAGCGATGGGTATGGGACATAAGTTATTATCGAGGCACCTGTGCCGAACCCTAAGCTTTGGTCAGAACCTGCAAAGATGCACAGCACAAAAAAATATACAAAATAAGTGAGTGCACAACCTAAAAAGCATACACATTTAAATTCCTGAGAATCTGCTAGAATTATAATAACCAGGAAGTACACAAAACAAAGCAAGAATTCAGAGCATAACCTTAAATATTGGCTTTAAATTGCATGAGAATCTGTTTTGGGTTAAAATGCAAAGCAGTCTCACTGATGCAGCTCCTTGGTAAGCCATGTAGCCATGAAAATTTAGATAGGACTCACAAAACTTGGGGTAGTGGCAGCCTAAGCCACCTATGGCCATATAGTGTGACGGAATTCCCAATATTTATATCTTGTGGGGGGGTTTTTATGTTTTTTGCGGTGTTTGAGCTGAAATCTTGCTTTGGTCATTATTATTCTAGCAGCAACCCGGGAATCTGAATGTTTTTTGCCTTTTATGCTTTTTAGGTTGTGCTCTCCCCTATTTTGTAGAAAATTAACTATAAAACAGAGTGCTGCAACTGTAAATCAAATGACATGCCTGTAAGGTATACTTGAAGGAAATGTGCTTGTTGTCTTGGTAAAAAAAACTGCAGACACAGCGTGCTCCATAAATGTGTCAGTGTCTGCTTACATTAAAAGTAATCTATTCCCTAGAAAATATGTAATCAGATTTCAGATTAAAGATAATCTTATGTAAAATGATACAATATTATTTTTGTATATATGACATAATGAAATGTCTATATTTGTCACCTATTATTTTAGAATAGCCATCGTCATGTTGCTTCATTATATAATTAATATAACTCCAGCATTTCTAAAAATCTTTATCCTGAAAAATTTTATTGGGGCTGAAAACAAGAGGCTGTTATAACATTATAATTATCTAATAGTCTTTATAATGTCTTTATTGATTTCTGAATGATATCCTTAGGCAGTACTGTAGCATGATCCTTTGATGAGGGAAACAAACAGATATGGACAAAATTTGATTTTTATCCATTTCAGAAATAATAACCACTGCAGTTTTCTGTTATACATTAATGCAAGTAGATGAAGGTGCAAAACAGAAAAACTTTTCTGTGATAGTGTAGATTCACTA
Organism: Spea multiplicata; assembly: GCA_009364415.1. NCBI lineage: Eukaryota > Metazoa > Chordata > Amphibia > Anura > Pelobatidae > Spea > Spea multiplicata. The sequence continues at coordinate 26,214,868 of VKOC01000004.1, forward strand.
AGAACTGGGCATCCCTCCACAATTTTTAAAAAAAAACACAACATATGACCAAAAGAATGTGGATTACCCTCTTAATAACTGAGTTTAGCTACACCTATTGCTAATAGGTGTATAAAATCAAGCAGATATGCAGTCATCTCCATAGACAAACATTAGCAATAGAATGGGTCGCAGTGATGAGCTCAGTGGCTTTAAATGTGGAACTGTCGTAAGATGCCACCTTTGACAGCAGGGTCGGCCCAAGCCAAAATGGCGCCTGGGGCGAAGTTTAAAGTGCCGCCCCCCCCATTATCTACCCTTCCTCTCCCTGCCGCCCCCCCATTATCTACCCTTCCTCTCCCCCCCGTACTTACCTTTCAGCAGTCCTGCGGTCTCCCTGCTCGGTCTCGGTGCCGGCTTGTAATGCTGAGCGCCAGAAATGACATCCTCTTCCAGCGCTCAACATTACAAGCCGGCACCAAGCTAGAGGGCTCGCAGAGGAGAGAGTGAGGGGAGCCGAACGGGTACTGACAACTTGGTAAGATAAAACCACTTGGCGCCCCTCTCTCTCTCTTCTCGGCTTTTAAAAAAAAAAGGGCTTGGGGCCCTTCCAGTTCATATAAATAGTGCTTAAAATGGACTGGGGCAGACATATCACAAACTGACTTGTCACAAAGTGGCAAACAGGGCCACCCCTTCAAAAGTGCCGCCTGGAGCGGTTGCCCCACTCGGCTCCATTGTCGGGCCGGCCCTGACACCAGACACTCAAACTAACACAGATACACACATTCTAAAAAACCCAAAGACATGTTCACACACTAACATACCCAGACACACATACCAACATCACCATAGAAATATGTTCACACTTTAAAATACCCCCCCACACACATATACTAACATACCCAAAGACAAATGTTCACACACTAAAATACCAACATAGACACACACTAACATACCCTGACAAAGACACGTGTTGAAACACTAAAAGCCCACATGCATTAACACTAACATACTCAAAGACACATGTTCACACATTAACATACCCAAAGACACGCTAACATACATCTTACAGGTTTACTGTTAGAATGTACTCAAGTATGCTTTCTTTGTTGGTGAAACTCCATAAGACATTAAACTGTCCCTTTAATCCAGGGGTGTCCAAGTTTTTTCTGCAGTGGGCAACTTCATCAGAATTGTATACGCGCGAGGGACGCACTCATTTTTCACTGTGAGGCCTTTAATAAGATATGCAGATTAAAATAAAGTAAATGACACAAAACCTTTACTCACTGATTTCTGAAATAGTTCTATTTATTCTAGGGATGCCCCAAAATTCTGGACCAAAACCGAAAACAGGGTTCACTTAGCCGAAACCGAAAATGACCCCCCACCTTTAAAAATAATAAAAAATCCCACACTTTTAATAAAAGTAAGTTACACACCAAAATTGTACAAAAAGTTTTAATGTATTTTTTTGTCCAATTTTGGTGTGTTAACCACCAATTGTACAAAAAATGTTATTGTATTTTTTTGTACAATTTTGGTGTGTTAACCACACTTTTATTAAAAGTAAGTAACACACCACAATTGGACAAAAAAATTCAACATTATGACTTAGCATGATAGGTGTGTGATTGCTAACAGGCATCCTCCCCCACCCCCTCACCTGCACTGCAGGTCTCTCAAAGCCGCTCACAGACTTCAGCAGGGGGTGCGGCTTCACTCTTCGTTCTCTTGCACTGCACAGAGGAAGCAGGACTGGAGCAGAGTCATGTGATGGCACGTACATTCATGTGACTCTGCTGTATTCCGCTTCCTCTGTGCAGTACAAAAGACCCTTCCACAGGTAAGCAGCAGGGCTCTTGTGATCCTGCTTGCCCTGGGTGCAGTAGCGTACCTAGCATTGGGCGGGGGGGCAGTGCCGCTCATCAGGGGGGTGCCACAGGCTAGGGTGACCACATGTCCCAGATCCCCGGCAGCCTTGTCACTTTTTTTTTACGCGGACGAGAGAGAGGGGCGCCTAGCAACCGCTTGGTGCCCCTCAGTCTCCTCTGCGAAGCCTCTAACTCCGTTGCGGTGCCGGCATGTGAAGCAGCGGCAGACCAGGAAGCAGCGGCAGAGCAGGAAGAGAGAGGCGTTGTGCTCCCACCGCAGGACTTCAGGATGGTAAGTCCAAAAGCTTTAACTACAAAGGGGGAGAGGGTAGATAGTGAGAATGGAGGGAGAGGTGGGTAGACAGTATGAAGGGAGGGGGTAGATAGTAAGAGGAGAGGGGGTAGATAGAGGTGGTTAGACAGTGTGAAGGGAGGGAGGGAGGGGGTAGAAAGTTAGAGGAGAGGGGGTAGATAGTGAGAAGGGAGGGGGTAGATAGTGAGAAGGGAAGGAGGGATGGTAGATAGTTAGAGGTAGGTAGATAGTGTGAAGGGAGGGAAGGGGTAGACAGTTAAAGGAGAGGGAGAGGGGGTAGATAGAAGGGAGGTGGAGGGGTAGATAGTAAGAAGGGAAGTGGAGGGGTAGATAGTGAGAAGGGAGGGGGTAGATAGTGAGAAGGGAGGGGGTAGATAGTGAGATGGGAGGGGGTAGTGAGACTGTAGGAGGGGATAGTGAGACTGTATTAATGAATGTGTAAATTTGTGTGAATGAGCGAGAGAATAAATGATTGTGTGAATTAATTATGTGAATGAAAGTGTGAATCAGTGAGTGACTGTTAAAGTGTTTGTGTGGATGATAGATGTATAATTGTGGAAAGGCAAAGATGGCTCAAGCAGGATGTTTGAGCCTTGGGGACCAAGATGACACAGGCAGGGTGTTTATGGAACAAAGATGGCACAGGCCGAGATGTTTGGGGACAAAGTTGACTCATGCTAGGCTGTTTGGGGACAAAGATGGTAAATCCTATGTGTGTAATCTGGGTGCTGGTCAGGTTCTATGTGGGCAGTGTGGACGCCAGGGCTGGCTTTGGGTTGTGCAACCCATCATCTATGCCTCTAGTTTTATCTTTTGCTATGTTTCCATACATTATTATTGTATACCTGCAAATACGGAATTTGTATGTCTGATTCTATGCCTCCGCCTGCTCACACCCTTCAACCATGTGAGGCATTAATATAAACATCTTAACATTTATATATATATATATATAATTGCTAACAGCAATCACACTCCTATCATGCCAAGTCATCTGGTACATGCTGGAATGTATCTTGGTATGCCTGAGCATGATAGGAGTGTGATTGCTGGTAACAATCATATATATATAGATATAGATATATTGATATTGAATTGTTTTTGTCCTATTTTGCTGTGTTACTAACTTTAAATAAAAATGTGAGATTTTTTTTATGGGGGGGGTCATATTCGGTTTCGGACAGGTAAATGCTGCATTTTCGGTTTCAGTCCAGAATTTTCGCTTCGGTGCATCCCAAAGCCGGACAATGAAGTGGTAGGCCTACACCATATCAATGTTTGGCTTAGTATATAGTGATAGGAGTTATGCTGCACTATTATCAATGTATGGCTCAATGTATAGTGATAGGGATTACACTGGACCACCGTCAATGTCTGCCTCAGTGTATAGTGTTAGGTGTTATGCTGTACCCCCGTCAATGTCTGCCTTAGTATATAGTGATAGGTGTTATGCTGT
>VKOC01000004.1:26218592-26229537 GCA_009364415.1 Spea multiplicata
GGGGTCGTCTTATAATCAGACCTCAAATAGGTCTGCCTATGAGACTAAGCGCTGCAGGGGACCTGGATCCTCCTGTCTTATGCCCCCCTCCCCAACTTACCGGTTCTGAGTCCCCGGTGTGTTGCCGGGGCAGTGTGTAGCCGCTGCAGCCGGAAGGAGGTGCGGTTAGCAGTGGGGGTTGTCTGCATTGATCGCGCAGACCTTCCCCGACTGTCCGGTGCAGGGATCTCTTGGGTTCCTGTTAGTCTGCTTGCAGTTAAAGCTCGGTGTACTTTGTTCTGATCTCCCGTGTATGACCTTGGCTACGTTTTACAATCCAGATTTGTGTACCAGACCCCGACATGTCCCAGACTTACCTACCTGTCTGAGGTCTGGACTTTGACTGGGTTATTGCAACACCTTGATTCTTTTTCAGCCATTCTGTTGTAGATTTGCTTGTGAGCTTTAGCTGTCAGACAGCTGGCCTCACATTTGACTCTAGAATACTGTGGTATATGGAGGAATTTGTCGACTCAATTATCAGTTCCTTAGCAGGTCTAAAAATTAGGTAAATCCAACCTCAGATGAACAACAACACAAGACAAATTATACTGTGTCATGATTTATGGAAAAAAACAAATACACCTTATGATTCTATAGCTTGTAGAACTACCTTAAGCAACAATAACTTGAAACAATCATTTTTTCTGTATGACTTTATCAGTCTTTCACATCATTGTGGAGGAATTTTGGCCCACTGTTCATTACAATGTTGCTAAAGTTCATTGGGGTTTGCGGTCATTTGTTTTGGCTGTCAGACAGACGGTCTCACATTTGACTCTAGAATGCTGTGGTATATGGAGGAATTTGTGGTTGACTCAATGATTGCAAGATACCCATGTCCTTTGGCTGCAAAACAAGCACAAACAATCACCCTTGCACCACCGCGCTTGACAATTTTGTGCCGATATGCTGTGTTTGTTTTTTGCCAAACGTGGCCCTGAGCATTATGGCCAGACATCTCCAATTTGGTCTCTTCTGTCCAGAGAACATTGTTTCAGATGTCTTGGCGTTTGTTCAGATGCAACTTTGCAAACCTAAGCCATGCTGTAACTCTTTTTTTTAATTTCTCTGAGAATTATACAGTCTGACCTAGGGGTAAATTTGCCGACATGTCCACTGAATAGATTGGCAACAGTGTTGAATGTTTTCCAGTTTTGAGTGATAGAATGATGGACTTTACATTGTTTAGAAGTGGCCTTCTAACCCTTCCTCGATTGATGGGCAGCACCATTCACTTCTCTTAGATCATTGCTGATGCCTTTCCTCCTTGACATTTTGTTAACACACACATGAATGCTCCAGACCTGCAAACTGCTTTTATTGAGGTGGTCACACTTGCTGATGATCAATTAACCAAGGACATTTAATTAGCAGCACCTTTTCTGCTACTGAAGCAGTAAGGGTGTACTTAGTTTCTCATACATGGCTTCTCCATTTTGGCTTTATTTTTATTGAATAAACCAGTGTAATATGTCGTGTGTTGTTGTATCTGTATTTACCTAAGTTTATAACTGCTAAGTAACAAATGATTGTTATTTTGCCCTGATATGCAAAACCATAGAATTCAAAGAAGGTGTATAGATATACACACACCACCATTCATAATTCTGTGGTCCTTAGAAAAAGCAGATTGTCCATCAAATGGATCATAAATAATGAGTAGACAGTGTACATATCTCCCTACCTTCTCTCTGCTGACTGCTTCCATGTCTCGCTGTCTAGTATCCTCTTCATCTTCTTGTTTTTCACTTCTTTTTGGTTCCATCTTTCTTTGTCCACATTTTTGCAAACATGAACTCCTGGTGAACTTCCTCAAAAATGGGGAGATGTCGTCACCGGAAGCTTTGCCATTTTTATGGAAGCTCACTAGGAGGTCATGTCTGGATAGGTGTGGATGAAAAAAGAAGAAAAAAAAACAGAAGAGAGAAGAACAAGAAGATGCTAGAGAAGTGGAGCTGCAAGACGTCAAATCTTAAAGGGTCGGCTGAGTAGGTAGGGAGACATTCAGAGAGGATAAGAGAGAGTGAATGTAAATAAGGTTGTGAGAGGGTGAATAAGCCTACAACATTTGAACACAAATTATAAGATTCTAAGGGGGTCTTGTCTTGTTTTCAAAGATTCATAAAAATTTGCTGAAATATGCAAACTGTGTTCTTCCAAATCCGAATGCACAAATCATATTATTTTTATAAAGATGCATGTCCATTAAGTTCAATCCTACTGTTGTTCCAGAGAAGACAAATTCAGAGAAGACAAAAACTCCACATTGAAGTGATTTCTAACTGTGCCTCAAAAAAGGAAAACATTCTCCTTGCCTGAGATTTTGCTGATTTTGCTCTGTATCAAGAAGCTATAACTAATCATGTGCTTATAACCTGCTATATCCCTGTATATTCCTATTTACTAAAAAATCATCTAGGCCATATTTTAAGATATCAAGCGATAATTGTTACTATAACTTATGAAGTCTTTATCCATTTTGCATTGCTAGTCAATGGGATAGTGTCAAGAAGAGATATATAGAATATAGATATATAGAATATATTTAATAAGGGTAAAATTAATTAATCATAACTGGCTGATTTGTTTTTTTTATTTATAGTTTAAACAGAATCGAGACTTATCCACACTAGTTCAAGCACAGTTCAAGTGTTAAACAGCTTGAACAGGCTAAGAATAAATATTCATAGTTCACATATCCACAGTATGTGTTGTGGAGTTTTGTAGTCTTCTATATTAAAAACATGATTAATGTATCATTGCCAAGATCAGTAAATGCACAATAAAAATTCAAAAGAAAGGTCTAGGGCAGGATCGCATATAAATACACCAATAGGCATCCCAGTCACCTCCTACTTAAAACCATCCGAAACAAAATCCCAGATGACATCCTATGCTCTTGATAGCATAGGCTATGCTACTGCTAACAACTCTGACACAATATCACGCTGTTTGGAGGATGAGGGCAAATACATTGGTGTGGGGGGGGGGGGTTAGGCTAAATCTCCCAATGCATTTGTAAGGAGAGATTAAAGTGCACATAATGGGTGGCATGTCCCTAAAATTTCAGATTCAGTGATAATCATGGACACTGGCGCAAACTGGTAAATGGTCTAGTAGGCAATATCAGTGTCTCTTGGTCAGTAGCCCATGGAACTGTTTACCTGGAAGAATGCTGTATAGGAGAGTGGCAGTTCTACAGAGTGGGAAGTGGATTATAAACATCTGACAATGTCGCACCCTAGTTCCATCACAGACACAAGATGCAATTATTTTATGGCGGTGGTACTGGCAGGCTGGAGGTAGCAAAGTTTTATTTGTTTAATCTCTTATTGAGTTTTCAAGTAAACATACTTTTATTTTCTTCCCACAGCTATATATCTGATTAGTCCCCATTGCCGAATACTGAATCCTAACGAAAATGAGCCGTATCAAACAGATGGAAAATCTGTGTGACAACAGGCTTTTCATTAATTTGTGGCTAAGTAGTTTATTGACGATGCCGTGTGGCAAAATGCCCAGTCGTTGCATAGAATATATAGGTTTTGGTAAATGATTTGTAAAAACTCTACCACTATAGAAATTATTATAAATCCATGCAAAACTGTGCAGTTGTCTAAGTAACAAAATCAGGCATTTTAGTCAGTTATGTATAAGAGCATCTGATGTTTCGGCCCAAAAAAGCTGACATTTCCCCCAGTTCCAAATAAGAATAAAGGCATATTTTTTTATTAAATCAAATTAAATAAAGTAGAGATTGCTTACTTCTTGTATGATTTTTGTATTAGCCATTTTTGACATTTCTTTTTTAAACCATAGGATTTAGGAGTAAGCTCTATTTGAAGCAACCTCATCAGAACTATGTGTGGTCTAATGATCCTTAGGTGCTTTGATGTCTAATTAGTTCATTGTCTTATCTTGTATCTCTTTGTTTACCAGCAATACAAGTGCAACAGAACTCCAAATGTAATCCTTCCCCACAACTGTGAGTGGGATTAGTGAGATCAGAGAAGGCACTGGTCTTATTTCCCCAGAGTGTTCCATAAGCTTTGAGCAGTGTTAAAAAGATTAATACACAAGTAGCCAGGTCTGGATTAAACTGCAAGCAGGGAGAATTTCTAAAGAAAACAGTGATCACAAAATTCAGTTGGATTTGTGCAGTTACATTGATAAGGTGCTAGTATTCCTCATTTTTCAGTACAATGATATCACTCTGCCTTGTGAGGTGCATTACGCTTGTATACATGTTACTATTTGTCACATCAAAATGAATTGTTTTATCCTTCTTGCAGGGTAGGGAAAATATCCTAACATATGAATAATATAAATATGTTATTATTTTAGTACTCTAATATCCCTACTACTCACCCCAAGGAACAAGCAATAGACTTGTGCATTTGGATTTGCATGAATTGCAAATTTACAGAACTTTGGTACCTTTGGCGATAAGTACAGAGCCACCAAAACAAGGACAGACTCCACCCACGAATCAGAGGAAAAGCAAAAAGCTCAGAATTTTCATCCGAAGTTCGTGGGTCCATGCTCTCTCAACCTCTCATCCACTCTCTAAATGTTTTCCTATCATCTCTGCCCACCACTTCAGCTTCTGCCAACCACTTCTGCTTCCGCATTTTCATCTTCTATCTTTAATTTGCTATCTGCAATCTTCAATCAGGGGAGGGCTGACAGCCTACGGCCTGGGGGGCAAGTCTAGTCAAGTGGCCCATTGCGCCACCAAATCAGCCCACCATCCATGCCCATCTTTAGTCCCACTTATCCTTTTTAATAAAATATGCAGTTTGAAATAGGTAAATAACACAAAACCTTTACTATTCCTCTCACTGATTTCTGGGCCTAGTAAGTTTTGTCCCTTGAAGTGACTACAAATTCAGGAGGGGGGTTTATCTTTGGATCAGTAAAAATTAAATAGTTCAATTTATTCCTACAGTAAAGTAAAGTGCCAGGAAACAGATGACAAAATACACACACCAGGACAGGCTCTGCCACACCGACACCCAGACACACCCACCGGACGGTCTAAGCTGCAACAATAAAAAAAGTATTTTCCACACTGCTTTGTCGTTGACCCCTTTTGTCTTTTTGTCCCCTTGTGTATTGCCCCTAGCCAGCCCCTTGCTTTAGTATTGATTTATGTAATGGCCCCAGGTGCTGTAGCACAGATAAAATGCTGCCCTGCAGTATGGGGGATGTATATCTGACTAGTTTGTTCCTTCCATGAGTCTATACTTCCCTCATCCTGCAGGGCAGCATTTTATCTGGGCTGGTCAGCAGAATGTAAAAGTTATATGTGTCCTGGAAAACATGGCCGATGTGGTCACCCTAATGCCCACACCCTTGTGTATTGCCCACTGCTAGCCCAAAATTGTATATTTATCCCACCACCCAGCCACCCTTTAGTATTGATTTATGTAATGCCCCCAGCCAGCACCCCCTTGTGAAATTATGCCCCCCTTTAGTATGATGTCAGCCCTGATTGCATTCACAGGATCTGCCCAACACCCAGATTGGAAGCATAGGACTTGCCACCTTTGCCCCCTAAACAACCTGCTTGTGGCATCCTAGCCTCAAACAGCCTCCCTGTGTAATGCCCCACCTTACACATCCATGTAATCACACAAATATTCATTCATTTACTCATTCACAAACATTCATTCGCTCATTCATATACTCATTCACAGATACTCATTCTTTCAATAATGCATACTTATTCATACACTCTCACCTGAACTGCAGATCTCGGTGCCACTCGCATTCTTCCACAGGGGCTGCTGCTTCCCTTCTGCATTGCTCGCACTCTGTGTGACAACTTCTCTTGTACCACCAGGGGAAGCAGGAAAGGAGCGGAGTCACGTGACTTCACTGGGCTCCTGCTTGTCCTGGGCGGAGCAAGAGACGCTACTCGCACAGCGTGTGCGAGCAACACATAGGTAAGTAGCGGTGCCCCTGTGGAAGTAATTACGGGGTTGTGACCTCTGCGATTACGGTTTCTGCAGGCTTTTGTCCTGCATTAAAGACAGCCCTGGTGGTCATGCGTCCACATCAGGCACTATAGTGTGTGGCCTCACGGCCGGCCGTTTTACTTAGATTAAGGGCGTCTTTGTTCACATCTCTGCAAACATAACCTGATGAGAACTTTCTCCAACATAGGACATCTTTCCCTCGATCCTTCAACCCGGAAAAGAGGACGTCACTGGAAGCGGTGCCAAATTGCCCCAAGTTCAATCAAGCGCAATATGACAGCGCATTTGGGGGTGTCCTCTCCCACTATTGGGGAGAGGGCATCACTGGACACGCTGCAATATTGTCCAGAGTTCAAGTGAGGGCAAAATGAGTGAGCTTTTGGTGATGTCCTCCCCAACGATTTGAAGATTGGAGGGTTTCAGTTTTACTTTCATTGTTTGGCTATTTAAAATAACGAAATTGTTTGTAAAAAATGTCCACTGTTTTGAAGAGGAAAAAATGCTGCTTATTTTAGTAGCAAGTACTATTACACCAGATCTGTCAGCACAGAGCTAGTGATGTCGGCATTTGTTGACAGAGAATACCCCAGGTTGTCTATTGACAACCTGATCTCCCACGCACCAGCATGTTCTTTTAATTATTATGCGTCCTAATGGTCATATAGACCATTTTCTATAGGACATAATAATAAGTCCTAATGTTGTTAAGGGGTTAAATCTTTGTTTATAATGAAACCTGCAATTTAGGAGAGACTTGGATTAGTGTCCATCATCACACTCATACCATTATAAATTGCATTACCTGAGATTGTTAATTACAAATATCCCAAGATTTTTATTCCCTTTTATTGGTCAACCTGCCCCAATTATGCACATCTGCCCACAGATATGCCCTATACCCCCTTATATGCCCCTTTATGCCACTCTGCCTCCCAGATATGCCTTGTAACCCCCTTTATGCCACTCTGCCTCCACAAAATGCCTGTTAACCCCCTATTTGCCACTCTGTCCCCCAGGTATGCCTTATACACCCCTTTTTACCAGTGCATCCCTAGACTTGTCCCCTGTGCTTCGACCTCCGCTTTTGCTGGCTGGTACTTCTGCCAGGGTTTCTATGACTGAGCACTGGAAAGTCATGCCACGCAGGCGCTCCGTCATTGAAGCCACAGCAGCGGAGGGCGTCCATAGGCTGCCAGAGAGGAAAATACAGGTCCCCTGCAGCTCTGGATCTTAGTCTTGTAGTCAGACCTCTATAAAAACTAGAATAAATTTAAATTTTAAAAGTCACTGTGCTGTTTTTATATAAAATAAAATCTTCAGATGAATAAAATGACAGATATTCTATGGTTTATTTGCTTAAGTTACAAGAGAGAATAATTAATGTTTGTGTACGTGAAGCAGCACCTTTTGCATTTCATCAGGACTGATAGAATAAAAGGAGCTGCCAGACTATACAGACAACCCAACATACCATGAATTATAATATGGTTTTATCCACTGCCCTTTGCATTAAAAATTACTATGTCCTTAAGGTTATAGGTGTACTAGATTGTTTTGAAATACTCTATTTACTGCACCTAATCATTATGCACTCCAGTAATCCATTTAGCAGGTGGAATAAACTTTTTTATATTCTTATGACAACATTGTCCTTTTATTATACTGTGTGTGGGGGTATAAATGCAAATTGTGACTAATACATTTTGATGTTATTTTTAATCAAGCAGAGTACTGCAAATTATTCCAGAGTTTTATCCCGTGCAATAGTATATTTTCATTCATATTTTCCTTACTGTATGAAGATGCATTGGAAATTTAAAGACAAAGAAATATATGTGTTACTACTGGACTTTTACCTGTGTTGTATCAGATTGTTATGTAGTAATGACCATATTGCCTTACATTTTATTTATAGAGAGCCACAAAATTCTGTGATGGTATTCCAATATAGGAGAGTGAAAATTAAAGGGACACTCATGCCATCATATGTATTTTAGCACTCAGACTTAAACACTCAGACTAACACACTTACACATACAGATTAATGCTTACCCACTTACACATACGCATCAATGCTAACACACATTCATGCTAACAAAATAGTTATTTGACTTGGAGCGCCGGCCAACTCTTCGTATTCAGCTTCGTGGGAAAAAAAATCTTATTCTACAAATATTACCCTGTTCCTGTGTTCGGTTCAGGCGAATATTCGTGTACATTCTTCGTGTTCCTTTTTTTTATTTGTTTGTTGACCTTTTTTTAGAAGGGTTAATACGGGGTTAACGCGGAACACACTACGCAGCAGCTTTGGCGCCAGGATTTTAAAGGTCCGTACGAGCAACTCTATTGGTCGCTGGCAGGGGCCACCTCTGCCATCAACCAATGAAGTGGACCTGCACCAGTAGAGTCGCTCGTACAAACCTTTAACTCCTGACGGTTAAACTCCGCCTGGGAAGACCATTTGTCTCCCTGCTCCAGGAGTTAAAGGTCCCTAGACTGAGCAACTCTAGAAAAAGGAGGTGAGGTTGATTAAACAGCCTCTGGGGAGCTGTGGAATTTTATCATCTTACACATATCATAAGTAAGACATATACACAGTGCAGGTCACACCAGTGTTATTGTACCAGCGAGAAATATTAGCTAGCAGTCAGGTATTGTGCCAAATCCTTGCCAACCCCTACACAACACTCACCATACACACATGAAAACATATTTGGATTTGTAATTGAATTTAAGTAAATTAGTACTATTTACAGATTATTTGACTTAAATATTGGACACTTACTTAAAAGAAAACTGAAGATTTTCGCCAGGCAGATATTCATATTAGAGGCAGTATAAGAATTACAACAAGGAAGTAAAATATATCACTAACACCTACTGCATAAATAGTAGTTTAATGAATTACAGAACAGTAAACACTGACTACTGCATTGATTGGTACTCCTTAACAAAATATGACATTCATTATGTAGCGCTTCAAGTTATAATGTTTGAGTACTTGTGAAGACGCTATAAGCAAAATACTTTACAGCCATTCTCTACAAGCTAAAAGATAAGAAATTAAATGTCTGCTATTTGTAGGAAGAGCCAATGTCAAGGTCTCCATGGTCATGGAGATATAGTCATGGAGATTGGCTCCTTTCTTACAAAATTCGAATTGTTATGCATGTCAGTAAAAAAGTTTTCTGGTGACATGTCCAACCAAGTGGTCCAGTAGTAAACCAGTTCAATGCTTCCTTGATAGCAGCCTTAACAATAATACACTTACGCACACTAACACACAGTGACATACTTACACACACTAACACAGACAGTAACATATTTACACAGGCACACACAGTACCATACTAACATACTAACACACATGCAAAGTAACATACGTACAACCATGCTAACAAACCAACACACAGTAAAATACTTACAGAAACATTTACACAAACTAACACACAAAGTAACATGCCTACACACATACATACCTAGACACACCCACAGATACACAGTAACGTACTTACAGACAAACCCAAAACCCTTGCCCTCCTACCTTTATCGTCCACTGCCGGTCAGATCTCTTCTGCTCCCTCACACACGCTGCCTATGTTTGAGTGCTGGCATATGACATCATATAACTCATCATGCCGTGGCTAAGGGAGCATACATCTCTGGCCTAGGGCCATGCATGGTCCAAGGTGGGGAGGGCTTTAGTGAGGCTGTGCTGGCATTAGCCCCCCCCCCTGAAAAAATGCTCTCCTGTAGGGATCCCCATTAAACCTGTGAGATCAAGCTGCAAGTTGATAGAGGAAGATCACAGATAAAGATGTGGTTAGAAGATTATTGGACTGGAGAAAAATCCAAATGGCCTACATTCTTCATGTCAGAGTAGTCTACACTGGAATTGCCTCCCACTCATTTTGCCAGTCTGCTCTTGAAGACTGAGTGGTATTATGCCTATAGCATTCTTCTCCGAAGCAACAGTAAAGTAGGAAAAGCTGTAAGCATGACTAAGTGTAGCAGCATGCACATGATCTTAATCATCCTAGGTGCTAGCTCTCTGAATCACAGGCATTTATTTATATAATTACTCATGATAAAACCTCAGAACTAAAAGTGCAAATCTCATGAGCACTAAAATGTCCATGTTTTAGTGATGTGTGATGTGTGCAAAATGTCACTTGCATGGTGTCTACATCCTGTTTAATAAATTTATTTTTTTGAGTTTTTGGGTCTGTAACAGATTGATATTATTCTTTACATAAGAAATTATAAGAAATTACATATATCTCTGCAAACAATGAAAACAGGTATGTTCAAAGGGAATATTCTTTATGATAGACATTATAAGGTACACTTTATGGACAAAAGTATTGGGATACCTGACCATTACACCAACAGGCACCTTGATGACATCGCATTCTAAATACGATGCAGCTTGGTCTCACTGGTTTTGAAGTTGGCCCCCCCTTCTACTCTTCCGGGAAGGCTTTCCTCACAGAAAAGATTTTGGCGTTTCTGTGGGAATTTGTGTCCATTTATCCAGTACAGCATTGGTGAGATGAAGCGGTGAGGTTGAACGTGAAGGCCTGGCTCACAATCTCCATTCCAGTTCATCCAAAAAGTGTTCGATGGAGTTGAGGTCAGGGCTCTGTGCGGGTCAGTTAAGTTCTTCCACACCAAAGTCATCCAACCATGTCTTTGAATTACCTATTACATATTAATGTTCTATGTATTTAGAATGCAATATCATCAAAGTCCTTGTTGGTGTATTGGTCAGGTGTCCCAATACTTTTTTTTTTCCATATAGTGTATGTATTATCAGATGTTCCCAGGCCTGAAATGTATTAGTGACAGTGGCATTGCTTGAAAATTCACCTTGCTTTAGTCTCATGGTTGGCATACCTTTTATTTGTGTGGTTAATATATAT
>VKOC01000004.1:26249543-26260713 GCA_009364415.1 Spea multiplicata
TGGTTTACATATTTACAGCAAAAGAGTTGGTCATACTCCTGGCCAATATTTCAGGTGTTCAAAGCAGAACATCCTTTTGGGGGGGCGGCCAGAGCAGGAGACAAGGCTGGAGGCGGATTTAAGCCAAATGTCCACCTGATGATGTAAGTATGGCTGACGGCTGTATATGTGCAGCAGCATGTTACATTTTTATGCTGATAGATTGCAACCAGGCACATCCAGCCAGCACCAGCCACTGGATTTGGGTGAATATGGGGCCCTGATGGGCAGAGGCCCACTGGGCATTTGTCCAGTGATGTATACTTGCCCGGGCCAACTAATCCCTCTGGTGCAAAACATGGGGCAGATTGTCCTTTTTAGTCGATCAGATGTTCTTTATCTCCCCAACTGACCTATTTACAGTATGGAGGCTGTTCTGGCTCTACAGAGAGTCTGCTAGAATATAATATCATATAATAGACACACAGCTCCTTTTTTATTCTACTTGGGATGCCAACCATGGTTGGGCCTAAGGAACCCCTGAGGTATTGTTGATGGATATAAACTGCATTTTAAAATTTAGGGGGTGTTTAGTATCTCTTGCAAAAAATGTTAACATCAATTTTAAATAGCTTATAAATGTCACACTCCTTTCAAGACACATCATGCCCCCAGGTCTCTATAATAAGCTCAAAATATGACTAAGAATTAGCATTCTTCTCTGTACTCTCCATTTGTTTGTATTTGTCTACTTCAATATTGCTTTAATCCATTATATAAAGTACTATTTATTTTTCTTGATATACTACTAGTTTACTATAGTTTCCTTCAACCAATAATGGGTGCCAGGGACTTAGTGAACAGGAATATTCAGGATTTATGTATAAAAAGGAATACTAACTGAAATAATAAAAAAAATAGTGCAATCACCATGGCAACTAACATAGTACGCTCAGAATGTGAGTCTCTTTTGTTTCCATGGTTCAGGTTCTCCATTCTGTTGGAGAACCTGCTAGATCACAAGGAGCGGGAGTACAGCCTGGATGGGTCCCCTTGATTTAGGACCTGGCTCTAGATGCACCCCCTGTGACCTCTGGGCCACTCACTCATTTTATTGAGTGGCGGACGTATTATTTCTGCTCCAATTATGTGCCGCTCTATACCTGCACAGTGCTCTCTATGTTGCTGTCATACTCATCCCTGTATGTCTCTGAATATAGCTTTCTAAATCCTGCCAATGGCAATCAATGGGCATTTTGTAGTGTTTTGCTCAACGTATTCTCTCCAGCAGATGCGCAGGAGGTGTTTATAACTGACCTTGAGAAGCAGCAGTGAAGGCTGAAAAAGGAATAACTGTCACCTAACGACACTATGGGGCGAGTGCAAGATTCGAATTGTAATAAAACCTGTAATAATTACGCCACCTTACATAACAAAGCAGTTGGCCGGAGCTGTAGAAATTCCTGCTGTGATTTCCCTTGGGGGAGGGATGATTCTTTTTCTGCTTCAACATTAGCACCAGTGAGGCTTTTTATAAAGCTATCATTATAAAATACCATTATTCTAAAGCTATTTAATTAGGCAGAGCTTAGTCAGCCGTGACTGTGTGTTCTCGAGGAGCAAAGGGGACCTTAAACCAAGCTTGTCCCAAAGTAGAGAATAAGTCAGAAAAATTAAGGGCAGAGAAGATAATGGAAGAAAGTGAAAAAGAAATAAAGTGTGGGGGAATAATGAAAGTGATATTACCTTACATCATCTGTTAAGTGAGAGTTTAACAGAACAGTAGTTTCTAACAGTACTGGCACCTGACAAGAGATTAGAACACATATGAATATTTTTCACCACTAAAATAAACGCAGTACTAACTATAACAGCACAGACCAAGAGAAGAAATATGAGTTTAAACAGTTGTGGTTTTTATTAGAAAGAAAGAAGCAATAACATGTATTATGGACAAAGCCAATATCTATACGTGTAATAGCAAGATCTGCTTGTCATGGCAACTATCGAAACAGTCCTGAACAAACCCCGCTGTGAAGCCTCTGGCGGTCCCCTGGACTACCACTGTTGTCCCAATAGACCAAGGTAATGATACTTCTTTAAGGTAATATAGGGTTTTCGGCAATGCTGGGGAACAGAGTCCAGCTCTATATCCAAGTGGACAGAGCCACATGCTTTTGAGAGCTCTAGCCACTTTAGATTCACTAAAATCCAAATACCTGAAGTGCTGCATTGACCTCTCCGAAACCATGCTCCTCCATCATGGACATATTTAAGAAAGTCATAAGGTGACTTGAAGCATGTAGCATAAACAATAACATAATCTAATACTTGCAAGGTGCCAAAGCATTTGCTTACAAGTGCCCTTGCCTTGCTCTCTCTTGCTGCAATTGTGTTATTTTGCCATCCAACATTCACAACACATGATGCAGTCAATGAGCTGATTTAGACCTGAAAAAACACTCATTCTGTCACTCTACCCTTACCACCCTGCAGCAAAAAAAGCCACTGAACATTATCTGCCCTGTAGGCATTGTAGCTGTGCTTATTTTTCAAGAATCTCCCTACATACTAGTTTTATTCCCAAAAGGGGTTAGAAATAGGTTTGTGAAATTATAATTATAAATAATATTGTCATGAATAGACAAGATACCGGCATCTCCTCAAATGAGTATTCAAATTCTGGTTGTATGCTGAGAGACAAGAATGAAATGTTGCTTTGGAGACCACTGTTATATTACTGTTAATGTTTATTACAGTTTGTAGGCTGATATACTCCTGGGGAAATGTGAAGATTCTTCACGCTGTAGCCATTAGCATTTTTTCTCCCCTTGGTGTTATTATGAGTTAGTTTACCTTTCAGTATCAGAATTCCAGGAAAGGGATCCTGTAGATCAGGGTTCACTAGTACTGCCTTCTAACAACCCCAACCTTCTATGAATTTGATTAAGAACAGTGATGCCACATTTTAGCAATGAGGCTGTGTTTACAGATTAGTAGTAATGATTGAGAAAAGGGTTATTTTTAAACAACCTTTTATTTTCATTTTACAAACACAAAAAAAGGATTTATTCCCTTGCTATAAGGGTGGGCAGTGAATTCCCCCACTTCACTTATCATTATGAAGGAAGAATGGCGGCAAGTTTCTCTAGTAAGGGCTGAGCTGGCCCTGTATAATACAACATTAAAAGTGTAAGGAGACTATGAAGAAATGTCACTGAGTTAACTGTGCATTATGCAGGGCTGGTCAAGCTCTTCCTTCAGCAAAAGCCTCATGTGGCTAGTGCTTCATTATGTATAGTGAAGTCAAGTGGTTGAAACTCCATCCCTCCCTTGGTTTTAAGTGGCACATTCTAATTACATATCGTGTGGCTATTAGTGTATCAAAGCCTAAGGAAAAGAGAGATACGAAGGGCCCTAAATTATAAATATACTTCCTTCAACCAATAATAGGTGTCAGGGATTTAGTGAAAAGGAATATTCAGAATTTATGTATAACAAGGAATACTAACTGAAATAATAAAAAACTAGTGCAAGCACCAAGACAACTAACATAGTAAGCTTAGAATGTGAGTCTCTGGGCCGCTCACTCATTTTATTGAGTGCTGGACTTTTCTATTATTTCTGCTTCAATTATGCGCCACTCTTAACCTTCACAGTGCTCTCCATGTTGCTGTCATAATCATCTCTGTATGCCACAAACACACAGTTCTCTGAATATAGCTTTCTATATCCATGGGCATTTTGTAGCGTTTTGCTCATTATTCTCTCCAGCAGATGTGCACCAAGCAACATATCCCACAGTGCCTGCTTTTCCCTAAACAGCTCAAGAGTGCCACATATACCCCCAACCTGCTTATTAGCTTGTCTGTACCATCTTTGACAAGATGTTTGGTGGAAAAGGTGGGCTTAGCAAGCAGTTTGGGAGGCACTGACAAGCAGTTTGGGGACAGAGATGGCACAGATACACTGTTTTAGGGCACTAGGCTGAAAATACCCTCAAAGTGTATATACAGAGTAGAAGCCTCCAGGAGGCTTCAAGAGTAAACACACCGTGAAAAATGCCATGGGGTCAATTTCAGAGAAAAACCTAAGAAAAGTACTGCATAAAGCATTTACTCCAAAAGCAATTAGTCTACAAATAGGATGCAACAGAACAAAATTGCCGTTTTCATTCTGCTTTATAGAACTGTAAATTTTGGGACAGAAAAAACTATTTTACAATTAAGAAACACTGTCATCAAATTAATTTTAAACCAAAGCTTTGTAGAGCTTAATTCTCTGGGCACAGTTTCAACCAGTGAGCTGCAAGCTGTTATTGTTCATTCCTGTGCGTCAAACTAAGTACTGAGCTGAGACATAAGTTCCCATTTCATCTTCATATACTTATATGCTTCTCAATAATTACCAGCTTAGTTTACTTAATAAAAGTATAGATATAAAGCGGTTTCCATACAGTTATTACAATAACGACAAAACAAGCTATTTTCATCAACACACATTTTATGGTTTAATACATATTGTTTATATATTTCAATACTGTCACTCATTATAAACAAGGTAATCCTTACTGGTTAATAAATGGATAATAACCATGTATTATATACACTACCAAATTCCTTGAGTGGAATGATGAATTGGCCACAATTACTTTTGTAAAAGTCCGACAACTTTATTTACTGTGACCCTGACTATTAATCGCATGGCCCTGTCCTATTCAACTTGATTTTCATGGGGTTTAAGACTTTTTTATAGCATTGGGCTGGAAGAGAGGTAAATCAGAAGAGTCGTGGAAGGTATTAATGACTAAACCTTTATTGTTCTCCATAAGGAAATATTTTTGCTCTAAATATTGTCCACAGTCTACTTCATAAAGTAGTGGAACACTGTGGAAATCTAAAGAGCCAGGATTGAAACACATGGCTAAAAGGCAGGGGATAAAAGGCCAACGGCAGATAAAATGGTGTACGCTATTAATTTCAGCTTGTAGATACTGTAGCCAGCAGCTGTTTAGGAAAGAACCGGATCTGACTTGAGGCAAACCGTAACACTACAAATCCATTCAGAGACCATTTGACTAAAGACATTCCCAGTCCTCCTCCATGCTACCAATGTTTGCTAAGAATCTTACTGTGTGGCACTATTGAACAAAATAGTGCTATAAAATATCAATAAATAATAACTTTATAAGACAAATGTCTCATGTCAACATTATTTAAATCCTACCCGGATTATGTTGCATATCATGTCAACCAAATGATGTCCCAAGTCTCACATTTACTGATGGGTTACCGCTTTACTGTCATGAGATGCTTTCAGGTTACTTTAGCTGTGCTATAATTACCAAGATGCCCTATGGGCTACCAGCCTGTCATTCATAACTCGGATTCCGTTAATGGGTTACATTTGTGTAGCCAGGCTTTAAGCTATCACCAGTCACAGTTACAAAGATATGTCGTTATTACAACTCGAGTAGTGTCAGAGTTACCAGACTGTATCAGACAATGTCACATAAGCCAGACCCTGTCACAGTTACCTGATTCAGTCACAGTAACCAGACACCTTCTCATAATCAAGACCACTCACAGTCACTTAGCTGTCATGCTGTTACAAAGAAGAAAACTAGCTCGTCAAATCATATTTCTTCAGAACCACTGTAGTATTTCCAGAATAGCTCTCTAATACTCTTTGTGCACTAATAAAGCATCATTGTAACATACCTTTATATTCTGAACTACTAAGAACACATGGATCTCCACTCCAATATCATTGGTAATAACAGGCAGACGGTGTTACAGATTCAATGCATGGTAAAACACGCATTGGACATGGTCATTGAGCAAAATAAAATCTGAGAATAGCATTTTGCCAACAATTCTGTAATATATATCTGTATATATGTAATGGTAAAGCTGAATTATAGGTAAACATATTATGGGCTGAGGGCAAGTAGGGAAATGTTTATTTTACCTCTTTAATTTTAAAGTGTTATTTATTGCAGTTCACAGTTTTAAAAAACACATTTTATGAACATTAAATACCAATGATGTGCTGAAAGGGTTGTTGAAAAAGAGAGTTTAAATATTTTGAAATGCTACAACATAGTGTACATCATAGAATATTTATGGATAAGACAACACAATATATGGTTTCTCACTGTATTTCTGTGTAATTGTTTGACCATATTATCTAAATTCTTGTCTGTGTATCTCTAAAATGCGATCAGATGACCACTCTGTATGTTCCTCTAGCTAGGAGTCAGGGTTGCAGGTGCCCTGTTGCAGGATCGGGCTCAGAGGCTGACAAACGTTAATGCGCCTAGTTACAGACAGTTGCCTGCTTATAGAATTAGGTTCTATCTATAAACACAGAACAAGTAGAAGCAGGACATTTGTGGAATGGTGGTCATACACAAGGTGATGATAGCACAACACTGAAAAATAATCTACATGAGAAATCAAAGTGCACACCAAAAGGTCCACATAATCACCATCAGTGCTGTACAAAAGGGCAAACCAGGATCGTTGTTGGAGTCCAAGCCAGGGGTCCAAATCAGAGAATTATTATTATCTTATATTTATAAAGTGGCAACGATTTATGCAGCACTTTCTATAATAAATTTATTCAGAACTGACAGACTAAGACTAAGCGATACATTAGTTAGAGAGAGACTTGCTCGTAGACTTACAATCTCGAGGGAATTAGGTGAGGACAAACATAAGGAATAGAGAAAGATGAGAGGTAGAGAGTGGTTGTATCAGTGACCGGGACGCTCTAGCAGCCAAGATGTTATGCTTCTCTAAAGAAGTGAGTTTTGAAATTCTTCTTGAATGTTGGGAGGGAGGGCGGAAGCAGAATGTTCGGTGGAAGTATGTTCCAGAGGTATTGGGCAGCACAGGTGAAGTCTTTTTGATGGGAAAAGGAAGAGGCGATAAGTGAGGAGGAAAAACTTAGCCTATGAGAAGAACGTAAGGATTGTGTAGGGGAGGTTTTTTATGATTTCACTGATTTTATGGATTTTAATTATAATTCTTAAGGTACTAAGGAGCCAGTGCCATGATACGGAAATCCATGAGATCAACAATCAGGGCCCAAAACTTTAATGCTCTATCGAGGAAATCTGGGCACATGCCTGGGCTATTAAAGTCCTTGATTGCAGAAATGAGCAAGAGGTTTGACATGAGCAGATAGGGATCTTATGCCCATGGGGAAACCTAGAGTCCAATGGCAAAAAAGCCATCTGGTGACGTAAAGGATTGGTGCGATACCTTCTGTATGCATGGTACCTGATTCAAACTTCCATGGCCCCTGACACTAGGTTACTAGTTTGTAACTGGTTTTGCTGACCATGAGAAGTAGGAGCAGAAGCAATAATGCACCTATGAAAACTTATGAAACTTAATGAAATCATGAGGATATTAGACTTGTGCACAGCAAGCAAAATCATACCAGAAAATTTTTGTTCTTGGAGCCCTTGTTTTCTGACCTTTTGGTTTGGATGTTTTTTTCATTGTAAATGATATATATTTGTATTCAATTAATTCAAGATTTTCCAAGGGAAAGGTCCCTGTCACCTTCTGGTGCTAAGGAAGAGATTCAGACTTTGTACTGCTGAACCACCACCACCAATAGCACCACACCAATAGATAGACACGTCCAGCAGCATGCTATGGGACTGAATTTTAACAAAAATAACAATAATGATCTGTCTAGTTAGGAAGTGATAGCAACTGCAGCAGCTGTAGTGCAATGGGCAGGCACTGTCGGAAAGACACATACAGCCTAACAGCATGTGGGACTGAATTAAGCAAGGGGAAGATGGCCCAATACCATAAGACCACACACTGTGCATGATCAGCAGCAACATGACGACACCAGAAAATCACAGCACACATTTTACATTTTCAGAAATGTTCACAAATATGGTTGTTTCTTTTTATTGCACAGGCTTTGTTCTACGTAGTAGCATGGACTCGTACCACTATACAAACTGTCATTTGCCAGGCACTTTTCATCGCTACCAATCTCTGTAGCAGTCACCAATTTTGTCTCTGCTTTGTTGAGTTTTTATTGCTATTATGATTCTGGTGTCTGAATTTCCACAGCTGGATGTTTATTTAGTCCTGACTCAGTGAGCCTGAAATGTTTCATAACCCCTGGGGCGGCACAGGATTCCTGCCGTTGAAGTGACACGGGAAATGTGTTTCAGTGAACGAGCTGGTAAGAGTGCCTGCAGGGGTACGCTGTGCACTATACATTAACAGTTAACCTGCTAGAAAGTGACCACTAGTGCTTAAGTATGGAACCAGATATTCTGCTATATGTTACAAAAAAGTACAAGAAAGGGTCATTAAAAAATGTCATGAAACTTTGCAAAACATGCACTGCAATTTAGCTCAATGGATGGTAATTAATTTTATTACAGTGTCAAATCCAGCTGTGCAATACTGCTATTTATTCTTTTAAATGACTAAATATTTAGAAGAGTGGTCTTCAGTTCTTTAAGACCTAGTGATAATGCTAAATGCATACCCAGGGCCAGTAGACCATTTACACAACTATGCATACTCCTGGAACTGAGCCGTACAGTCTTATTTTTCTGGTATGCTAAACCCTAGCTAATTATTCTATATGCACAAACAACCTACAGAGCTTTGTTGGAAATGCTACAGCTGTATAAACACCTATTTATAGATGTGGTGGTTCTGCAAATGTATGCAGAAAAGCTGGTCCTATTTAACTCTTAGAGTAGTATACAATTTAACAGTCTTACACCCAGGGCCAACACTGCCTATGGACAAGGTATGTGCTGGCCTAGAGTACAGATAGCTTGGGGGAATAAAGGGAGAGATACATTGAAAGTGACGAAACAATTAGAAGGGGAGAGATAAAGTGAAAGGGATGGTAATGAGAAAGGGGAGAGATAGGCAAAAAGGGCTTAGATAATGAGACAAGGGGGGGGGGATTATGAGAAAGAGAGAGGGTGTGTTTCTGTTTTGAAAGTGTTTGTATGTTAGGGCAAGTACCGGTATGTCTTAAGGCAAGCAAGTGTGTTGCTGTAAGGACAAGTGTAAGTTCCTCTTCAACTGGGCAGGGGAGGGGGGCTGCCTGGTGTGCCCAATGGCCAGTCCAGTCCTGCTAACACATTCATGCTAAGACACGGGGTCACATAACATTGCATTTCAGAAGGGCCTAAGGACAATTGCCCCCTGTCCCCTAGCCCACCTTGATGAAATATTTAAGGACAACTAATTTCACAATTGTGGAAATATTTGTAATACAGCTATATACTGTAATTTCAGATTGCATCTGATAATAACCAAAAGAGGCTTACTAGAAGCAAACGCTTCCGGCCTACTAGATGAAGGATAGTATTTTGAATATTGATTTAAATACAGCTGTACTGCATTGTTTCATCTGACTTTATTGTCCTCAAAAATGTGCAGTAGCTTGAGATCCACCCAAGCTAGATCATATATTGAATCAGAATAATACGTATTAGCAGAATACAGTAAAAAGTGCCAAGTGCCAAATGGCAAATGATTTAGGTAAACTGGAAAAATGGCCAGAGCTGTGGCCACTGGCATTTAATGTGGATAAAAGCAAAGTAATGCATCTCGAGCATAAAAACCCAAGGGCAGAGTATAGACTATTTGGTACTGTCCTAACCTCAACGTGCGAGGAAAGGGATTTAGGGGTAATTATTTCTGAGGATTTAAAGGTAGGTAGACAATGCAGCAGGTAATGCTAGCAGAATGCTTGGTTGTATAGGGAGAGGTATTAGCAGTAGAAAGAGGGAAGTGCTCATGCCGTTGTACAGAACACTGGTGAGACCTCACTTGGAGTATTGTGTACAGTACTGGAGACCGGATCTCCGGAAGGATATAGATATGCTGGAGAAAGTTCAGAGAAGGGTTACTAAAATGGCTACTAAAATGGTTCATGGATTACAAGATAAACCTTACCAGGACAGGTTAAAGGATCTTAACATATATAGCCTGGAAGAAAGACGTGACAGGGGGGATATGATAGAAACATTTAAATACTTAAAGGGAATCAACAAGATAAAGGAAGATAGTTTATTTAAAAGGAGAAATACTACCAGAGGACATAGTCATAAGCTAGAGGCAAAGGTTTAATGGTAACATCAGGAAATATTACTTTACAGAAAGGGTAGTGGACGCATGGAATAGCCTTCCTGCAGAAGTGGTAGATGTTAATACATTAAAGACATTTAAGCAAGCATGGGATAGGCATAAGACCAAGTTAGATATAGGATAAAGGCAGGTACTAAGGAAAGTAGTCAGATCTTGGGCAGACTGGATGGGCCTACTGGTTCTTATCTGCCGTCACTTTCTATGTTTCTAAGTTATATTTACAGCTTCATATTTAGAGCTGACCAAGGAAAACCAAAAACGGATACAAACTATGAACTGTTTTTGGATCAATACAGAACACAGCATTCAGAACTTTAACAGAAGAAAGTAAGATGACAGACCTACGAATTGTTGAAGGAAAAATACATTTACACTGTGACCCCATCTTAAGCTCACTGTACAAAGCCTCAGAAAAGCCAACACAAGTGGACTACAATTGTAGGTGAAATTTATAGGTTAAGAGTGTAGCAGACAAAGCAGGCTAGAAAAGTAATAACCATAACAGTCATAAAGTACTTGAATATGTAGCACATAGAGCAATGTACACCTGATATTTTGGAGAGTTAGAATGGTTAAATACTATGCTATGAAAAGAATATAGCCCAAAATCTTTTTTATCCCACTTGATGGAAGGAGCCATTGGTCATTTTTTATTCCAGACTACTGTATGCATTAGGATTTCTAGTTAAGGGTGCTTGACGATGCATTGATTGTATGACCCTACTACACAGTCACCAGGGCCAAATCACATACAATATAGGGGAATTCAGAGAAATAACCACTGATCCATTTATCACAGATAATACATTAGTGAATATGAATCTCAGTCATTGGACAGTAAGCATTTCTGGATGGTGACCTCCTTTCTATTATACCCCATTTACAATGTCTGACTCATGTACTTATTATATCACTGCACTTATTGTGCTTCCTTTTTGTTATACTGTACATTGCAAAGGGCTAAGTACATATGTTAGCGCTAAATAAAAATATCCATAAGTATATAAATGTAATGAATAAAATGCGACTAAAAA
>VKOC01000004.1:26264822-26322340 GCA_009364415.1 Spea multiplicata
CCCCCATATAACACCCCACCCCGATTTATCACTGCTTCTGACTCCCTGGTGTCTGGTGGAGGCAGCAGGTGGAGGCTGGCGTTCATGAAATTAAAGGGGCCAGCATGCACACACCATGCTGTCCAACGGCCGTGTCTCAGCTCTTCGTCCCACCCCTTTTTAAGACGTGGGACGAAGTGCTGAGGCACGGGCATTGGGTGGCGCAGTGCCTCTTTAATTGGGGGCGGCCCGGCTGCCGCACGACGGCCGCTTTTAATCCCGCTCGCAGCCGCTCAGCGGCTGTTTTGAATGTTGGTCTGCTGGCCTGACCAGGACTCTCCATCCATGTTTGCCCAGAATGGGTAAGATGAGAACCAGTAATTCCTACAGTATTTCTTCATGGTGTTTTTGTTAGGATTACACTTTACAATTCTCAAGAATTTTTTTGTTACTAGAACAGTGTTTCCTACTACCACATTTCCCAGAAGACTATTCATCTCACTTCAATGCAGAGTACGCAATTTATTTATTAAACAGTGGGTTGTAGATGAGTAAATGAGTTTAAAAAAATCATCTCACTACATTAACTGCACATTATAAAGGGAGAGCTTGCTGGTTCTCGCAGGGGAAGCGTACCTGATCTGGTTCGTCATAATGCATAGTTAATGTGATGAGATTAGATTCTTAATTTTATAGCCGCTCGAAAGCACCTTATTGTTTGTTGAATAAACAATGTCTGCTTAACTATTAAATCACTAGGTTACATATTTTGGCTGTAAGGCTCGTTTTCCGATGGCTGGCCCTTTACAGTTTCACAAAACTCACACATTGGTTGTTTTATGGACGATACCTTAAAAACATGCTGTAAACTATCTGATGATTTTGACTCTTTAATATTTATCTGTGCTTAGTCACATAAAAAAAAAATCTCCAAGTATTTTATACCAGGGTACAAAAAACAATTACAAGGTGTGAACAGATGTGCGAGGACACTGCTGATGTGAGATTGTGACTCTTGTATTACCTACCTTGTCCTAGAATTTCACAGTAACAGGTTTTTAAAGCACTCTGTTCTTTTCGCACCTCGCCCCTCTCCGCTACATTTGGGACTAAAAACAGAGCATGCTTACATTTGTAAAACAAGTTCACAATGCTCAGAAATAAACTGCTCCTCGCCTCTTCCAGAGATCAGCAGAGCCACATATACCACACAGCGCTAAATGGAAAGCGGACTGCATGGGGCACGTAGAAATGGCATTCACGTGGAAATCTCATACTCTGTGCTATCAAGTGATTTCATTTATAATATTGACACATATGATAAGCAATGTCTCGCTTAATCATTCAGTTAGTTAAAGGTTAAAGGGATATGAATAGTTAGAACTATGTGTTAGCACTGAGATATGTGTTAAATGGGAGAAACGTTTTATTATACTATTCTACTGAAGCGGCCAGGTTCCCAAAAATCTTGAACCCACATTTAGAAATATCAACCCATAAAAAAATATATTAATCTATTTTATATAACGCCCCAAACCTTGAACTGGGGATATTTCAATGGGGTTATGTGTGAACAGAGTGGCATCCATTAAAGCTTATTCAGTAGCCTGTCTGGCGTGAGTTCTGTAACATGTAGCTGGTACATGCAAATAAACTAGTAGATTAAATATAACAACTTTGAGTTGTGAAGTTAATACCCAAAAGCACCATGTTTTCTGCCTACGAGTGGGCACCCTGCTTATGCAATTCATCTAAACCAAGTGTAGTGGCTATTCTCTTTCCCTATTTCACAACTAATCTGCCCAGCTCCTGCCCCTTTCTTGACCGATCATTACAGGATTACTTTTCCTATAGTGCACAGCTAATCTTCCATCGCCAGTATGATTATCATATGACCAGGTTTCATCTGGACAGTCCTGTAATAAAGAGGTATGCCCCAAGTCCCAGATTTACCTCTTTATGACTCAGGAAATGCTAGACTGGCGGCCACATGAGTCTGCATTTCACAGAGGGGAGACTTGGCAGCCTTGGCAGACTTAGCAGGGTACTGAAATTGACATTCTTTGCATGCTCATGTGGGAGAGAGGTATGGAGGTGTGCATGTGCTGGAAATTTGTAGACTGTGGAGATGGCCCTTACTTCAAATTCTGTACAAACACCAGAGTGACCGACTGGGGCACTTAAAGTGTGAGTAGGTCTTGCTTCTTTTTGTTAATATTACAGATATATTTTCTATTTTTCTGATGCAGCTGTTAGGGGGTCCAAATGTCTCCACAATTAAAGGGTTTTCTAATATTTCTCCTTTTGGTCTTCTTTCCCCCTCTTATGCTCTTATCTTTGAAACGTGCTTGTTTCTTCTCCCATTTCTTTATTTTATTCTTTAATTTCTTCCCTTGTTTCTCTGTTTTCTTTCCCTTTCTTCTCTCCTTTCTCACATCCCTCTTCTCCCCCTTTATTCTTTCCGCTCTCTCCCCAGTTCCTTGTATTAACCCAAACATCTTAGCAGTCATCAGTAACAAACCCATGGCCATACTCCTGACCATTCAAAGAGACTCCAACCCAGGGAAAGGGTGGCAACCCTGATCCCTTACACAGTTCTGACTCCTCTCACCTCCCATGGGAAACAGGAGTGAAAGACCTAAAACGCCTAAACAGTGGTTTCTGCAGTATTATTATTAATACCCGTGGTAATATTGAGCAATAAACTGTATACTAGTGCATACAGCCATCACAGTCAGTATAGGTATATATACTGTGTGTGTGTATGTTTTAGGATTTTGTTTTAGCTACCCCTTTTGTACTGTAGAAAATTATATCCTAGGAAACGATATTGTCCACTCCTCAAATGCCCTTATTTGCCTACCAGGACTTAACCCACATAGCATGGAAAGCATTAAGTGTAGTATCCCTTACATTACCTGCTCCGCTACTTTCCTTTAAAACCTTCAGCGTTGCTAATTGTATTGTTCAACACAACCTCATTCTATTGAACAAAGCCTGTCCCAATGACCCCCACATAACACCTCCTAGACTGGTAATTTATTTAGTATTTATTTTATATAAATATAGTTTTATTGTTTTATATAGCGCCATCAAATTCCGTAGTGCTGTACAATGGGTGGACAGGACATAACAGGTAGTATGTAACATAACAATTTGACTTAGAGACAACAGGTGAGGAGGGCCCTGCTCAGACGAGCTTACAATCTAGAGGATTTAGTTAATGACATCTGCTCCTGCATTAAACTTGCATAGCTATTTACATTGTTATTTCTACTCCATGTAACCCCTATTGATTCACGCTGGGTACTCTACACTAACCAGCTTCATAGACTTATGTAACAGACAAATTCCAAGGCTACTCATTCCCACAGTGCTTGTTGTTAATTCTGTCCTTCCCATGACCTTCTTTTTTTAAATATAATACACCTTAGTGACAGACATGGTTAAACACAAGTCCCCAAGGCTGTGTAATATAGAATGAAAGCTTCTAGTATGTATAGGAGCATGCTGGTAGACACAGGATTAGGCATCATAGCATAGGTCTTAATATTTTTTCAGGACATAGACACAGCAGTGATAGAAACATGATTGGTTTCTTTGGAGAATGTGAATTATTTTGCTTTAAAGAAACAAAAATATTTATTATAACTTTCACCCTTGGGACAAGGGGCTTCTTCATGGAGGCTGGAGTGAACAAAGCAAAGGGTAATATGTAATCATCTATTCACTCCAGTGAATAATGACTGTAGTTTTTCTTTAACTGATTGGGTTATAATACTGTAAAGAGTACAGTATTCATTGGATGCTTCCAACAACAAATCTCTGTACATTGGCGTAGTTTGAGCATTCACATATGAATAACGCAAAAATCAGATACTATACCTCTTTGGGGCAACTAATGAAATTGTTCTGCTTATTCCAATGGTGTATTTAGGTTTTGTGCTGCCCTGGGCTTGACTAAACTCACACCCCCTCCCTAATCTTAATTTGCCCCACCACTTTCTGCCCAGGTCACACCTCTCACCCATTCGTCTTTTGGTCTCACCCTTTCCTATGTAGGCTCCACCTTTTCCTCTTTAAGTTCCACTTCTTTCTCTCTGTATAGTAAGTGTGGATACTGAGTACCTACTTGTATATTTTGATGTTTTGTGCATCATTTCAAATTTTGTATCTATTATTTTAAGAGTTGAGAGCTAATATAAACTCTTTAGAGTGTAAATGCAAGCATTTCAGCAGGAACAGTCATCCATGTCAGCTATAATAGAAATATCACAGATGCTCAAATTGGTTGAATTAGCACATGGTCAGCCCATGATGTAAGAATATGTGTAACTAGAGCCCCTGTACATTCCCACATAATTCATGCCATATTTGTACCGAAACAGCTTAACATTGCCCTTCTTGTGCCCAAACAACTTGATACATTTGTCCTCAAACAGCTTAAATGTGCCACCTTTGTCCCCAAACAGCTTTACAGTGTCACCTTTGTCCCAAACACCTTAACAGTGCTATATTTATGTCCAAATAGCTTAACAGTGCCATATTTGTCCCCAAAAAGTTTCCAAGTGGCATCTTTGTTTACAGTCAGCTTGTTTCTGCCATGTTTGTGCCTCACATACACACACTTACACATACACACCCATGCAAACACACAAACACTTACACATTCATGCTTATATACACTTATATTTAGACATTCATGCTCACATACACTTATTCATACACATTTATGCTCACATACATATAAACATACTTTACCTCTGCAGCAGCTTTCGGTCAAGCAGCCTCAGTTTTACTACAGGGACACATGACTTAACATGACTCTGCTGTAATCCTGTCTCCTTGTGCTAGTCTGGTTCAGATGGCCCTTTCTGAACATTTTTGACGCAGCACAAAGAGACAGGAACAAATTACACTTCTGGGACTATCATTGGTCCAAGTTTAATGTATGCATTTTGAAAATTCTACGTATTGGCAGCTGTGGTGGACTGTAAAATAAGGAAACTTCTAGTCGAGTTCTACCATTTCTGTAGGAAAATACACTAAGAATTTCTTCAGCAAATTTATTGACTAAAGCCAGTTCCACAGAACCAATTAGCGCCGTGCAGGGGACATCCAGCAAGGCTGATGGGACCATCCATCACCTGTCCACTTAACTGGTTAGCACTTGCTGGTCACATTTGTCACAGTCTTTTACAAGCTGCCTTTCACAAAAGCATCTGTCCCTTCAAAGGACCAGAAAATGTGGCAATATGAAATACAATAGAGAGTTAGATAGGTAAAGTGATGTGTTCTTTATTTAATCAAAAGAAAAGGGGGGTTGGTGATATCTTCTTTATTTAAAAGTCCTTAGGAATAGTTATATGTGGATCTGACACCTTATGAATTTAACACAGCAGGTACCATAGTGTGGGATGTAGGGTAACACCGGTGAAGCTTTGGTCATTATCAGACTATATTGTTAGTACACAGCTCTTTGCACCATAGCATAAAAAATATTTCAGATTTACATTTCCTCATGCTGTTTCTAGAAAATATCTTTTCCTCGGTTCTCTCTTTCTGTCCTCTCTTTCTCTCAATTATTTAAATAGGGACATTTTTGTTCATTCTTACCCATTCTTCCAAAAGTAGAAAATCAAGTGTGGATGCAGAAGACTAAGAAGGGGAAAGAAAAATGGCAAAATAATTTCGATATAATCCCTTCCCCTGGCATTTGACTCACAGTTTTAGAATTGTCTATGTGTTTTACTGGTCATTCAGGAAGAGATATTGCTATGGTAAGAGCTGATGTAAACACAGATAGCAAAAATAAAATAGTCAGCATCAGTCTCTCTGTGGCACAGTGAAATAGTTAATATAAATGCACACAAGAGTAGGAGATCTAGTGACAGCTACATGAGCAAATGTTTAAGTGTGTGTTTAGTAAATTAATTTTCAAAATTCATCGTCCTTCTTGATAATGACAGACTTAGCTATAGTATCCTGTGTTATAAATCTAAATGGTATATTAAACTGAATCCGCTTGTGCAGAGTGCAGTTCTGCAGAGGGCACAGTGCAATGTGGAAAATCAAGGGTTAAAAAGGGGCCCTATAAAGACCGTAAGGCCGAAATGTTACCCGTGTTGCTGAATTAAATAAACGTCACCGAACTACTGGAGTGCTGAGCGACTTTATTTGTGATATTTTGGGGTGCTGGTGGAGCCCAGTTCAAGCACCAGAAACATGGGAGTGCTGTTCTGCTATTTATACATTGGGTTAAAAAGGGGGTCCAAAATATAAGCGTAAAACCAAAATGAGCAGTAAAAGATGAGTGATGTAAAATATATGAGCTGTCAGAGGGAGAGAGCCACAGACTCAGCCTGAATTACTGCAAAAACAGCAGAATGGATGAGATCTGTCACCTACTGTTCAGTGTGTCAGTAATGCTGGTGACAGAGGCACCACTAATCAACTGTGCTACAGCACATACGCCATAATCAGTGTGATAATTAATATAAAGACAGACAGACAGATAGATAGATAGATAGATAGATAGATAGATAGATAGATACTGGGCATACAAAATGCAACATATAAACACATAATTTCCCTTTATTAGTACTTGCTTCTTAACTGTTATCAAAACTGAAACAAATGTACCTATCTGTCGCCTATAAAGTGTGGAATAACTGTGATGCAAAGAAATGAAATCGAAGGAAAAAGTGGTAACACTCTGTGTTGTGGGGAACAATCTTGAGCCATGCACTGATAGGATTATTCTTTATCAATCCCCTTACTTGCATCAGATACATTAGGTTTGTGATTATTGCTAGAATACGCATATTTATGCTTTACACATAAATTACATCTACATTGCATAGTGAACTCTTTAAACTACCTATAGCTTGAGGCAAAGAAGCCCTCAATAAGACCTTTATACAGTATTGCACACAAAGAGATATGAGACTGACTCAACCATGAATAGCATGCATCGCTGCTCAGGAGAGTCTAAAATTTTAGTTCTTCTTTCCCACTACAGAGGAAATACGTCCATTCATATGGGTTGTCCATAACCAAAACATACAGCAACTTTCCTCTGTGTAAGGGAACAAACAACCCAATATTTACATTTCCACCTTCACGGGGCTCATGAGTAGGGTGTAGCTTGTATCCCTGTAGGCACATAAGAAGAGCCACATCTGGACAAGATAGGTACGAGGTTGTCGGTTTCCTTTGTGCAGAGAGAATTTGCCTCACTTTTCGGTTACGAGCTTCCTTTTTGGGTGGGATTAGATTGATATGCTGATTGAGATTTTTCCCGTGTAATGGCACAAGCAAGTTAGAATTTGAGTCATACTGGAAGCACCCTTGGGCACCATGCTTCTTTGCATGCATTTTTACCTTTGAGTACCTCTAGGGGTTCTCCACTAGATGACTTTTAATAATGGGCCACAAATGAAGCACATGAAGAGTAAAATAGTTGCCTGAGTTTGGTGGTTCACTTATGTAAAGGAAATTAACCTTGCCTTTCAATTCTGAGATGAAACTCATATACTGATGAAGATTTTTCTTTTGTAATGGCACAAGTGAGTAAATATTTAAGACACTCCTGAGTGGGAGGTTATTAAGATGATGCTAATTCATACCTTGTCGTACTTTATGCACTATTGTGCAAAAGGTTAAGTGAAATTATAAAGAGAATGAGTGCATGTCTAGAAAGGAATCCAGCTCTTTATGTATTAAGTGAATCAACATATTCAAGTGAAATGGCGTTGTAAATGATGACAGAACAGATCTATATGCCATGTTCATTGGCAATTGCCAATTTTACCTTGCATGGGAGCTAGAAAATATACGACCTACAATCTTTGGTTTTACACCCCTTACTTTATCAGGTCTTACAGTCCAGCACATTTGGCTGCTATAATATGCATTCTTCAGGAATGAAAAAACTTACCTGACGTGGAAACTGCAGCTCTGCAGCTACCTTCCTGCTCAGTGGTTTAATGATTCTTGCCATTGATCAATGAGAACTCTTTCCGCTTTCCATTAAAATATATTTGATGGAGCGTCCCTTTAATACTATGAAAAATGGCCTAGTCCTCTGAAATGATGCTTCTTTCCACACAATGATCAAGACCTATCAGTATTTGATCATTCACTTTTGCTGTCTTGTAAATTTTAAAATAACGTTTTTCTTCATTTTACCAATCTTGAGTCCAGTAATTATACGTTTTGCTACCATATTCTTATCAGGCTACCAGTTTACATTTGTGTTTGCCACTGGCCTCAGTAAGCTCTTTTGGCTTTGCTGGGGGGAACAAGTGGACAAAAGTTATATACTGATTGGGTCAAACACAGTTAGTGACCAATGGCTTTTCCCAGTTTTCATAGACACATTACAGGTGTAATAATGATGATCCTCCGAGGTAACGTTTCAAATCCCTAGCAATAAATCTGCTCTGCTGCACTTATAATAATTATTGCTCCAGTGTCAGTTTTACACTCCTGTGAGTTGCAAGTATTACTAACTGTAAAAACGCTAAGAAAACACATATATCTTGTAGAGCTGTGTGATACATTTTATATCATTTCATAGGCGATTACAAGGGAGCCTGGAATAAATCATAACTAACACAAGGTATATTCAAATTAAATAAGTAGTGAAATATTTCTTAAGTATTAACTAAAGGGAGTGTTATATAATTTCAAAGACCTTGATATGTCATTGTAACTCTTCATAAATACATCATACATGCAAATATGATTTTTAATGTGATTTCTCACCTTATCCCTCTTTGTTCTTTATAATTCCCATGATGTCATGTAACTTTGCATATTTATTTAGTCTACTTGTCCTGTTTCCTGAAAACTGAACCTCCTTTGTGTGAGACATCTAGATTATCAGGCAAATAAATGTATTCCTTAAGACCAATTTGAATTATTCACCTGCCTGTTAGAAATCCTGCAGGTTGTGATATTGAGTTTGCAGAGTTATGGGGCTTACCAATCATCTACCTAGTCTCAGAAACATCACTATTGCCTAGATCCACCATGACAAAGTCAGATATGACATGTTCAGTAACTGAGAGATACAAATAAGAACTAATATACAGAGAAGTATGAGACTAGATCAACTAAAAACAGACAGCAATTAACAGTCGGTCCTATTCAGGAGGTCCTCAAGTTTTAGCTCACTTGGGCTAAAATCACTGCATCTCATCAGCCTTATCCCAGGCACAAGGACAGCCCAGAGCCAAAACAAAGGACAAATTTCCTCTGCACAAGACAACCTCAGGTGCTGATATTCATTTAGGGACAAGGAGGTCCACATCTGGACTGTTACACTTGAGGGGAACCCCAAGAGATTCCTAAAGGGAGAAACAGCATACATAGGTATGAGACCAACTCAATCAACCATGCACAGAAATGTAGCCACCTACCCAGCAGTACTATGCCCCTTGGGATAGTCTCAAAGGTTATTTCACTTCTGCTATTACAGAGAAAAATCGTAATGGACATATCAGTCTGATTGCACCCACATGGGCAGTCCAGAAGCAAAATGCAGGGCAAATTTAACCAATAACCCCAGATGTACAGTTCATCCTTCATGGGCCTCATCAGTGGGAAGTGGTTGGTATCTCTCTACACATAAGTGAGCAAGGAGGTCCACAATTAATGATCTCCAGTTTGGCATCTCTTGGTGGTCACATGAACAGTGAGTCCAGACATCGACCACCTTGCTGAATGTGCCTGGAGGGATGCAAAATGCACCATACTGATAAAGCTTTTGAAGGATGGTGTGTACTTCTGGGGTTGTTGGCTCGCTAGCGTGGAGGAAAGTTGGTTCTGGACTTTTCTAGGATTATTTTTTTCTTCTGTAATTGCAAAGTGAGACAAAGTTTGGCATGTTCCCTCGTGGGGTGTGCTGTAGTGCAGGCTATTACCTGTACAGTATTGGTTGAGTTGGGTTCATGCTTCTTTTTACATCTAGGAATTAGGCTAAACGTTGGTACTTGCAACAGACAGGATGCTTGGAATATAGGCAAAAATTGGTGCTGGCAAATATCAGGCAAAACCCAAGATTAGGATTGGAGAATGCATAAAATTAGTACAGCAAACCTAGTCATGCACAGGAGAGCTAAAATGATGCTATGTGGACCAGCCTTTGAAAGGCCTAGGAATGAGAACCAGTTAAGACATACAATTAATGCTGCATGTGTCGATCACCTTTACCCACCATAACTTTTGTAATGATATTTCTCATGCTCTCCCAAGCCTCAAGTATTAAGCCAGTATCACAACCTCATGCTGATGAATCCCATTAAGGACGAAACAGCTGTCCATGAGTGGTGATATGGCTACTGCACCTCTTACCCACGTTTTGTCTGAAGGCTGTCTTGTACAGTTGGCAATTACTTTCAAGGGTTCCATGTATAAAGTGGATATAGAGACAAACAGTGATCATTGTTTACCTTGCACCTACCCAGAATCCCTTGTGGTTGTGGCAGCACCATGAGATTTATGATGTATGTCTGTAGATGAGTGTTTAATAATGCTTCTACTAACCCCTTAATTTTAAGTGGAAGGGTTTTCCATCACCTTTACCCACCAAAACTTTTGTTATTGGTATTTCTCGTGTGTGCAGTAGAAAGCGCTTTGACAGGGATGTTGAAGAGCAGAAATCCTCTTGACTGTAAAGCACACAACAAGCATGCTTAAGTCTTTGAATTTAAATATGGCCAGATCTCTTCTTATGATATCCAAATGATATCATATGATATGTCTGCTTTTGCCATGAGGAACAATAGCATAGCCTAGAACAAGGGCCTTACACTACGGTACTATTGTCTTATTTAACGTTGTTCACATTGCTTCATAAATTTTCTAAAACCTTACCTCCACTTTTGTGTAACCATTACCCAGTATCACAAATTGTTAGGCCCACTTGTTCATACTGTGTTAAGCGCTACCTTTTGTGTATCCTGTTCTGAATCTAATTTGCTGTGTCTAAGAACACATTGCTGCAAATGTGATATTAGTATCCATTAATGACCAAAATATGTTATGAAGCAAATAAAGGTATAATTTGCTCTAGATAAAAAAGGGCCACTTGTTCATAAAAAAAGGCATGTTGGGTTAAGTTCCCCTGGACAACAAGGGTTTCAGCACTGGCATAACTACAGGGGGCCCGGTGTGACCCCTTCTCCCTGTCTCCTTGTACCGGTTCAAAACTGTTTAGAAAGGGCCCTTCTGCACTGATCCAGGTTGGAAGGGCCCTTTCTAAACTATTTTGAACTGGTATATGGATTGAGAAGCATATCCGGGGTCAAATAACACGTGCGCGAGCAGCCAGAGGTAAAGGTGCAGAAATGGTAAGAGGTAAGCAGGAGGGGGGTTGTGGGATATATATATATATATATATATATACCGTATTGGCTCGGATATAGGCCGCCCCCGTATTTAGGCCGCACCCTAAAGCGGATGTGCTGGCACCGGAAGTTGTATACGCGTATTGCGTAGATGTCCCCCGCCGGCCACGCAAGACAGTCGGCAGTCTGCTCTGGTGTTGGGGGCAGGGGTAAAACGCATCGTGCGGACGCTCACCGGCTGCGGCGATGCGCGTAAACAACCTCCGCTGCCGGCACGTCTGCACGATGTGCTTTAACAATCTTCCCTTGGCCGGGACTCCCCCCGTGGGAATTCCCGGCAAGGGAGATTGTTAAAGCACATCGTGCAGACGTGCCGGCAGCGGAGGCTGTTTACGCGCATCGCTGCTGCCGGTGAACGTCTGCACGATGCGCTTAGACAATCTCCCTTGCCGACACTCCCCCCTTGGGAAGTGCTGGCAGGGGAGGCTGTCTGAGCGTATCAGAGAGTAGGATGCAGGTCCCCTGCATCGCTGTGGGGGATCTGTATCCTAACCCTGCTGCCTGCCCGCCGCCCGGAACTGCATGTCCCGGGCGTCGGGAGCTAGACCCCGAATATAGGCCACACCCCCACTTTAAAGACTTAAAGTGGGCGGGGAAAGTGGGGCCTATATTCGAGCCAATACGGTATATATAGATGGATGTGTACTTCTGTGTGTGCGAGCATGCATGTGTAAGGGCAGTTATAAAGCTGAAGTGTCCCGTGAATTGGTGATATACCGTATTTGCTCAATTATAAGATGACCCCCCAAAATTTGAATATTAATTTAGGAAAAAAAGAAAAAGCCTGCATATAAGACTACCCTATAGGAAAAAGGGTTTTACTAGTAAACATTAATTCACATGTAAACTATTTTTTCATATTTAATAAAAACTATGATTGAAAAAAATATTTTTTGTTTTTATTTCCTTTTATTTGCCACTCTACCCCAGTTATGCCTTATACCCCCTATATGCAACTCTGCCTCCCTTATATGCCACTCTGCCACCAGATATGCCTTTTAACCCCTATATGCCACTCTGCCTCCCAGATATGCCTTTTAAACCCCCTATATGCTACTCTGCCCCCAGATATGCCTTATACACCCACATATGCCACTCTGCCTCCCTGGCATGCATGTTAACCTCCTTTTTACCCCTATATTCCACTTTGCCTCCCTGATATGCCTTTTAACCCCCTATATACCTCTCTGCCATCAGAAAACCATTGAAACCCCCCATGCCCTCTTACCCCCCCCCCAAATTGCCAGTGCATCCCTTTATCCCTTTACTTGTGACCTGTGCTTCAGACTCCCTGGTGTCTAGTGGGGCAGCCGGTGGAGGTCTGTGCGATGCAGACCTCCGCTGCTGCTGGCCAGTACTTCTGCTGGGGCTTCTATGACTGAGCACCAACATCACATGAACTTCCGGTATTCCACCAATGAAGCCCCGGCGGAAGTGCCGGCAGCAGCAGAGGTTGTCTGTGCGCATCTTGCAAACGTTCAACGGCTGCAGGTTGTGCACAGATGCCCACCAGCTGCCAGAGAGAATGATCCAGGTTCCCTGCAGCACTGCGGGGATCTGGATCTTAGTCTTGTAGTCAGATTTGAGGTCTGATTAGAAGATGACCTTGAATACAATACAAGGGGCATTTTTCAGAGCATTTGAAAAAACCTCATCCTATAATTCAGCAAATACGGTAATCTGCACCGTAATAACTAGGCGGAGCTAAATTATGCTAATTATGCGGGTTGGGTTGAGTGGGCAAGGCTTTGGGAAGAGAGTGCGGTACATTTTCAAGTAGATAATTAATAGCTGTTCTGCAGCTATTAATTAACAGCTATTAAGCTGTTCTGTTCCAAATGTTGGCAACTATGCTAATGCTCCTTAAAATTATTTGTATAGCTTCTTCTCTGTAACTCCTCCTATTGTCCCAGATAACTTCTACCTATGTGTAGGCTTTTGTGAAAACATCTTGCTAGAAAATATTTCACGGGCGTATCTATCCACAACATTTTATGACACAAATTATTATACAGAATGTAAGCATTCTATATACAGTAGCTTTAGAATATCTCTATACAATATGATGCGTATATGATGCGTAGTCTGTGCATGCATTCCAATTAAAAAGTACATTGTGCTGGCAGATGGAGTCCTTATGCTTGCTTTGTACAGTGCTGAGTGAGCTCTGTTGGAGGGACATGGAGCCTGCTCCAGTCTACATTTCTTCAGGTCTATAATTTTATAA
Source organism: Spea multiplicata (assembly GCA_009364415.1). Classification (NCBI taxonomy): domain Eukaryota; kingdom Metazoa; phylum Chordata; class Amphibia; order Anura; family Pelobatidae; genus Spea; species Spea multiplicata. The sequence continues at coordinate 26,278,443 of VKOC01000004.1, forward strand.
ACAATTGATGCATGAAAATAATAATGTGTATTCCATTCAGACTCCATTTCAGTTAACTTAGCATTAAACTACCGTACAATTACCCTTTCATTTCAAAGCACAGCTCACATGCTGGAGGTTGGCTTGTCTGCATCCATGTGGCGTTGTGACATATTTTACTAAAAAAAATCATTCTTATTTCCTGTTGAGATTTTACCCTTGTGTTGCCAGTTGTGTTCTTACCTTGGTGGTGATATTCAGGTTTGAAAAGTGGGTATATCGTATTCAATGGTAAATAAAGGAAAATCTAGAAGTTTATACAAACACTAGTAGTTACAGGTATTCTTTGACAGAAAGTGATTAAAAAAAAGAAAAAATGCCATGGGAAAGAAATGATTAGCTGTGATTTTATAAGAGTATTTTACAGACCTTTTAAACATATTTAAGATATGGCCCCTTTAGTGAAGTTCATTTTGTATCCACTGGGCATCTGACCCTATGTCAGCCTATTATGACCAAATGAAGGCTTACTGGGTTGTAAAGAAGACTGAAGTTAAAACAAACATATGGGCTATGTTGGCGGTGATTAAAAATGTGTTTTCTCAGATAAGCTTATTAGGACAATAGAGCAATGGTCAGTGAACATTTGCTTTCAAGGGATCCTTTTTTTCTTATAGTGAATTATGAGATAAGACTTTTGTGTCTGCACCACTATAGAGCCTCTCTTGATCCTGCCAAGTGGCATGTAGGACAATAATTAACCACACTCAGTAGTTATGAGTTATTTTACCTACCTCTTTCTTATGAAAAAGCACCAAACACTTTAAGTATGTCTGGCTGTGTGCCTTTTTTGATAATGTATGTGGAATAAAGAAGACTTTCATTACCATAGAAGTGTTTATGGAACTTATTTGAAGGGAGCCTTGTTGAGTGCCGCTTACCCTTGCTGCTTGTACCTTCAGATTCGAAAGTATTATTCATGGAATAGATTAAAAAACCGCCACACATCAATTCACCCGTAAGTGTTTTTGCTTTATTTCTCCTAGAACAGGGAATGGCTTTGTAAACCACTTTTACTCCCCGGAATGCTACAGGGTTTCAGGGTCTCCTCGGTGTGTAGTGATTTGCTTTTTGTCTACTAAGATGATTTTTCTTCAAATGCTATTAAAAGAGTTTTCTAGCAATTGAGCTTTATAATTGATGGTAATAATAACTGCAATAGAGCGGCAGTCTTTCTTATAGAGCCATCATGTCATTAAAGCATATCCCAAAAATAGTCATGGGATGTCAGTTCATCCTTTTATCCATTTATAATGTGATCCTCTGGAACCACCTATTGGATCCTAACCAGGAATAATATCTCTATGACTATGAAGTTTTTTTAGCTGCTCAATTTTAACTTTTTATATCTTTTACATTTCAGCACAAGTGTTTGTCTCTTGATCCCCATGCTAATTTTCAGAGAAAATGGAAATCCTCAACGGACGTTTCCAGATCTGATGTTCTATCGACTCCTCCCAGTAACTATGTAATTGATAATAATAGAAACATAATTGTCAAACCTCTTTAATGGAAATACTTTCACTTATCATTGTAAGTAGTTAATTTGAGCAAATAGACCCAAAGTCCGTACTCTACATTCAGCAAGTAACTTAAAACTCGACACAGTTAAGCAATTGTTTGTGAAAAATTAGTACAACTAAAATTAAAGAAAATCATTTTATTCAAACCTCACCAATGTTTTTGCTGTTTTGCCTTTAAGACTGAAATATTCATAATTAAACAGAATCTCATTACCTAAACCCACAGCAGCTCCTCATCAGCTGAAAATGCTGAGAGTGTCATGAAAGGAGGACTTTTTTTAAGTCTTTTTTTTTAGGCAGAAGAAACTGCTGACCGTAAATAGAAAATTTGTGATAATTAAAATCTGAACATTTTAGCAGCCTGCAAAGTGTTATTCTGCTATAATTGTAAATAAATGGAAAAGGCAGTAGAAACACAGAAGACTGAAACATTTTAGTTAAACTCTTTGTATATAAAATCAGCTGTTACGTATAAATGGATGAAATTATTTTAAGAAATGGTTTAAGCTTAAGTTTAGCTGGTTTACTCTTGTTTTATATATATATTTGTTCACATTGTATTTAAGCTACATTTATGCTTTTTCTATTAGAAGTTATTATAGTGCCAATTAGATTTTACCATTATCATACCACAACAGTATTTGATATGCACAAGTAATGGGTTTAAGGTCATAGCTTCAATCACATGATGGTCAATGTTGACTATGGTTATTCAAACTTAGGGTCTCTCAAAGGGCTCTCACTCTCCTCTTACGCTAGGGAGGTGATGCCGCTTTCTGGCTCTTATAAGTAGAAGAACCAAATGAGAGACATTTAGTTACATAGGAGGCTATAGCTATAGGAGATAGGTGTGCTTTCTATTTCTTAGGACTTTTAGGTACAAATAATGTCTGATGTAATGAAATACAAAGAAGGACCACATTCCTCAAATTACAGTCTTTCAAATGTATTTTTTGTGCCTCTCTATCACTGGTCGCTTTGGCTAGGTTTGCTCCATTGGGCCATCATTTACTCAACCACCCTCTAGGCACATATATACGCATTAAATTATGTCTAATGGGAAATTCATCTGTGTTCAACCAAGCTGCTAAGTACTGTAGATGAAATGGGTAGTACTGTAATGCTATATGAAGCAGAAATAAAATATTAGTCTTCTTGTAAGGGTACGTAAAATGGTAGGAGGCCACATTTTGTGATAAATTGTTGATTCAGACGAACCAGGTTCTTGACTTGACCTTCATAATCATTACTTTACTTTCACAACAACATTGTTATCAAAATTACACTTACTGCACTGTATATATTGAGAAATTAAATCAAATAATCTAATTTTTATTTTACCTGCCTTCTAAGCTTTATCTTTTTCATCCCACAGTCATCCAGGCGTAAAAATAAGTACAGTGAAGGGATTTTTTAGTGTGATGACCCGCGTTAACCACCAGTGTACTGCTAGCTTTAGCTATGCTCAAAATTCTGATGACTGACTGAACCAAGCACTTGACTTGAACCAGGCTTGAGCCGTCATTAGCTTGTTAAGTTCTAGCCAGATCGCTAGATGGATGGAGAGATAGATAGACAGAAAAGAATTTAAGTTAAAAAAACCCTGTTTTACAGAGTTAAAAGTGATGTGCAAACCTTTTACATTTCATTCTATAAGAAATAAGACATCATCTCCAGTTCCAGTGCTACTGTGAGAGGCAGCCTCTCCTAATGTAATTCCTGGTGTGTGCTGTGAAAGATTAAAGTAAAGGTCAGAAACTCAATTTTTTTTTTTCAAGGAAAAAAGCCTTTCCTTCCCCAGAAATGCAAACAGGGTTTATTGCCAGAAACCAGCTCACTGCTGTGTGAATTCTACACAAACACGGTCTTTCAAAACTCAGCACAAGAAGTGCCTAGGGTATTGCTAAACTATATATTTCCTGCAAAATACATTGCTTATGGTTTTGTAAAAATGCAATAATATTTGAAATATAGAAAAATGTTTTAAAGCAGTCAGGAAACTGTACAGCAGAGGGAGATTAGTGTAAAGGATAGTAGGGAAATGTACGAGAACAGTTGCAGAGATAGGAGCTATGGTCAAATATTGATCTATGCTCCCAACACACAAACGCTCCATTGCACTCTAACTTCCTGAACGGCCATTTAATTTGTTCAGAATCACTGCACACTATGGTCAGTGGTTGAAAGGTGGTAAGATGATGGTGGATTGTAAAACTCATGAACTATTTGGATGAGCTGGATTCCATTAATGGTGGCGTTGGCAAACTGCTTCAGAAGAAGATGGTGATGAAAAGTCTCTTGTTGATGGTTATATGATTAGAGAGCGAGTGATTCCATAAACCAGGCTAGTCATCAGTCAGTAATTGTTATCATCAGTTAACTCATCAATTATTGCATAGTATGATAGTATAGCTTTACTAAGAAAACTGTTACTGTTCAGCAAAATAATGTTTTATATGAATAATTAAGAATTTTATTTTTATGCAAATTGCAAGAACATTAAATTCACTCAAAATAAATAAGTTTGCAATTATTTTTTTACAGCATAATGAACGCCAAACCATTCTGCCCAGAAGCTGCAATTTTCCATGAATAATTTTACCATTTTATTATATTAATAAAGTATATGTCATCCAGGCATTGTAATAAAAATACAACCTGCTTTGTATATTGGATATATCCTGCAAGTTCTCAGCCTTTTCATAAATACGTTTACCAGTTGCTTTAAAAACCAGCATTACTAAGTCACATTCCTGTAAACTATTTTTGCTTCATTATATTTTATTTTATTGAAATAATAACAGGAAGAGAAAGAAGCCCAGCATAAGCCATCTTGGTCCCATTAACACCCTCTCCGAGCACCCTGCTTGTGCCATCTCTGCCTTTCCCCAAATCACTTATAAGTTTATGATACACACAAACACTTACAAAGTTACTCACTCATTCAGTTATCTCACTCATTCACACAAATTATTCAAGCAATTATTCCATACATTAATTAATTCATTCTCTCACTTATTCTCTATTTATTTCAATATTCTTACCACCCCCCTTCTCACTAATTACATCACCCCCTTTCTCACTATCTATCCTCTCTCCCCTTCTCACTATCTACCCCCTCTCCCCTTCACTATATACACAACCCTTCCCCCTTCTCACTATCTACCCCCCCCTTCTTACTAGCTACCCCCTTTTTAGTTCACTTATCCTGCTGAAGTCCTGTGGCGGGAGTGTGGGACCTCTGTCTTGCTGTTGTGCCGCGGGGGCGCTGCTTCACTGCTCAGTGTCTGGATATGACGTCACTCACTCAACACAGTGACTGAAATAGATGCCTTTCTCTCCTACCACCTATTGCTGTGTGCCCCTCTCTCTCCTCCTATTCCTGCTGACTGGGTGCCATAGGTTTCAATTAGGGGGGCACATCATGATATAGGGGGGGCATGGCCCCCTCTGCCCCCCTGCCGACGCCACTGTGTCCTGCATAGAAGATTTATCAATAAAATCGCTGAGTTCAGATCTTAATATTGTTGAATGGATTAGGCAGTGGCTGAGTGACAACAAACAGATGGAGTATATTTGAGTATACTCAATGGAGTATATTTAGAGGAAGGTCTTGTTACCAGTGAGGTTCCCCAGGTATTTGTACTTTAAATTTTTTATTAGTGATATTACAGCAAGTCTTGATGGTAAGGTATGTCTTTTTGCTGATGCAGCAGAAAGAGTGAAGTTATACAGAGTACTAGTGACCATATCTCCAGAAGGATATATATATATTTTGGAGAGAGCTTGGGGAAGGGATTGCAGTATAAAACTTATCAGGAAAGGTTAAATGATATTAACATATATAGCTTGGAAGAAAGACAAGACAGGGGATTTGGAAAAAATAAACAAGAGGACATAGTCTTAAATTAGAGGGGCAAGGGTTTAAAAGTAATATTAGTAATATTACTTTACTGAGACTTTACTGAGACATAGTTGATGCATGGACTAGTCTTTCGGTAGAAGTTTTTGAAGCTAATGCAGTGACGGATTTTAAGGATGCATGGGATGGGCATAAGGCTATCCTAGATATAAAACAAGCCAGGGACTAAGGAAAATATTCTGAATTTTGGCACACGAGATAGGCTGAATGGATCGTATCTACTGATAGATTGTATGTTTTTAGTTGTTCAATTAATTTGATTAGATTGGCTAATTGCAAATAGTGATTGTTAGGAGGACATTTGTAGGAGTTACGTTTGCTAGGTTGGGTCATCAGCACACATTACTTGACTATGTGCCCTAGTTAAATCACTGACTACTCAGTAACAATTCAGCACTCTTTCTAAGGCTAGAAACGTGACTGGTCAATGAATAGGGTCCATTAAAAACATACATTTGTCCTCCCTTTCTCTATAGCACAATCTTAAAATATATTTGTTTTGTGTTTGTACATTAAATTATTTTTTATATTATTGATCTCAAATGATGATTGATATCAGATTATCTTGGTAATTGACTTCCTCCTGTGGCTAACTGGACGAAAAGGAGTTTTGTAGACCTAAAAGATTGATATAAAAAGCTTGTAAAAAGAGTCTGATGCGTTAGTATTTATAGATTTCCTTTGAGATGCTGCTCTACTTCTCATATATCCATAAAGGTAAGAAATGACATTTAATAAAAGAGCTCCATAATTGATCTATTTCTTTTGTTTTGTCATAAACCAAGTAGGAATTAGGTAAGTGAATGATAAGATAATTCGGCTAGAGACTGGGTGCATGTGAAGAGCAGTGATATCATGATGGTAGTCAGTGTTGCTAAGCCAGGATAGGGTTTTATAAACATGATTACAACCTGGAGTCTTGATCCCAAGAGTGCATCTTGATCCATAGGATTAAGAGGTCAGGTTAGATGTGGTATAAATTTGATACAGATCGCATGCAAAGGTTATAGGGGAAAGGGATATTATTTGTAAAGATTACAAATAATAATCGTTCAGCAGAGTTCAGTCTTGATTAAGGCTTCAAGCCTAATTCGAACATTGAATGCACCTAGATTAGGGGGAACCACATTCAAATACAGAAAAAACAGGATAATTACACATAATGATGATCTGTGATTTGTTGGAACACAAATGAATCCATTGATGGAAACACAGCTGTCATAAACGTGTTCTCATGGATGGTTTACAACCATTGGATGGTCCGGTCCCACATGTTTGTTTTGCCTTAAGCATCCTGGTTAGTGTTAATTAAGTGAAAGAATCCTGAGGCAGCATCAATTATACATCACTTGGTGCACTTCTTTACCTGCTTAAATTAATGGAACAGGCTTCTTGGTAAATTGGTAAAAGCTACCAATACAGAATGTAAACATGCATGGGATTGCCATAAAGCAATCCAGAATCTAAGACAAGACCAACGAGTGATCAGGAATGGTTCTTATCTGCCGCCAAATGTTATGTTTCTATGCTAAGAGAAGTAATACTGATCTCCTAAACAAGATAAAATAAACTAGTATTCAACATGTCACAGCAAGAGCAGAAGTGTTCATCCAAATTCAAAATGTTTGTTCAGTGCCAGGTCAGTATTGTGATCTTGGGTTTAGGCTCTGGTTTAAACTACTGTTGGATTCATTCTTTGTTACTGAGTCACTGTGAATGAAAATATACCACTCCGACTCTGCTGTAGTTAATGGCAGTCATGTCCTGTGGAATATCAATCAGGAGACTAATGAGGCTTCACCATTTAGCTAAAACTATTAGGCAGGAGAACCATAATTTACCATGGTTGTTAAAAGATAATATGCTATTGAACCTTTGTTTAAAATGAAGCTTAGGCCATGTTCGCTAGTGACGCACATTAGTTACTCTTGATACTTAAGCCTTCCACTTTCTAGGTAACATAAATATACAAAATAAGGGAGCGTACAACCTAAAAAGCTTAAAAGCCATAAACATTTAGATTCCCAGGTTGCTGCTAGACTAATAATGACCAATAAGTACACAAAACACAGCAATAAATCAGCGCATCCCCAGCGAATACTATTCCTTGGTAAGCAATGTAGCCATGACCACTTTGATGTAGTGGCTAGCTAAGCAATATAAGGCCATATAGTGTGATGCAATCCCCGATATTTATGTCATAGGGTTTTTTTGGGGTATTCTTGCCTTGTTTTGTTTACATGAGTAATGGGTCATGTCAAACTCATTTGCATGACTTACGGTCTTTGATCAAAATTGATATCTTTTCCAGGGCAACTTAGAAAATGTCTAAGTTGCATAAGCTTTTTGTATCTCAGGGGTTTCTTTTTCAGAAAATCCGAGGTAAAAAAGATTCTCTATGGACAATAATTTGGGAATATTTTGTAGCTAATAGACTTTCCAGCAGTGCACAATCTCAGGCAGTTGCTGTAAAAGCTAACAAGTTATTACCCTGTATTTCAAGAATGATGAGTATATTAAATGAAACCATAATTTGCCTCACCTTGAATATGGATCTTAATTTTGAACAACAGTTAATAATAAAAAGACATCATGGAACGAGAAAGGATTTAGATATGGGCACAACATAAATTAAAGGTGCAGTCTAACGTCCAATAGAAAGACTTAACACATGCGCACAGGGGTCTAAACATACTTCGGCAGGCAGCGTTCAGCAGAGTCAACTGGATATGACTGGAGGTGAGAATATCATGCGCGGGGAGATACATTTGTCAAATGCATCTCCTGCGGGGCATTTAGCTTGATCCCTCAATGCAGGATTTCCCCTTGTATTTGCAACATGGATCACACAAAAATTTTAAATGACCACGCACTAAAGTGCAAACTTTGGTGAACGATGCCTGTGTGAAGATATGGTTACCATGTACAAATACTGTATTTTCAGGCACAATGCAGTGAACTGTCTGAGGATCCTTTTGTTTACAGACCGGCACATATAACATGTAGGCATCCTTTAAATATTACAGGAAGATTGATTTCATTTGAAGCAAATTAAATATTTTTCCATAGCCAGGGCAATTAAGAAGTGCCAACTGTTTGAAATATAGTAAATACTTTCTAGTGACAGGCATTTAGGGTCATAAGAATTTAACATTAAATGAACTGTTTAATAACCCCAGCCCCTTCCAGCCCTAATAAAGAAGAATACAATATGTATTCTTCAGAAACCAAAAAATTTTACCTGAGGTCTTCTCAGTTGCCCCTCATTGGTCTGATGATTCTTGCCCTAGATTGGCTACCTGAAGTACTTAAAGTATCACTAGCACTAGCCCCAGATAAATAGGGTAACTGCATATGCAGAATCTTCCATGCATTTGAAAAAAGGACTTCATGAAAATAAAACACTGTCATGAATGGCATATTCCTTTTAATTTAGGTAATGTTTTTTATCCAGGAAAAAGCTGTTTGCTTTTGGAGACACAAAGGAACGTTTCACCCCTCGGAACACTATTGGATACAAGTTTTAGAGGATTTTTTTTACCTAATTCTGATAGATATGGGTACTTAAAAGAGTTGAACTTAATGTACTTCATTGTTCATAACTATGAATAGCTATGTAAACATTTATCATTGGAAGTTTGTAATAAACATTTTTTTCCCAATCCGGTGCTCTTCTCTGTCTCTCTATTTCTTATTCAATATTTAATGTTAATTTCCCTTTACAAAAAGCTTCCTAATGGCCTGTGCAAAAATAAATGTTCTTTAGGGAAGACATGTATTAAATTTAAGGCCATTTAGGGAAAGAAACTAAGATATCTTCCATGGCACCTAAGTGTTACATAGAAAAGCATGAATAGTATACGCTCATCCCTTGATGAAACTTTTTATTCTTCTTTCGCACACAATGCTGATCTGTGCCAGCAAAAGTGGCAACGATTGCAAATATAGAGGAGCACCTTCGCTCAATTGCCTCTAAATGCATGAACGGCATTCTTGGGCACTATGGATGTAGCTAATTGTGCAGCCAGCCTATTTGGCAGCTAAGCTCTATAAACTGTCACCTTGTATTTCCTAATGAACGCTGCTCTTTAATACTATGGCATATCATTGCTAGTGGCCTCTTTTGATGTTTAAGTGCTAGCTTTGCACAATTTCCAACTGGTGACATTACTAAAAAAGATAACATATCTGAGAACACTCATCCTTGCCACATTTTGGTCTTTCCGTGTATTTGGTCACATGCCTATTTACTCGCAGGCATAGGTAACCTTTTGTAACGTAATCTCATAAGATTAAATATACATTGGACAAATTGTATTTGGCTACCCGTGATGTAGAAACTCAATAGTATTGGCTCTAATTCATAATTAAATCTGTTAGAGTTATGTTGCCTCAATTCACATTTTAGTGAATAAATCCCATATTATTATTTTTATGTATTTTAGTTTACACTAAGAATAATTCTGTAAAGCAGTCCAGTTTAAAGAAAAAATATGCCCAAAGAAGGAACGTGGACTATTTAACTTTATTTGCAGAAGAAGCTTATTGTAAAAGTATATATTCATATACACATATATACAGTCTGCTAAAATTATTTCTACGTCAAACAGTATCAATATATTATTTGCTTATTGTTGGCAGGTAAAGTGGCAGAAGAGTTGCCATGTCAGCTTCATGACTTCACTCTGAATACTGTTGGGCCAGCAATGAAGCTGGTGAGTTAGAACTGTGACTACAAATCCCTGCTTTAGTGAATAAACCCATTGAAGATATATTTATCTTGTCAATGTAATACCTCCATTGTAAAACATCCAAGAATATTCTAAAAGCACAAAGTGTGCATCTAAAATTGACAAACAAGTAAATGTATTCTGGGGAGAATGCAGATCAGCAGATTTGATTAAAAGCAATCTTAGTTCTTTTAATTGAAATGGACAACTTTGATCTTGCTATCAGAGAAATAGCATTCATTCATTTCAAATAAAGAAAATTAGCACCGCTAAAGTGATAACATTTTCTCTTTTTTTTTACTTGACTCAGTTCTTCATGTTTATTAACAAATTACTCTTTATGGACAAAAGTATTGGGGCAACTGACCATTACACCAGCAGGGACTTGCATTGTTCAAACTGTTTTGGTATGCCGAAGGGGACATACCAAGACATTTTGGACAATGCTATGCTTCCAACTTTGTGGGAATAGTTTGGGAAAGCCCTTTTCTATTCCAGCATGACTGCGCCCCAGTGCACAAAGCAAGGTCTATAAACTGCAGTTTATCGGGATATGCATATTTCCTATTTGAGGAATATTCCAGCCACTACATGCACCTTAATGCATATGATAACTGAGAGGTCCCTTTAAATGTACACTATATTGACAAAAGTATCAAGACACCTGGCCATTACACCAGCATAGACTTTGATGACATTGCATGGTTGGATGAGTTTGGTGTGGCACAAAACTTCCCAGAAGAGTGGAAGCTGTTTTTTCTCCCATCTGCAGAAATAGCTAAGTCTTAAATGTATTCTTTCTATACACGTTAAGAAGCAATCCAAAGCCATCTAACTTCCTTCGTCATATGTATGTATTTGTTTCATTAGTGTGTTGTTAACATTTGAGACTTGCATCATATTTACAATGAATATTGATTGCTGACCCACATTAGCGATCTCTGATTCCAGTCTGATATGGATCAGCATAATTTGTTGTCATCCTAAATAATGGACCCCACAATTTAGCGATGGGTTTCCCTGAATCTAAAATATGGGGATGCTTCAACAAAATCTCTTGAAAAACCAAACATTGGGCCATTCGTTAATTTCCAGAACATGCGATTTTCTTGCTATTGTTTCCTATTCACCGGATTTAAAAACAATGTTTATTTAGTAACTGTGATCTGTCTTGTTCGCATGTGACAGACCCAGGTCCCGAGGGTATATAACACATAAATAAACAGCTCAGACATATCTCGCCTTCATCGTTGTTCTGAAATCCCTGCAAAGTCGTGTGGGGCAGTAGAAATGATATTATTACACATGCTGTACCTGTTTAGGGTGTTATGTTTCACACTGAGCACACAGCTAAAATTACATATTCAAATAATCCTCAGTCAAGGGTTGAGACTTCCACAGCGAATCTAGCTGTTTCCACAGAGAATCTAACTGCTTCCTCGCCAATTACTTTCACATATTAATGCTACATTTTAGCGTGTTTCACATACAGTTTATTGTAAAACGCGAAAAAAGGCTCATCCACGCGTTACACACACAAGTTTCCAGTACACCATGCTCCATGTTACACCAAGATAAATGAAATGATTTAGCTTTGAGTCCCATATTTCTGTCAACTAGTAAAAGAGGTGATTCATTAAAAACTCTGTGATCAGATTGTACAGATACACTTTACGCATGTAGTTTTCATGTATTCACAAGAAAACATTTTTTTTGTACATTTTCACCAATTTCAGAGCTTATTCTGAGCTGTATTTTATCTTGCATACCTCACTAAAACACTGAATCCAGATAAAATCATTTTCTGTTGGGCAAGCTAAAATATTAATTGGCTAAAAAAAATAACCAAAAAATGGAATTTTGAAAAAAAAAAAGCTTATGTGTTTATGAAACACAGAAAAATGTGTCTGATTAGGATTGCCCCATGGATAGGACCACAGTGGCCACTGTCTGATGAGAGGATATATTTTTAAATTTATTTATCTCAGTATTTACAAAAGTCAAACACCGCCTAGCATTTATACTGTGTGCCATTGATATATAATAATTCCATTCCTGTGTTGCGGTACTTTATATTATTATCGTACATTTTATAATATGTAACAAACATAGAATCTCATCTAATTTATGCGTTTTTCACTGGAGGATATATTCTTCCCTCAGGGTACCCAAAGTGTAATTTCTCCATTTAAGATGTTAATTTTTTTACATCTTGATTTGTTTGTTAAACCATCCATAAAAAAGCATCGCCATATGTACCCTCTATATGGCCACTATATTTATGAAACAGTAAAACTTCTTCTTTCCTGTCTTTTGGAATAGAGGTGCTGTAACTTTAATACACAATGCAAAATGATGTATGGATCCCTCATACAGCCAAGAATTACATTCCCTACAGATTTGCCGCCTATAACAAACTAATGTCTTTTTATAATCATCTTTATTAGTGCACCTTATTGATCTCCCTTTCTCCTGGAAGTAACGGGTTTGATGTGCTGCAATTTTAATCACAAAAAAACCCTTTGAATTCCCCTTCAAAGTGTCTCAATTAATTATATTGTGTCTTTCAAAATTAACCATTTTTGAAAGATTGTTTTATTGTGAATACGCGATTTCCACGGTATTTAAACACAAAGACATTACAATTATTAATGGAGATAACGAAACAGGAAAAATTGTCTTGATAATCTTACAAATAGATGGTAAGCTCAGAAGAGTAGATCCTTCCTCTCCTTTTGCATTCATATGTCTAAACGTGTTAATGTCATTGTCATTTTTAATGTTATTATAAGTTATCACCCCCCTCTTTTGTAAGGGTCTCAGAATCTGCTGGCACTCTATAAATAAAACGTAATTCAACGCAATGACTCACTGACGGGTAAATTAAATGACATGCATGTACTGTATTCGGGTAGGCTATGATTAATTTCGTAAATTGTTGCTGATTGTGATTAAAGGTTGTGATTAGGGACTCAATGTAAAGAGGACTGCAGCTACTAGCTGGACACTAAAATGATTGGTGAATGATTGGTGACAATTACGAGGGCCCTCTTAATCATACGTCAGTAGCTGGTGGCGCACCCTAACGAAGGTTGTTTCCACATCATCCTGAACATAAATGCTGAATGTCACTGAGTAGAACATATAGAGCATTCCAGTAAATTAAGTGTAACAAAAAGTTCACATTTTAATTAACATGCCAGGGCTTACCACGGCTACTCATGTGGTGTCTGTAACCAATGCTCTCAGAGAGGGCAGCTCCTCTGCTTCACTATGGTGGTTAGTGAGGGAAGGTGGGAAAGAGTATAAGTGTTTGTGACCATGCATGCAAGTAAGTGTGTTTGTGTGAGCATGTATGTGTGAGCACGGATGTGTATATAGCTGTGTGAGCATGGATGTGTAAATGTTTGTGTGTGCGCATGACAATAAAGAGAACAAAGAGGCATACAAAAGAAAGGGATAAGATAAACAGAAAGGGAAGAGATAGAAAGAGATAAAGAGGAGGAGAGATGAGAAGGAGGGAGATAGAAAATAAAGAGATAAATGGAAAGAAGAGGGGAGCTTAAGAGCAAAGGGAGAGCTGAGATAAAGAGAAATGGAAGAGATAATGAGAAAGGGGAGGATCAAGAGGAGACCCGAGACTCTGAGAGGAGACCACTTTGGGTGAAGTGTGAGTGTGGGGTCCTTATGTAGACATTATATACTTAGAATTGGATGTCTAAAGCAGATAGACTTGGTTGCATATTTCACAGGGGTTGCTGGAAATGATGAAATCAGACTTTCGTTACATTATACAAACCCAAAGTGGGTTGCATTGCTATCCAGTCTGCTGTGGGTTCTATCCCGAGATCTTTTGGTGACCTAGCAACACTCCAGGGCACAGGCAAAGACAGCAAATATGGTGTAACATGCCATAAGGTCAGGACACGAAACATTAAAGAACCTTGTTCAGGTTGGTACAGAGCACAGCAAATAAACTGATGTCTGCACAGTATATGATAGAAAATGAAAGAGCAGACTGACAGGGAAGGGTATATAGATATGATTTTCATAAGGGTTATGCCAGCTTGACAAACACTACAAGGCTGAAATACATCAGGCATATCAGCAAGAGAGTAATTGGCACTGTTCAGCATGCATCCCTACATATAGGACATAAGAGCAAGGAGTGAGCCTACACAAACTCATTTATAGAACAAATGTGGGTAAAACTGGAGGAAGGTCATTTCCCCCTTATATTTACATAGCCCCTATGGGTCAGGGTGCACAGTAGTCCGTTGGGCCATGCTGGACATGACCAAACACAATGATTTGGAACGCCTGCCAATGATGTACAAATCTCCCTATCCCTGTTTTTTATCATTATGTTAAATCTCTTTACACCCGCAGCCTTGCACTGTAGAGAAATAGGACTGGTGGATTGTATTGGTTGTCGATCCACAGGCCTGTAATTTTACTGGGAAGACATTTTTCTACCATACCCCGAATAAGCATCATTACATACATGGGACCACTTCTGCTGGAGTGCCAGAGCTTGACTGCTCCTTTCATGTATATTTATGGTTGTAAAACAGTTAAATATTCTATTAACTAGTTGTGTCGCATTGATAATCAGTGGCTTTCCCACAGAGAGGAGAAGCATGCAGGGATTTTATCGGAGGTTGACAGAGGCACTTTGCTGGGGCTATTGAATTTTCATGAATCGTTATGAACTAAACAAAAAATAGCAGCTGACGGGAGATGATTTTATGAATGTACTTCATCCATTTTATTCCTGAATTATTGATGCATTTACTAAGTAGGAAACATTAGAACATACTTTAAAACTCAGACATGATTTAAAATTCATACTTCCGAGGAACCTTCTTTTTTTTTTTTGCAGAGAATAAAATTGATTTAACCTTATAAATGCTTGAGTTAGGTCTTGTTATTAACGTTTGTTTATATGTAGTGAATCTGATGCTACTTCAAAATGTTGAATTTGAATGGAGTCCTCGAATCGGGCTTTATGGGAAAAAGATAAATTAAGGGTTAATGGAATCTGTGGTCACTATGCTGTACTTACTAGTATTATAACCAGAAATTCAATTTGTAGAGGTCAGCAAATGGCAGTCTCATATCTGTGCTGACTCTGAGGTTAACCATTTCATGTCTTGGAACCAATAACCGCTCTGTGAATCCTTCTGTAATCATAGATAGATAGATAGATAGATCTTTATGGTGTAACTAAATATATGCCTTTTTCCGTAGGTTGAATATTGAGTCATATAACCAATTGAAACCCCAGGGTAGTGAGTATGTTATGGAATGGGAACTGACAATATACTGGTTATGCTGTAAATACATATTATGGGTTAAGGAGAACATGTTATAGAAGAGACTTTATGGATTAAGATTAGAGGTTTACTTTTAGATGTCTTCTTAAAACATAAACCCTATTATATTACCATCTTAATAATTTTTTTTTAAAAAAAACTGTCCTTAATTTAACAATGAAAATAACAATGTATTAGTTCCTGTAAACAAGTAACCGGACAACTATTTAGGCTTAACGATACCCATTACGTTTTTTAACACATGGAGAACACTGTCAATTAAGTTGTGGGATAGGTCTGTTAAAATTGTTATTATGTGTTCACTTCCAAAGTGTTGGGACGAAATCTAAACATAGCTCTAATATATCTTATATATAATAGTATATAAGAGCTTTGTATATCTCCACCGTAAAGAACTCATTGTGCGCTAAGCTTTGTCCTGGCTGCCAAGTGACCAATTTCTGTGTGAATTATTAAAACAAACAGGTGCTAGAAAATACCAGAAAATAGCAGTGACACAAAATCCATCGTACGCCTGGAGGCATGAGCCTGAAGATAGGATGGGACAGGCAGTGTGAGCTGCCAGGGCAAGCGATCAAGCTCCATAATAACAGTATTACTAGCTTCTCCAGTTTCAAATATTATGTGTGTGCTTATATATTATATATATATATATATATACAAAACTATAGGGTGACCAGATTCTTTCATCTTTAACTGTGGATGTACATTGTTTTGTGTGTATATTATATATATATATATATATATATATATATATACACCCCCAGGACTGTTTGTAGTTCCAAAAAAGTATCAAAAACAAAGTAACAAAAAACCCCAAATAGTATACAAACAAAAGGTATAAGAAACCTACAAAGGTAAAGCTAAATCATCAGGGTGTCGGGAGAGTGGATCAAGATTATTGGGTAGGGAAAGCAGCAGCTCATATTCTAAACTATAACACAGCTGCCAACAGTTCTGAATTTTCTGGAACAGCCACAACTAACTGGCGTACGACCCATCTGCTGAATCCCTTGGCCAGTGTCTCAATTATCAAACACTAACAATTACCATAAGAGAAAATTCCATGGGCTGAACGTGCATTGGCATCATGCTAACATTCAGATAATATTCCTATAGTGTGTATTGACAACCAGTGCATGATGTCCGCAGTCATCAGGTATCCTAGGAAAAGGAACCTGAAAGTTGGTATTAATGATGAAGCTATTTTTTAAATTCTTTAAATGGGTGAGTGGTAGCTGTAAAATGTTAATATGTTACAGAGAACCCAAAACTACTGTGCACAGTAAAAAGGCACACATATAGATGTACATATACACGTCCGTAGTGTTTTCTTATGCTATATCATGGGTGCTATGCAGAAATCAATATTCTTTTCCAAAGTAAAGCCTCACCTTGACAGCTTTTCCCTGCTGTGCTTTGTAGGAATCCTAATGCTCTCCAGAACTCACAGGCATGTCAATTCCATTTATTTCCACCTCTGTAGCCCCCTGCATCCACATACAAAGTACATGCAGAACTAATTTTACGCATACCTCATAAAAAGACCCATCCTGCCCCAGCACTTATCTATCCTCGAGTCTCCACTTCACTGACTCTCTGAGGATAGTGAATCTATACAGTCTGTCTTTCCAAATCTTGTTCACCTTTAATATTGCTCAGAAAAAATGGTTTCCCAAGAGGGAATTTGGTGATCTCTACCTGCTCCACACAGGTTAAACTAATATGAGGTGTCTGAGAAGCAGAGATCAAGACATTGAAAGGTCAATGCTAAAAACAGGATGAGCTAGCCCGGGCCGTAGAGACATGGTGATAGACAGAAATGGTAAGGGTACTGTGTGAAGAAAATATTGTGGGGATGGCCCTTTTAAAAGAAGAAGATACATACTGGTTGGAGAGGGCTTGAAGACTGGGGGAAGATTAAGAGAGTGTTTGATGGGGTAGATGGAAGACTAAAGGGAAAAGGTAATTGGAAAAAGACCAGGGGCTTCCAAAGAGGCATAGGAAGCAGCAAGTAGATAGATGTCGTGGAAATAAAGATACAGAGAAAAAGCCCAGGGGTAAAGAGAGAGACTATAATGGTGAATATATCTCATCTCATACTAGATATATATCTGTGTCTACATACACAAGTACCTAAATAAATCCAGTAAAAGGCAGCCAATAGAGTCAATGGAGTTATCCAGCAGACTCTCATCCTGTTCAATTGATAATATAAGGGCGAGTCAGGGCTATGAGTTTCTTCAATACCAGCTTCATTTGTTATAAACTAGTTGATTTTATGGGTACTAATAAGAGAAGAAAATGGCATTACAACCTGGATGACATCATTTCATACCACAAAATGGCGATATATGATACATTCCATTCTATGGGCAGAGTACATGATCTACATGGTGTTATGAGCTGTCAAATGTCTCCATTGAAAAAAAAACAATAAAATGAAATACAGTGTAGATAGATACTGTTAATGTTGTAAATGACTTATTGTAGCTGGAAATGGCTGATTTTAATGGAATATCTTCATAGGCGTACAGAAGCCCTTTATCAGCCACCATCACTCCTGTGTTCCAATGGCACGTTGTGTTAGCTGATCCAAATTTAAATGTTTAACCCTTTTGCTATTATGTTAGCAAAACCAGATATTTCATTGTTTTCCATAAAACAACTAGGTGACCCCACACTTTTCAACTGTAGTGTACGTAGCATGGTCCTTACATTATATATTATATCAGTAGAAGCTGTGTTGGTATGAGGTGACAAGTCACCCCAATAATCAAATCTCCCAGCCTGGTTTTTGTCATTAGATGAAACTAATAAAACTTTATACGATACAGCGGGGTCTCAATATGGAAAAGTTTACAGGTCATTTCTGTTTTTTCTCTTCCTCCGAGTCACAGTTAACATGAAACTATGGCACTGAGGAGTTTAAATAAAGTTTTCTGCTGTATTAGGACATACATGTATATTGTAAGTCAGACAACATACGATTAGAAATATAGGATCAAAAACATATAGAACAGTAATAGTTCCATTACCAGTGTCCCATGTATTCATGTAGCTGGACATAATTCAAAGAATCCACAGCAAAGATATTGTATTTATGGTTAGGTATGAGATCTACTTAATTCATACCACCTAATAACCATACATATTTATATCTTATAGTGATCCATTTGTGTTTCACTTCAATTAATTGTCAAGTCAAGGCATAGGTTGCAAGACACAAGAGTATTAATACATGTGCAGTTTCTATAAATGTTATTTAGGAAAAGGCGTCTAATGGTTTTATCTTCCTGAGCATGACCTCATGATTCAAGAAGTAGCATCTGGGTAATTTGTAAGGAAGTCAAGTGATACTCTAGTAACATGATAGAACGTTATCAGCCCGGACTGTACTTTGTAGCTGTCTGGTCGGTGGTTATGCATTATATTTCACTGTCGGTGCTGGAAATCTTGCTCTTATTGTACTCTTCTGATAAGACCTGTGGCGACATGGCTCAAATGAAATGTTTTGTCCAGTTCTGCACAAATGTTATGTCTCTGTGTAAAGTGCAGATCTACAGGTTTATCTGTCGTTAGGAAGGGACTTATAGACAGTAGCATTTAGTAAAGGCGAGCGAGAGAGATAATACCACACGTTAACATACACAACGAGGCCCAGAGCATGTGTTTAAAATGAAAATGTACTTAAAATGAAGGACTAGCTTTTTTTAATCGTCAGGTCATTTCCACCGGAAAACACAAAATGCCCAAAAGACACAAAAGACGTTTAAAAGCCGAACCTCATGTTATGTGTCTGTTTTTGCGAAGTGAGCGTACGTAAACAGGGAAATGGTTATGTTGCATCTATGTTGTTACATGCAAGTGTTTTTAAAGTGAGTGTCCTTAAAGCGGGAATGAAGAAGATAAAGATCACACAAGCTGAATGGTTTGGGGCAAAAATGGACCTTGTATAGTATACAACGTTTCTATCCTGAGATGTGTAATTTGTCTGGTTTGTGTCTAATCTCTACATAAACTGGATTTGTTTTCTTGATTCTATACAGAGAGATCCCAGAGATTATCAAATATGTGACAATAAATGCTCCAGAATGAAAGAGCTTCAGGACACACACGATTGTATCAAGGATTTCCTTCTCCACAAAGGTGTAGAGCAGTGATCATTAATCAAAATAGCTTGGGTTTTGCACAAACTGGAGGCAGGGCCGGCCCAAGACAAAATGCCGCCCCCCCGCCCCTTTATCTACCCTTCCTCTCCCTGCCGCCCCGTCCATTATCTACCGCTTCCTCCCCCCGTATTTACCTTTCGGCAGTCCCTGGCGGTGAGTCTCCCTGCTAGTCTCGGTGCGGTCTGCTTGTAATGCTGAGTGCCGGAAATGACGTCATCTTCCGGCGCTCAACATTACAAGCCGGCTCTGAGACCGAGCAGGGAGACTCACCACTCGCAGAGGAGAGAGAGAGGGGCGCCGAGCGGGTACTGATAACTTGGTAAGATAAAACCACTCGGCGCCCCTCTATCTCTCTTCTTGGCTTTAAAAAAAGGCTTCAAAAGTGCCGCCTGGAGCGGTTGCCCCACTCGGCTCCATTGTCGGGCCAGCCCTGACTGGAGGCAACATGTAGCACGTCAATGTGGCAACAATGTCACGTTTTGGTACTATGGTTGCAGACGCAGTTTACCTGGACAATTATGACTCTGCATTGTAAGGTATCAATGAACCTGCCACTGGCTCAGCGTAATACATTTTAGATGCCCCTTATACAGCTGAAGAGTTTTTTCCCCAACATGCATCATGTGGCGCTAGCCTGCCCAGTCAAAATACTCTCTGTGGGTAAGGTTTTTTTCATATTTATTTATTTATTGATTTATTTAGATTTATAGATTATGATTTCTATAGGATTTTATACCCTCCAGTACAGAGTTTTCTTCTAAATTTATATTGTGTTATTTTATTTATATTTTCTATTTTTGTGCAATTTATTTTTTGTATTTTGATTTGTATTAATTATTAAATATTATTTTTATATAACATTAAGCTGTCCAATGAGTTATATATTTATATGCTTGCTTTAAACCTTTTTATTTTGTAAGAGTCCTTTCTTCTAGGACAAGTAGCTCTATATCCTGTTTTTTTTTGTTTAACCATGATTTTAATTAATCTTCCTTCTGGTTGATAAATTGCCCTAATTGGTTGGTGGTTGACTTGTGTTGTAAATTGAGTTTATATTTGACACAGTCATTGTAGAAATATACTTTAGCGCTGTATCTATAGATTTATACATTCTACTGGAGACATAAAAAGCTAGGATTGATCCTTGCCAGCATCCCTCCAACACAATTGGACTTGTTGACAAGCACCCTGCAAATATAATAATAATTATTATTATACTTTATTTATAAAGTGCCGACAGATTCCACAGCGCTGTACAAAGATGAAAATGTTACAGATAACGACAAGTACAATACAGCAATTGACATAGAGATATAAGAGGAATGAAGGGCCCTTTTTCCGCAGGAACTTACAATAAGGAGCCAGGCCAGAACCAAGAGATCTCACCTCCATAGA
Source organism: Spea multiplicata (assembly GCA_009364415.1). NCBI lineage: Eukaryota > Metazoa > Chordata > Amphibia > Anura > Pelobatidae > Spea > Spea multiplicata. The sequence goes on from VKOC01000004.1 coordinate 26,299,560, forward strand.
CTCCGCATTACTTAATCGGTGATTCCCTAATCTTTACTTGTATTTTAGTTAGAGGACTCTTTCAGTTCTGGCATGTTTGCAGCCATCTAATACAGGATTGGAGACAGGGTCAGGATGCTGTATTTAATCAAATCCGAGCGACAAGCAGCTCCAGAGTACCTCCTCTCTCCTCCCAAGCCATTAATACAAAGCTTTTATATAAACCATAAAAAAAAATTGAAGTGAAATCCCAAGAAAAATTCAGTTTGCAAATTAAAAATTGAGTCTCTAATCCTCCAGTCAGTACGGTACAGTCCTTGCTTGTGTAGTATACAAACACAACATTTAATATACAGTAGATTTTTTTTTTGCTCATTGGATATGAAGTTCGATATAAATATTACTAAGGTATTTTTTGTTTTCAAGCATGGGCAAGTTTTGGCTGAATTTATTCTGCAAACTTTCATACTGTTAATATGATAACATACTGTATACTAACAATGAAAATAAACTCTTCATAAATAGTAGAACCGATAGACTTTCTTTTCCAAAGTTTTGTTAAACAGTTCTTTTTTTCTAGTTTTTTTCTCTTTTCTCAGCATTTTCCTTCTTTTCACACACCTCACACTTGATCCTTTCACTTTTGTCCCAGCATTTACCCTACTTCAGCACTTTTTTCTATCACCTCTAATCCTTTAACCTTCTCCATAACAATTTTTTCCTCTGTATACCTTTTTAATCACTAACCAGTCTTGTTTCCAGTGACTGCACTCTCCATACCCTCTCAGGGTTATTAAATATTGACACAGGACTCCATAGGGCTATAGAGCGGGTTGCACAGACAATCATAAGTTGACCACACAGAGCCAAAATCATGGAGTGCCCTGTAGACAATCTACAGCGAGATGGGATGTTTCACCCATCCTCGAAAGGCTCTCCAAATCTGGTAATCAAGTCACTCCCTGAATCCCTGTCCCGATAAAGTTCCTCAAACATCAAACTGTGGTTTCATTTCAAAAATCTTCAATTTGGAAAATCAGTTTATAGAAGCTGAAAATAAAACTACATAATGAATTGTTAGACTTAGAATTTCTTTAGGATCATATTCACAGTGGGAAGTAAGTTTTGTGAAATTACAATAAAAGTAATGTAAGTTGTTTATACAAACAATACTCTTCTTTTTATGTAACTGGATCATTGTCGAGGACCCACCAGCTACTCCATAGTACTACGGTGAGTTATTGTAAGCAGAGGCCTCTTAATAATTACCTAGAATTGAATAATGTTTGAATAACAAAAGCAATTAAAATCAAGTTAGCAATGGCTATTTATATTGTGGTTTACTATAATCATTTGATAAACCAGTATCCGATATCAATTACAATCATATGATTAATTCTTTAGGGGTTTCTTTCTCTTTTCTCTTGCTAGTTGCAGTAGTGCATACGTGGGAAAGATTTCCAGATCAAAATATACTTTTGCTCTGTAATATACATTAAACGCGTGTGCCTCCTCTGTACATCAGTGACATGAGCTTCTATAATAAAGATTTTCAGGTATTCTGTTGGATTGTGCTGTTGTATTGACTGAACAACTCAATTGTAATAAGGAAGCAGGCAGATCCCATGCGGCCATGTTTCAAGACCCTTTGATTCTACATAACACTAGAGCAAAATGAGCAAAAACCTTAATTTCTGTAAACCGATCTTTACAAAATATCAAGACTGCATTTCCCCTCAAGGAGAAGCGAGTAGAGGTAAAATCCAGCCCAAATATTTTTATAAACCTTTGCATACAGATATTAAGATTGGTACTGCCTCTGGTTTTGCTATTTCTTGAATTGGGATTGATGAGTCCCAGAAGAGAGTATTTCTTACAGGAAAGTATTGTTATTTTATTTATATCGTTATACTTCCATTTTTGGAATTTATACTTATAATATGTCGTTCTTGTATGAAAATTAACATTTGGACATTTGTTGTATCTGTTTTTGGAATTTGCATAGCTGATACTACATGGGCAAAGTCTTCTTTAACTTTTGTGTGTATGAATTCAAATCCTACATTATATGTTGTATGTATTTGACTTTGTATTTGACTTTGAGAATGCACTGTGCATATACTATACATATCCCACATTAATTAAGAGAAAATATTTATGAAAAATGTCCTGTCTACTTATACTTTAGGGGTGGCAGATAAGAAGCCTAATTTTCAGAATTATTGGGCTTGATTCAATAATCCCCCCTAAACCCTAACAGGTTTTAACTGAGAAGAATAATGCATCAATGACCTGTCTTAAATCCAATTTTCAGTCTAATCCAGCCAACGTCTGCTAAAAAATGCTACAATAAAAGGTAATGGAAACGTTTGCAGTCTGTAGAAAAGGAGGCAAACTGTTAAATTCATATAATTAAAGTATGATTTTTTACAGGGTCAACATCCATGGTAAGAATTTGTAGACAGGGCTAAACTCTAGTAAACCGTTTCATTGCCTGGTGGAATTATCTATTGCATAACAATGCAATATAGAATAATATGGTTTATGTACTGCATGGCTGTGTAGTTAATTTAAAAAAAAACACTAATTACAGCAATAATAGCAATAACAAGAATAATGGCTATTTGTACAGCAAGAAGGGACCCCAGAATAAGTAAGAAGAAGGGAGCACTGGAGCAAAAAACATTAAGTAGCTTAATTAAGTATCATAATCAGCAATTTAAAAAAGTGTCACTGTTTGTTCAGCCACATAACTCTCTGATGGGTATTATGTCAGCAATGATACAAAAGTGGAAAGTTAGAAATCAAATCCAGTAAAAAAGGGTTAAAATCATAACTCTTGCAATGCTGGCACCTATATAATGTGTTTTATCCTCAATGTATCTTTTTTCTTTTCTTGCAGTTGTATTACAGTTTCAGTTTGCATCAAGGGGGTCTGGACACATTTTCACGGCTTGTAAAATTAAACCTAATTGTTCAATTCCTCTGCAGCAATTGGCTGCAAAATATTTTGGCTTTGATCTGCTTACGCGGGTAGTGATATTAAATTGAAGCTAGCGTTTACAATGAGGACTTACGTTTACAAAGCATGCACACAAGGTTAAGTAATGAGTGCTTGTTATATGACAATATGTGCCCTGGGAGTTAATTGTTTACTAGTAAGTATGGGTTTATTTTTTAATTAGTTTGGATATTAGATGGTTCATTGAATAAAAAATAATATCAAGAGATATTGTGACATTCACTCTGGGTGGTTGAACTAAACTAAATGTGACCAGCACATTGAGCAATGGAATTCCAGGAAGCCTGATTGCTCAATAAGGCAATCTGCCCCGGTTTTGTGGAGGGGGTTAGGTCTAGTTGGCCTAGGCCAGTATACGCTATTGACCATGCATTCCCCCTGCCCTTCTGCCAAGGGACACACCATACAATGCTAAAGGAACAAAGCGTCTTTTGAATTAGTAAGACGCAGAATATTTTTTCCATCACTCCCTGATTTTGTCACTGGTTAAAACAGTTTAAATAGTTTAATATACTAAAAAAAACGATGGCGCCATGTTTTTTCTCACTATACGGTATGCATTTAGCAGAATTTATGGATGAGCAACAATAGCATAACATGGTTACATGCAGCCACAAACTGTTCTAAAAAAAACACAATCAAATTGACTGGCAGATGACTAGTTTAATATATTATTTAGTTAAATAAGTATTTAACATGGCTTGTGTACTCTGTGTACAAGGTTGTGGTTCTCGTTTTTTCACAGTTTGCTTACATTGTGGTTTCTATTCCAGCTGAAATCTCAGGACTGGGTTCAGAGAAGCAGCAAATTGCGGTTTCTGAACGGATAAACCTGGGCATATCACGTCACCACAAAGATAATGTTTGCTGAACACTCAATTGATCCAAAATGGTTTTCAGGAGTTTACAAATCACGAACCACAGCCTGATTAACCTTCCACAACCAGCAATATATTTTTCTTTAACAGTCATTAATGGGAATCAATTTTATGGTTTATATTGCAGGACTGTACCCAGAAGGCACTAGCCTAATGATACCGTTAACTGTTTCAACACCAAAAACATTATTTTCTAACATGGTGATACAAATTTCGGGACGCTTATGTTATTTTTTATGTTTGAAATGTTCTGCAGCCTTCCATAACAATGGAAGAAAGAAACAACCAGATAAAAGGAACATTTGCTTGACAAAACTTGCTAGAACCACATTTTTATATATGTTATTATTTTAACTCATCTGTTTTGCTTCTGTAGAGGGTTGATATGTATAGACAGTAGCAAGTGGTGTTCACAAGCCAAAACAGAACCTTAATTCTGCTGCTAACTCATTGCATTCTGGAGTCATTTTCATGCAAATCAGTGTTATGACCTACAGTGATAAGTCAATTCTTGAGCACATATGCAAAAACAGACCCTAGAATTTCCTTCATTAAATAACTATTTATTGATAATACTCCTGCTTTTCTGATGTGAATGTCACTCATAACCCCCCAAGAGGTAGTCAGACCACCTGTAAGAAAATGTAGTAATTTAAGCAGGGTCTAAGACAGTTGTTTTAAGTATTGTGGTTAGAGGCATGGTTATAGGGGCAGATTGCCTTTACTAAGGCTTTTATGTGATTATGTGACCTTGTACTGACCACTGGACCAGTCCCAATAACAACTAGAACCTTTTGTTACCACAATAACATTGCCACCTTCATCAACTTCTAGATTAATTCAATGTGTAGTACATGCTGTTGGGTGTATCCAGTAAATGGCCATAAGCCTGTGTCTTCTCTAGTAACTGAGTGGGGTATTTAGAATACAAACAATGTATGATATTTATACCATATATATAAATGTGGAACTAGTAAATATGAGAGGTGTGAGGAAATATATGACTGAGGGGTTGCAGTATGTTGAGAATGTCCATTAGATATCAGTAAGGTATGTTTAGGAAGGCAAGTAGTGACTGAAGTAGGTATATGATGGTTTAACAAAAGTGTGGTGGCACCAAGGAGCATAGTCTTCTCCAGGGCTCTCACAGCATCATAGACAGTCATGGCAGGGTATAGGGTTGCTCCCCATAAACCCCCATCATGCAGCCTTATGAACGACTTTACAAAGCATTTATAAAAAGACGTATTTTATTGTCAAACTGAGCTGGTACGGAAATGGAAAATGAATACACAACAATAAAGTTTTAATCCATTACAATGAACAAAGTTACTGCCCCCTTAGCCTGTACAGAGATGAATATACATAAGTAGAAAAACAGGATAGGGAGACCAGATACCCTTGTATTAATGGTGTTTACTCATCTTTAGATACAGATTAGCAGATGTTACATTTATAATTATAGGGAGTATGCAAGGGAGCTGTTAAGGGTAGAATTAGAGTCATGATAAGGAGATAAAAGGGATGGATGGCAAAGGCAAAGACTCTCTGGAGTCGTCTGCTTGGCCAATAAGCTGTCATGGCCAGAGCCCTGAGGGCAAATACAAGTCTCCGGCATCAATATAGTTCACAAGATTTAGGCCACACTGTCAGAGGATAAACACAGATTAGGCTTGGCTTAACCTAAACAGTCAAAATCAGGAATTAAAAGAGTTAAATCAAATAAATACATTGAGAACTTGAAGTTAAAACAGATATATGCCATTTTATGCCGTTTTTGCGAGTATAAATTAGTACATTTATTGTCTTTACAGGTAATCATTTCAGTGCGGTTTAAGGTTCTCTGCAGATTTAGTCTAAAAACACCATAGGTCAGGCAGAATAACTCACAATATAGAAAGGATGTGCCCCCTGCCTATTTAATCAATTGCAAGACCCTGATCTAAGAAGCAGTAACCATAACTTGTGGAAAATTACAACAGTGTATCAGCGGAAAATCAACATGATTAATTTTTATTTGTGTGTTAATGGTAAAAATGAAGTTAAAGTAAAGTACTTTATAAATGGACACCAAGAATATCTCTTTACTGGTAAGTCATATGTAGAATTAATCATTTAGGAGACTAAGTAATGGATGGATGAAATGGCCTTAAAAATATGAATAATTTGACAATAGCTTGACCCATCTGTGATAAAGGTAGAGAAATTAAAACGTGTCTCTCTATGGTTTAAAACAACCAAAATGATCACCACTACAAGTGAAAAAAATATGATATATATATTTATACTGTATATTATATTTGTATATATACTCCCCTAATGCTAATGTAATTGCAGCAACCTATAGAAGTACTCCTTCTGTACTTATAAGCAACTAATCACCAAAACGGGGCGCAAATTATAATAACAAACAGTCTAATCAGTCGAATCAAGAAGGATAATCAATTGTACAACTTCAAATTAAAAGCCGACGGCAGAGTATCACAATCCAAGATGCATATATGTAGACTTAGAGAGAGACTTATCAGAAGTGATGGAACGATATGAAAATTTGTAAAGACTAATTATTCCATACAGTACATCTGCCAAGATGACCAGTAAAGTCCAGCAATAGGCATAGCTGCCAAAACTAGTCCTCTACGTATACTTTCACAGGGGCCTATCCAGCTTCTTAAAGAGGAAATAGAGTTTTATATTGCACTTGCCCAATATCGAAAGTCTCCATTAAAGGTCTCCATTTAAGGTCTGGGTCTCCATCTCCTCTCCCATTTCTTCCCTCTTTACATTCCAACTTCCTTGTGCCACGTCATTCGTACACGAAAAAATAGAGGAGGACTTGTTTTGGTAGCTAGACTGTATGAAAGCTTTGGAAAGAATAGGTTATCGTTCCATCACCACAAATATCAATTCCACGTGTTAAGTAGCTAAAATTTACAATAGGACCAGACAGTTATATAGAAAATCGTCTTGCATTAAAAATAGGCATTACTTGGGTATATTACATGGAGTAGTTTAAGTCTAGTGGTTTAAAGAAATGGAGTGGTGTAACTATAGTAATTAAGCTGGACATATGAAGTGTGTCATTGAGTTTTGTTTGGAGAATGGTGATGATAAAACTGCAAATTTATACCTAAAGAAGGGAACCCTATGAATGTCTTTAGGGAAAATATAATTCTGAATAGGGGATTCCAGTAATGGCAGAGCCAAAAAAAACTGTGTGTCCCTCCTCTCTCCTTCACAGCCCACTTCTCCTGGGCAATGTAACATCTGTTAGCTGGAGCAGGTCTCTGACTGCTGAGTAAAGTGGACAGGAAATCATTACAGTCAAAACATTTCCAGCAAAGGTCAGTCTAATAGAAAATTACATCAATCACCTTGAAGAAAAAGAAAAAAAACAGCTTTCCAAACGGATGTGTCACTCAGCGCAGCGGAGCAACGTCAGATGCAGTTTGTACTTTGCTGTAGAAGTTCGGAGGGTACTCGAAATCTCATGAAAAATTAATACCTTTTACAAAAAGTGATTGGGAGAACATTTCAAGGAGATATTGGTAGGGGGCTGTTGTATTTAACTTTCAAGGACATTAAAAGAAACCAATAGTTTAACCGTTTTCTACTGCAATACAAACCTCTTGTGATATTTTAGGAAGATTTTTGTATGAGGTTACAAAGAGCCAGTAAAATATGTGACATTTTATACTGAGGTCATCAAAAACAATATGAATTGCAAGCAGCTCACTGGAACATTTGGAAGAGGTATTTGGAGACTCTGGATCAGATTGAAAGAGATCCTATATATAGAAAACCTTGATAATTACATGGTTATATTTACTAAATTCTGAGTTTCTGTGAACAGTTCACTATGAATCACAATAATCCAACACACTCAAGGTTCTCAAGCAAGACTGAGCTGGCCCTTCATAATACCTCTAAAAAGTTCAAGAAATCTCCTCACATAAGAAGTTATAGCCAGGGTCATAACTAGAAACTACAGGGCCCAACATTACCAAGTAACATGTCCCACAGTACCACCTTAGCCCACAAGCAGCTTATCAGTGCCATCACTGCCCTCAAACAGCTTGTCTTTTGCCCTTTGCCTCATATATATATAGATAGATGCTACAAAGAATCGCATGGGGTATTGTCTGTGGGTTATGGCAGTCTGCAATATGGGTTCTAGGTGAAGTTACATGATCAAGTCACTTCTTGAATAAGAAAGCATATAAAAAACAGTACATGTTTAACAAAATTGTCATAATACAGAACTTATTTTGATATTTTGTCACCTTGATGTGACATAGAAATTCTACACAAACAATTGAGTGAAATCCATCCCAACAGGCATAACAAAAACACTGCCACATATATTGAACAAATGAATAAATTATGTTTTATACAGCGGTGTAGCTTTACTTTCCTGACAAGGAAAGATCCATCATAAGGGAGATTGAAAGCTATTTAACCCTGTTTATGTCTATACGTATCTGAGATAGTTATGAAGTCTGATATCAGATTTATTAACCTCTTACGCTTATCCAATAATACTGATGAAGTTGCAAAGAGTACATTTTTGGCATGAGGCACACACTGCTACAATAACATGTTCATGGTACCCATACAATAATCAAAGTATATGAAGTCAGGGTAATAATTCCCTGGATTTAACATTTTCAGTGTGGTCAGAGGAAGTCTTCTCCTTGAGCATTAGCTATGATTCTGTACACATTAACACCAGTTTATATTGACAGAAACCTTCGTTTTATCTCATTGTGTTCCGAGGCATCGGATATCTGCATGAAGGCTTCCATTGTTGTTCTCCATGATATTTTAGGTGATTTTTGCCTCCTCAAACACCACACTGAGCGTATTCTTCATGACAATACTAATTAAGCAATTCCTCTCTAGATTTTCATAAGTCAGAGTGTCCAGCTGGGTGATTAACAATGTGCCATTGTATTGTTTAACACAAGCAGTATGATAAGGACTCAGAGTCAGGGTGTTTGGTAGATTGGGATAACAGAGCTAGAACACAAATGCCTAGCATGCAGCTGCCTGAAAACGGTATATTATGTGAACACTAGAACCATTTTAAAGGACAGTACAGCATATTAGTTTTGAAAACATATTTTAATCTGATACTAGTAATAAAGAATACTGGGTGCCCCCACTCCTTTAAAAAGCGTCACACATGCTATGTCAACATGATAAATTGTTTAGAATAGCCAGATGTATGCTTTTACCCAGTGTATCGGATCTATGTGAAAGGTTATGTACAGCTTAGACCCTAACATGAGCAGACAGCATTGTAGAACTACTGTAGAACAGCACACAATCAAATGAAGGTCATCACTTTACAATCATTTGCCCAGGTTGGTTTAACACAATGGCCAATGGTCATGCCAGGCGGCATCAGTTCTTAGACAAATAACTAACCAGAAGTAAAGATGATGATTCAATAATGTAAAAGCAAGGTCTCTGCAGGATGTCCAGCCAAAATACTGTTGAATGAAAATTAGGAGGTTAAATAGATAAATGTATGCAAGAAAATTGGTGCATACCAAAGAGCAAAACATAAGCAGACAGGATTAGTGGCAGAAAAGCTCACTCACTAAAATCAATCAGCTCTGTAGCTGACTGGAGAAACGTACCGTATTTGCTTGATTATAAGATGACCCTGATTATAAGACAACCCCCAAAATCTGAATATTAATTTAGGAAGAGAAAAAGTCTGAATATAAGACGACCCTATAGGAAAAAAGTTTTACCATAAATGTTAATTATCTATAAAACTTTTTTTTTTAATAAAAGCTGATGATTGAGAAAAGATATTTTGTTTTTATTTCTTGTTTGAGTTTTCAAGCGTGCCCGCGCGCCCCGCAGTGTAGCAGCATGCGTGCGCGCCAAGGCGTGTGCCACTCACTGCTCCCCAGAAACTGTGCTGCATGATATGCCTTTTATACTCCTCATATTGCCTACTTCGTCGCCCCCCCCATGAAATGCTTATTGACACCCCTAGTGCCACTCTGCATCCAGAAATGCCTTTTACCCCTAAATAATGCCCTCTGGCCATATTAGCGGGAGTTAAAAAAGGATAATTATCGGGCTAGAGTGGGATTATATATGTGTGAGGTATAAGCGGCATTTTAGGGAGGCAGAGGTGGCGTGATAGAGGGTTAAGAAGGGCGATTTTCTGGAGGCAGAGGTGGCTTAAAAAGGGGAAAAATAAAAAAGAGCACTCTGCCTACAGAAATGCCTTATGCCCCATTTAACACTCCCCCCCAACTTACCGGTGCTTCTGACTCCCAGTGTGTTGTCCGGGCAGCGTGTAGACGTCTACGCGATTCGCGTAGGCAACTTCTGCTGCAGCCAGGAGGAGGTGCGGTTAGCAGCAGGGGTTGTCTGCGTCCGTCACGCATACACCCTCCGACTGTCAGAGAGAATTCCCTGCACTCTGAACTCTGACAGCCGGGGAAGGTCTGTGCGATAGACGCAGACAACCCCCGCTGCTAACCGCACCTCCCTCCGGCTGCAGCGGAAGTTGTCTATGTGAATCGCGTAGACGTCTACACGTTGCCCCGTCTACACTCCAGGGACTCAGAAGCACCGGTAAGTTGGGGGTTAAAAGACTGTCAGAGAGAATTCCACCGCACCGGAACTCTCGTCACTGACAGCCGGGGAAGGTCTGCGCATTGGACGCATATTTTTTTTAATATTCAGATCTCTGCGCAGGGTAGAATAATTTAGTTTCACCCAATCGTCACCAACAACCTGTTTTTGCACTCCAGAGAAGAAATCCCACCACCTGCTCCTGAACCAACCTGATTAAGGTCCAGCTCAGAAGAACCCTGTGAGAACCCTGTGAGGGAGCGTTTTCCAGTTATGACCAAGTGCCACAGACAGTGTACTAGGATGTTTTGTATATTTACTTTATAATTGTTTGCAACAATGAAGCCATAACATTTGCAGTAGCCACACTGGCTTCCCATATTTCTGAATGTTTTAAAGGGTTAATGAAAAGTGAGAATTCTTCAATCATCTGATTGCTACTTAAGGTCAGGTTTTCTTGGAACATGAGTCAGCAGGATGCGTGTGTTGCTGCAAATGCAAATTGATGCAAGTTCTTTTCCAGGTTTCATTGATACAGTGCATATAATCTTATTCTGAAGAAAAAAGTGTTATATGTCAAGAAAGCAGGAAATGTGTAAAAGAGGCAAATACAGATAAAAAAATAGAAATGTAAAATAAGTGCAAAGTATAAGAAAAACATATACTAACATGTGTAAAAAGAAAATATGGAAAATAAAATAGAACTACTAAATGATTTAACTATCCCACCTAAGTTAACTTTAAGGAAACTTGTAGCAAGTTGGAGTGCTCAGTGTATTCAACACTTAGCAAGCTTCTCCAAGCATCCCCAATGTGTCTCTTATAACCAAGGCTATTGTGCCCCATTGATTTCACACAGTTAGCAATCTTGGACAAAATCACAGTGGATATTCTCTTCAAAGATGGGCAGAACTGGCTTTTCAAACTCACAGGGAATACCCTGTGTATGAGGTGTTCTATGGCCCTATAATCCAAGGTGCACAAATGAATAAATGCAGAATAAAATAAACATATATCATTAAGTATCTTGCTTTGTACCACGTTAAACCAGTATTGTTGAAAGCGTTCATTCATTTTCTAGTAATTGGTGTACATGGATCTGTTGTTATGTCACCAAATGACATGTTTTTTTAATATGGTGATTCCAGAGGTACCCTTAGGGCTTAATATTAATTACAACATTTTTGTACCACCCCATCATGGATGTTTCATTTCTAGATCGCAACGTCCAAGCAGAGCTGTGGTTCTTATTTTCCCAGAGCAATAAATTATATGTTCACATAAAGACAGGCTACGTTATCCTTACAGATTAACAGCATCTCCTTAGAATAATGATGAGACGCATTTGTTTAATTAACAAGAGCAACACAGAGTAACGAGAGGACAGCAAATAAACTTTACAGATTTTATGAATGCAGTGTATGCAAACATACCTTTAATTAAAATACACTATTTACCCATAATACCATTTTTAATGAAACTTACAATGTTCTCGTGTTTGTTTTTGATCTTTAGTAGAAGTGTAAAGATATATTTTTGAACAGGACATGTTGGATATTGTACAGAGGAAATACAATTGTCCACATTTTTCCACAGAAGTAGTGGCTCAAACAATATCAGAAGATGACAAAATTTGAAGACATCAATCACTGTGCTGAACAACGTGTATGTCATGATCTAAGTACCCAAATGCAGCTAACTCTAACCTCATAGCAATTTGACCCATCTCCATTGAGATCTCCACTGGCACAACTCTCCCTCAATACTCCAATATGGGGAGAAAAGGGAGTAGTGCTTCAGAAGGTTCTAGACATTAACATATGCGTACCTGGGAACTCTTCTGGTTTCATCCAGAGACACAGAGTGATTCACCAATTCTCAAGGTCACTACGTGGAAACTCCAATAATAATTTGTGTCCTGCGATATTTTTGGGACCCCCTGCAAAGCATACCCGCATAACACAAAGAGTGTCTCCCAGTAGCTGAATATATGCATAAAAATTGGAAATACCAAGCAATACTGTCCTAGAGGTCTATTCTAGCCTTGAGTATGGAAATTGATTCAAATCAGCACTGGCCCTTTCAGGTCAATAAATATATCCAGAAGTGGCCGCACACTAATGGACCGGATCTGCAACAAAGGTACACGGGAGGCAGCTGATGGCCAGTCTGGGCCGTAGACATATTTTGGTTATACCCTGCCCTAGGCCTGAGCCAAGGCATCACCAGAGCGCCCCCAGCCACCTACCTCCATGTCCACAATCTACCATGTTGAGCCCTGGCATGGAGGAAAATCACTATGGAGACTGTGCTGGTTAGGCACAGTGCTCTATAGTGTACTCAGGATGGTTACAAAGGAGATCTCTGATCTCCCCAACAGACCCAAGGATATGTTGCAGAAAACGAGCAAACTAAGGAACGAGGGGTTAACCATTAACATCACTTCCTAAATATCATAAGAACTGCAGTGAACACCTGGCAAGTAATCTGCAACATTGACATAGGGCAGGCACATCTAGCAACAACAGGAATGCCTTGCTATTTTTACCCCATTTTTGTACAGATATTAAACCTATACAATTTTGTGTGGTTAGGCTGTATAGCAACCTTTTGTATTGCAGAAAATGATCTAACCAAATTCTAAAGATGCAGGGAAGGTAATAATACAGTATCTACACTGGATGAATATAACATTAAGGCATTTTTATATAAAAGATGTCATAAAGTTATGTTCATCCCTTCACTTTCATAGCTAATATTGGCAACATACAGTGTTTGCTTTCTAATACACAGAGTAGGAGCCACCAGGGCAGTGTACAATCATTCATCATTTCAATTAATATAATGAATCTCGGCTGCGGGTAGGTGCAGGGAGCAGACAGAAGGATGCAGAAGCAGTTTACTGATCGGCAATATTAGATCTAGCAGGAAACGAGGCTGGAAATTGGATATTGCAGATTCTTAAACTCAGCAGAACCTCCTTGTGAATGAAAAAAAAAAAAGGAAATTCAGGGCAGTGAAAATCATCTTGGCTCCCAAACTGTACTCTGCTTCCCTTTAAAATACACATCACAAACACAAGTGTAGGAATGTTAACACTCACAATGTAGAATGCACACTACACATTACAGGTAGAACACCACTTTGCAGTCCCTCCCTGTATCGCTTTAATGCATCTGTGTCCGGATCAGATACTATCTTGACTTCCTGCCTCTGGGTTGTACTTATGGATAAAACAACCAGATCGGTAATTCTACGCTAGATGTGTACATTAGGGCTGTCTTTAATATTGATTAGACCCTGGGCAAGCATGTGCTTGGGCCCCCATGTGCTCCCTAGCAGGAAATCATGCCTTCCACCTCAACACAAAAAAACAAAACAAAAAAGAACTAGCCGCGCTTATTAGGAGGAGACTGGGTGAGACATGCTCACACTACATGCACAGGAGCACAACACTATACCAATTTTGTAATAAATTAATGGTGCTGGTCCGAAACGGACATGCAAGTCGCAAACAGGGCCTGCCTTAGGTGCCCAGGTGCCATGTGATGCCACCCATCATCACCTCCAGATTGTCTTTATCATGTGCATGACTCTAATACATCTCTCTTTTTCTCCCTCATGTATTTCAGGTATATATCAAATAAACAAAACATAAAAACTGGACATTGCAGATATAGATCAACCGAATAAGACATATAAACCCTGTAGTTGCAGGTATAGAGTAAATAAATAACACATGGAAACATAGCATTGCAGGTATAGAGCAGCTGAATAACACACAAACCCAGCCGTTCAAGTATAGATAAACGGAAAAAATCTCCTGCAAACTCAGCATCAAAGGTATAAATCAACTAATGCATGTGAAAAAACCTAAATTGGGGGCATAGATCACAGGTCACGCATTCCAAAAAGGCCAGCCCTGGCACCCAGATTGCACATATACTGTAGGTCTTGCCTCAGCACCCAGATCATATCCACCGGACTTGCCCAGCACCCAGATTGCCCCCGCATAATTTGCCCCAGCACACAGATTACACACAGACACAGGATTTGCCCAGATTGCAGGATTTATGCAGTACTGATTACACCCAGAGTGGTGAGCTTAAGACTCATTGGTACAGGTACTCCCTGACTGTGGTACAACACAACTACCATCATTAGTGAGCCAGACAGACAATGGTACAGCATGACTCCTATTATTATACAGTTTTCCAGACACTGAGGTGGTACAGCATGACTCATTTCATTATATATACCCATCATCATGTTTACATTTTGTTACTTGTTCACTCTCACACTAACTCACACTCTCACTCACTCTTACTCATGCTCTGACACTCTCATTCACTCTCATTGACTCTCACAATTTTACTCGTTTGCTCTCACTTTTATGACAACCTTTTTCCTTTTCCACCAACCACTTCACCTGCCTGGCCTCTTTTCTACAGCAATGCTTCCTCTTTTGGCTCTTCTGTCTTCTTTTCAGCTGCTGGCAACCTTACCAGCCATCACACCCAACCATCACAACTTATGCCCAAAACACCCAACTATCACACCTCACGCCCATCACATCCAGTCACAACTCATACCATTCTTCTACTTCCCTCTCTCTTATTCTCCTCCTCAGTTTTTGTTCTGTCTCTTACGCTTCCTTTCCATCTAAATTTTTTTCGGTGTCCCCATCATATATACACTTTTTTCTTCTATCTCATTCTTCTCTTTCTCTCCCTCTTTCTCTGTCTCGTTCTCCTTTTTCCCTTCCTCTTTCTTTTCCTCTTTCATTCTTTTTGTATCCCTCATTTCCATGCACAATAAAGTTCATTGTAAAATACCTTTACTCACAAGGAATAAGCTATTGTAATTAGAATCACAATTCAATGAATCTACATGTGCAATATCTAGCTGAATAACAATTTATTGAACAGGCAAGACATCTAAAAATGAGAAATATTATTCAAGGTGTAAGGTAATACCCAGCTTCTAAATATTATCACCTGCAAAAGCTTTCATATTAAGATAAGCATGGACAATACATATTGCATGGTTACAATAGAAAAAAAAGTCTGCACTGCCTGACTAATCTTTTATTATTATTAGTGTTTTGAAATAAAGGCACATCACTAACAATAGAGCATTGCTAGGATTGCTACTTTTCTGGGGAAAAGTACCTCTTTTGTGCATTGTCTGCTAGTAAATATCAGCAAGGTACAATTATTTAGGAAACAAAAAACATAATACTATGTACTGTATTCTCTCTCACAAGTGCTGCTTTACAGCTAATAAACATGAACCACAGTATAATACATAACAGTGTTCCGTGTCTACTGTGCACAGTGATTGTGATTTAGCTGTACTGCACTATTGGGCTGCACTAAATGGTACTTTTCACAGTTCGGCTGGGCTATCTACACTAGGCACTTTTCTTATAGCATGCAGGGATTTTGTACACTCAATAATACAAAAAAGGGTGATTTTAATGAAGCAATTAAGGGAGGGATATAAAGAGCCCATTATGGAACTAACAAATGAATGGGGGGACAGATTTTAAATGGAAAATCATACAGAGATCAGTCATTGGGAAGGTGAGTAGGAGATTATAGAAGCCAGTCATTGGGAAGGTGAGTAAGAGATTATAGAAGCAAGTCATTGGGATGGTTAGGGGAAGATTGTAGAGGCCGGTCATTGGGATAGTTAGTGGATTAAGGCAATGAGTGGATGATTATAGATGCCACCCATTGAGGCAGTGAGTGGAACATTATGAGTCAATCAATGAGCAATTAGGAGAAGAGTATTGAGAACAGCAGATACCAGTTTGTGGGTCTGTGAGAGGATAGCTTTAAAGGTCCTTCAGTCCTTAATAAAAATGTTTTCAGCACCATTTACAGAAATATATATTCATCATTTTATTACAACAGATTTATCTAAATTGTCACTTTGAATTAACTGAAATAGCTAAATAAATTTCCTGTATCTGAAAAAAGAGCAGACTATCATTGCCACATCACATCCTCGCAGCTTCAAAGCCTTTTACATCAAATGCAGTGATTTAACGGCAAAGATGAGCCATTTATTACATTTATTTCAATTTATGTTTTTTTCTTGAGTAACAGAGAATTCATATTTAATAATTGACTTTAGGAAAACATTAGCGAAAATGCAATAAATATGACACATAGACATAAAATCCTGTCACTGCGTAGGTGAAACTGCCAATGTTAAACACTTTAATCTTAATAGAGAGAGCTATTTTATCTTGTTATACATCGCAGTACAATACTCTCTTCCAAGCTTCAAATGACAGACTGTGACACGGGTTGCATTACATGACAATTGCTACTTTCAACCTAGGTGACAATTCCTTGTAATGTGAGCATTATCAAAACTAAATGGGACGCTCTACAATGGCTCATTTAATACAAGGAATCATTCTTATCTGGCTGGCTTCTGCTTTACATCAAATATATTTAGGTGTGAATGGGGAGCAGGTGTGTTAAATTTGTTGTTATCGCTCTCACACTCTCATATTGGTCACTGGAAGTACAACATGGCACCCTATGGCAAAGGACTCTCTGAGGATCTGAAAAAAAAGAATTGTTGCTCTACATAAAGATGGCCTAGGCTATAAGAAGATTGTTAAGACCCTGAAACTCAGCTGGAGCACGGTGGGCAAGACCATACAGCAGTTTCACAGGACAGGTTCCACTCAGAACAGGCCTCGCCATGGTCGACCAAAGAAGTTGAGTGCACGTGCTCAGCGTTCTATCCAGAGGTTGTCTTTGGGAAATAGACGTATGAGTGCTGTCAGCCTTGCTGCAGAGGTTGAAGGGGTGGGGGGCCAGCCTGTCAGTGCTCAGACCATACACCGCACACTGCATCAAATTGGTCTGCATGGCTGTCGTCCCAGAAGGAAGCCTCTTCTAAAGATGATGCACAAGAAAGGCTGCAAACAGTTTGCTGAAGACAAGTAGACTACGGACATGGATTACTGGAACCATGTCCTGTGGTACGATGAGACCAAGATAAATTTATTTGGTTCAGATGGTGTCAAGCGTGCATGGCGGCAACCAGGTTATTAAGGTGTATTTTCTGTGTGTTTTGATATTCTGATTCAGATACAAAAAAATATAATAATGCCTTAAAACATTCACTTTCCGGTCCTTGGTGTGTGTGTGGGTTATATCACTTGGGGAAGCATTGGGGTATGTGGAATATTAATCCACCCCTGTATTGATCAGCATGCCACATGGTTAGCTTGCCTAGCTATGGCAATTTCTATTCCAAGCATTGCCTTGGCTACATGTATAATTCCAGACCCATTAAGAAATAGTTAATGTGCAAACATTAACTATAAAACACCATTGTAATATAACTTTAAGAAAAATCATTTTAAAAAAACACTCCAAGTAAATAAATATATTTAGCAGTAAAGCTATGCAGTCTCAGGCATTTCTTATAGCAAAAACAAATTCAATTTAGAAAACAGGCTTATATGTTTAAAATAGCAAGTTTGCATTTTTTATGAAATAGTTTCAGTTCAATATTGGCTTTTCCAGGTGGCATCTTGTCAATCCATTAATCAATCTTTTATATGCAAATTTGCAAATATGTATGTACAAAAATAAAAGCATTTACAGCCACTGCCTGGTATTGTGCACTATTGCAATGTCTCCCATGCACAGGTAATCAGAAAAAAAGAGATATAAGTAAACTTTTAAAAAAAGCAAATCAAAAATTGACTGATTTACTAACTTCCCTTGCATGGTTTAAATGATTTTGTGTGGCTAAATATATTTTAAATGCAAGGGACACAACTAGAAGCCCTAGGGCCCAGTGCAAAAATTGCCTGGGCCCCCAACATCACGATGCAACATGTCACGTTTTGCCTCCAAACAGCTTGTGAGTGCCAGCTCTACCCTGAAGAAGCTTATCTGTGTCATCATTGCCCCCAAACAGCTTGTCTCTGCCCCTTGTCCCAACATATACTCTGCCTCAGATACTGTATGTAACACACAAACACACATATATGCTCACACACACACACTTACAGATACACATCTATGCCAAATGCATTAACACTTGTAACAATTACACATTCATGCTTTTACATACAAACACTTTCACATACACCCAAACACATTTATGCTCACATACACTTATACATAGACATTCCTAATTACATACACTTATACATACACATTCGTGCTTACAGACTTACAAATATACATAACCCCCTTACCTCTCCTGCAGCCTCCGTTTCACTGCTTCTCCCCAATTTTGAAGCGGTACAAGGAGACAGAAATAAGGGATAACAGTGGTTGCCCAGGCTTCCTAGAGAGACGGGCCCCATCGCATTTGAGGCCCTTGTAGTTATGCCACTGTTTAAACCCATTATTGAAAGCTATTTACAAGGTTAATATTAACAAGGCCAAAAACAGAAGCTAACAACAATTTATTCAGCTGGAAACATTCATATTATAACAGCTCTCTTTAACAGTACAGTATCATAATGTTTTGCAAATTAGACATGTAGCACACCCAGTGAATGAACCTAATATGTGTATCAGTTTACTTTACAAAGAAAATGAGGAAATTAGTGTGACATAATCTATTACTCAGAAAACCTTACTAACTCCTACTAATGGCATCATTGTGCAAAACACATTTCTCAATGTTATCGCTTAATAGTTCCTTCCAGTAACTTTCTGCTATTGAAATTAAGCTCATTGGAGCATGATTTCCATGCTTAGGTTGTGTTCATTTAGTTAATAACGTCATATGTGCTTTCTGCTAATCCAGTGGAACGGGTCCAGTTAAAGAGTCCTTGAAAATGCAAGATAATGGTTTGCCAGTTCCTAAACTAAATTCTCTAGCCGTGAGTGCATGCCATATGGTACAGATGTTTCATTAGCATTATCAATTATCTAATTGTTTGGACTTTGTCCTAAACACAGAAATATTAAAGTGTAAGTAAAAATGTGCCTGTCTTGTTTCTACACTGACAATTTGTTTTTAATCGAATGCAACATATGTAGATGTTCAAGTATGGCGTCTTGTTTTACTGAAACATGGCCAAATTCTGAGAATATGTAAGCTGGAAGTGAAGATCCACTAATTTGGCACAAGGCAACTGTTTTCCATAGCACATTCTAAACCACTAACCAGTCAATTCTCATGAGGAATTTACCTACAATGTCTTAGTCCACTGACTGGTGAGATGGATAAAATGGATTATGTCCTAAAAGAGAAACAAGCTGAATTGTGAAGGTCTTGAATCCCTTTGGAGCCCAGAGGCTGGAATGTCAACCAGTTACTTGTATACTATAGAAGACCCTATATGCTCACCAACACCTAAACTACCCATATAGGCCAAAAGTAAATCTAGTATGTTGTGTCTTCATTGAATCATCTGCTGTCCATTGCTACCTAGTATGCATAATAATTTATTACCTGATTCCAAAAGGCATTGCAGAAGTGATGCATACTTGCCTTATCACTAATGTCTGGACTGGACTTTGAGCAAGCCATGTCTGTTGGGCTAGTGCCTTTTGTGCATCCCACTTACCATTACAACTGTTCCTGCAGCCAATTGAATGCTTTAATGTGTGTCTGTATTCTGCAATCAGGGCTGGAATAATGGCGGATCATACAGAGCAATTGCTCCAGGGCCCCACCAGGTAGGCAGAAAGCAGAGAGAAAATGGAATAAAAATAGGTTGCTAAAGCCAGCAAATCCAGAGAAGGAGACCTTCCCGTAAAATTGCTCCAGGGCCCAAAGCTCCTGAATCGAGCCTTGCGGGTGACGTAACACTGTAGCCTGTGGCTGCATATATCCCCAAGTGATTAATCGTGCACTGACCTTAAAGGTATAGGGGTCAATTTTATACCCATTCCACTCCTGGTATCACTTGATATATTGCTGTCGATTAGAGTTAGAATTTGACATTCTGTGTCCTTTGTTTTTACAGCAAGCTCTGTTAAATAATGCTGCCCTGGGGGGACAGTAATGGTATTTACTATTTACATAAGCTGATTGTTAGCAATATTAAATTATCCTTTCCTTTCTGGAAGCATAGGAGCACTCGATTTTCACATCATCATGAATAAAAAAAATAAATAAATAACTATTGAGACATATATCATATACAGGAATAAAAATGTAATTTGCCAGTCTATAGAAAATAAATGATATCTACACGTATAGCATATGGTTTTGGCAGAACACAGGCAGCACCCACCTGAAAATCAAAAGTGGTACAGATTGAGATACTGCGCAACCCAGTCATACGTTCAACAGCCCCTTGCCACTGCCATCTTTCTCCAGCTAATCACACATGCCCATCCAGGTTTTGTTACTTTTTCTTGCTTACAGAACATGTTTTCTCATTGAATACTATTCTCTCAGATCTTCTAACAATTCACAGTACTTGCCTCTTGACAGTTTGACATATTGTGTTATGATTTATTTACAGTTATGTCAAGATACCTGTGAAAGATGATACCTGATAATACCTCCTAGATAATAGCTCCTTAGTGCTCTTGGTTACATGATTGCTCCCTTATAATTTAATCAGATAATGTTAAATGAGCTTAAATGCATTGACATAACAAGCAGCAAGGTATTTTCTAGTAACTCTCATAAGAACACGTTGCCCTCTTCTTAACAAAAGAGACACTTACTTACTTGGGACTGAATCCAAAAAGGTAACTAGATTTACAGACTGATCTGTAAATAGTTATTCTAAGATATTCCTGGCCGTGTTTCATTTCAACAAATCTTCGGCACTCTAAGACCTATACAGAGCTGTTCTTTCTTACCTCTTACCTACATAGTACTATCCTCCACTCATGGGCACTTACACCTTTTGCGTTCTGTGGAGCCTTACCACCACTGGTATAAAAGCACTGTCAAAACATTTTTATTTAGGTATTTGCCAACAATTTTGGTACCACAATCAATGGCTGGAATGATCTTGGCAGGGTACCTTCCAGGTTGCACTGACAGTGGGGATCTGACGATGTATTAGGACGTGATATACAGTACGTAAAACAAAATGCTTAATACAACAATTGTACAAACTTTACTTTTCATAAAAATAAGGTTTGCTTAATTTTTTTTTTTTTAAAGAAGTTTAATACCACTTAGTTCTTTTCGTTGAAGCTTAAAAAATGGATCTATAAATGTAATGCATCTGTAACATAAATAGTGCTTCATCCAATGTGCAGCCTGCAGGATATCATTTGGCCATAAATGCAGTCTCCGTCTGCCTCCTGCTTGCTATTCTTGACTATATAGAATGGCTTATTTTAGCACTGCTGTGGGAAGGTGCATACATCTACTTGGCCTAATACATATCACCCCTGATTCTCTAGGGAAAGTGTCATGTCACAGTGACGAAAATGAAGTGACAACTGGCAGTTTGCACTGAACTTAGAGAAATAACCTAAAATTATAAAGAGACCAGTGATTCAGATTCTATTCTTCCTGGGTACAGATATAGACACTGCTTTGCATGGGCACAGGTATGGGCAAATTGGACAATATTCTCCTATGGGAGAAATTTAAACCCTGCCATCAATTGGCACAAAAATTAAGGCAGTGGTCAGCATTAGTACAGATATAAGCAGTGTTCTGCATTGGTAAAAATTGAGGCAGTGGTCAGCATTGGTACATATATATATATATATATCACTATATAATATATTATACCCTATTTGGGCTCGGGATATAGGGCTGCTCCGTATATAGGGCCGGCACCCCTAAAAAGTTTTGGGTGGCTCTTTTTAGAAGAAAAAGGTTTTTTAAATAGACATGCCTGCACTCTGTCTCCCCCCGGGATAGTGCTGACACTCCCCGCAGAGATTGCTGCCCACTCCCCGTCCCCGAGATAACTGCCACTCCCCCCCCGAGATAATGGCTGCCAACTCTCCCCCCCCGAGATAATGCTGCCACTGTCCCCCCCCACCTGAGATATGCTGCCACTGCTCCCGAGATATGCTGCACTGTCCTCCCCCCACCGAGATATGCTGCCACTACTATCTCCTCCCTCCCCCCCCGAACTTACCAGAGCAGACTCCCAGGTGTCTTGCGGGGCTGGGGGACTTCTACGCAATACGCGTATACAACTTCCGGTGCCGGCACTCAGCGGAAGTGCCGGCACTGGAAGTTGTATACGCGTATTGAGTAGATGTCCTCGCCGGCCCCGCAAGACAGTCGGGAGTCTGCTCTGGTAAGTCTTGGGGCAGAGGTAAAACGCAGCGTGCGGACGTTCACCGGCAGCGGCGATGCGGGTAAACAAC
>VKOC01000004.1:26322440-26335713 GCA_009364415.1 Spea multiplicata
CAGGTGATAATATTTAGAAGCTGGGTATTACCTTACACCTTGAATAATATTTCTCATTTTTAGATGTCTTGCCTGTTCAATAAATTGTTATTCAGCTAGATATTGCACATGTAGATTCATTGAATTGTGATTCTAATTACAATAGCTTATTCCTTGTGAGTAAAGGTATTTTACAATGAACTTTATTGTGCATGGAAATGAGGGATACAAAAAGAATGAAAGAGGAAAAGAAAGAGGAAGGGAAAAAGGAGAACGAGACAGAGAAAGAGGGAGAGAAAGAGAAGAATGAGATAGAAGAAAAAAGTGTATATATGATGGGGACACCGAAAAAAATTTAGATGGAAAGGAAGCGTAAGAGACAGAACAAAAACTGAGGAGGAGAATAAGAGAGAGGGAAATAGAAGAATGGTATGAGTTGTGACTCGATGTGAAGGGCGTGAGGTGTGATGGTTGGGTGTTTTGGGCATAAGTTGTGATGGCTGGTAAGGTTGCCAGCAGCTGAAGAGAAGACAGAATAAGAGGCAAAAGAGGCAGGTGAAGTGGTTGGTGGAAAAGGTTGTCATAAAAGTGAGAGCAAACAAGTAAAATTGTGAGAGTCAATGAGAGTGAATGAGAGTGTCAGAGCATGAGTAAGAGTGAGTGAGAGTGTGAGTTAGTGTGAGAGTGAACAAGTAACAAAATGTAAACATGATGATGGGTATATATAATGATATGAGTCATGCTGTACCACCTCAGTGTCTGGATAATTGTATAATAATAGGAGTCATGCTGTACCATTGTCTGTCTGGCTCACTAATGATGGTAGTTGTGTTGTACCACAGTCAGGGAGTACCTGTACCAATGAGTCTGAAGCTCACCACTCTGGGTGTAATCAGTACTGCATAAATCCTGCAATCTGGGCAAATCCCGTGTCTGTGTGTAATCTGTGTGCTGGGGCAAATTATGTGGGTGCAATCTGGGTGCTGGGCAAGTCCGATGGATATGATCTGGGTGCTGAGGCAAGACCTACAGTAAATGTGCAATCTGGGTGCCAGGGCTGGCCTTTTGGATGTGTGACTTGTGATCTATGCCCGCAATTTAGGTTTTTTCACATGCATTAGTTAGTTGATTTATACCTTTGATGCTGAGTTTGCAGGAGATTTTTTTCAGTTTATCTATACTTGAACAGCTGGGTTTGTGTGTTATTCAGCTGCTCTATACCTGCAATGCTATGTTTCCATGTGTTATTTATTTACTCTATACCTGAAACTACAGGGTTTATATGTCTTATTCGGTTGATCTATATCTGCAATGTCCAGTTTTTATGTTTTGTTTATTTGATATATATACCTGAAATATATGAGAGAGGAAAAGAGAGATGTATTAGAGTCATGCACATGATAAAGACAATCTGGAGGTGATGATGGGTGGCATCACATGGCACCTGGGCACCTAAGGCAGGCCCTATTTGCGACTTGCATGTCCGTTTCGGACCAGCACCATTAATTTATTACAAAATTGGTATAGTGTTGTACTCCTGTGCATGTCGTGTGAGCATGTCTCACCCGGAGACACGCTAGGGCCAGATGGAGGGGAGACCGCACTCTGACAGTCTCCTCCTAATCAGTGTGGCTAGTTCTTTTTTGTTTTGTTTTTTTGTGTTGGGGTGGAAGGCATGATTGCCTTCTAGGGTGCACATGGGGGCCCAAGCAAATGCTTGCCCAGGGTCTAATCAATATTAAAGACAGCCCTAATGTACACATCTAGCGTAGAATTACCGATCTGGTTGTTTTATCCAACCCAGAGGCAGGAAGTCAAGATAGTATCTGATCCGGACACAGATGCATTAAAGCGATACAAATAGGAAGGGAGGGACTGCAAAGTGGTGTTCTACCTGTAATGTGTAGTGTGCATTCTGCATTGTGAGTGTTAACATTCCTACAATTGTGTTTGTGATGTGTATTTTAAAGGGAAGCAGAGTACAGTTTGGGAGCCAAGATGATTTTCACTGCCCTGGATTTCATTTTTTTTTCATTCACAAGGAGGTTCTGCTGAGTTTAAGAATCTGCAATATCCAATTTCCAGCCTCGTTTCCTGCTAGATCTAATATTGCCGATCAGTAAACTGCTTCTGCATCCTTCTGTCTGCTCCCTGCACCTACCCGCAGCCGAGATTCATTATATTAATTGAAATGATGAATGATTGTACACTGCCCTGGTGGCTCCTACTCTGTGTATTAGAAAACAAACACTGTATGTTGCCAATATTAGCTATGAAAGTGAAGGGATGAACATAACTTTATGACATCTTTTATATAAAAATGCCTTAATGTTATATTCATCCAGTGTAGATACTGTATTATTACCTTCCCTGCATCTTTAGAATTTGGTTAGATCATTTTCTGCAATACAAAAGGTTGCTATACAGCCTAACCACACAAAATTGTATAGGTTTAATATCTGTACAAAAATGGGGTAAAAATAGCAAGGCATTCCTGTTGTTGCTAGATGTGCCTGCCCTATGTCAGTGTTGCAGATTACTTGCCAGGTGTTCACTGCAGTTCTTATGATATTTAGGAAGTGATGTTAATGGTTAACCCCTCATTGCTCGTTTTCTGCAACATATCCTTGGGTCTGTTGGGAAGATCAGAGATCTCTTTTGTAACCATCCTGAGTACACTATAGAGCACTGTGCCTAACCAGCACAGTCTCCATAGTGATCTTCCTCCATGTTGCATCATATGCCAGGGCTCAACATGGTAGATTGTGGACATGGAGGTAGGTGGCTGGGGGCGCTCTGGTGCTGCCTTGGCTCAGGCCTAGGGCAGGGTATAACCAAAATATGTCTACGGGCCCAGACTGGCCATCAGCTGCCTCCCGTGTACCTTTGTTGCAGATCCGGTCCATTAGTGTGCTACCACTTCTGGATATATTTATTGACCTGAAAGGGCCAGTGCTGATTTGAATCAATTTCCATACTCAAGGCTAGAATAGACCTCTAGGACAGTATTGCTTGGTATTTCCAATTTTTATGCATATATTCAGCTACTGGGAGATACTTTTTGTGTTATGCGCTGCAGGGGGTCCCAACAATATCGCAAGACACAAACTATTATTGGAGTTTCCCCGTAGTGACCTTGAGAATCGGTGAATCACTCTGTGTCTCTACCAGAAGAGTTCCCAGGTACGCATATGTTGATGTCTAGAACCTTCTGAAGCACTACTCCATTTTCTCCCCATATTGGAGTATTGAGGGAGAGTTGTGGCAGTAGAGATCTCAATGGAGATGGGTCAAATTGCTATGAGGTTAGAGTTAGCTGCATTTGGGTACTTAGATCATGTACTTAGATCATGACATACACGTTGTTCAGCACAGTGATTGATGTCTTCAAATTTTGTCATCTTCTGATATTGTTTGAGTCACTACTTCTGTGGAAAAATGTGGGCAATTGTATTTTCTCTGTACAATATCCAACATGTCCTGTTCAAAAATATATCTTTACACTTCTACTAAAGATCAAAACCAAACACGAGAACATTGTAAGTTTCATTAAAAATGGTATTATGGGTAAATAGTGTATTTTAATTAAAGGTATGTTTGCATACACTGCATTCATACAATCTGTAAAGTTTATTTGCTGTCCTCTCGTTACTCTGTGTTGCTCTTGTTAATTAAACAAATGCGTCTCATCATTATTCTAAGGAGATGCTGTTAATCTGTAAGGATAACGCAGCCTGTCTTTATGTGAACATATAATTTATTGCTCTGGGAAAATAAGAACCACAGCTCTTCTTGGACGTTGCGATCTAGAAATGAAACATCCATGATGGGGTGGTACAAAAATGTTGTAATTAATATTAAGCCCTATGGGTACCTCTGGAATCACCATATTAAAAAAAAAAACATGTCATTTGGTGACATAACAACAGATCCATGTACACCAATTACTAGAAAATGAATGAACGCTTTCAACAACGTTACTGGTTTAACGTGGTACAAAGCAAGATACTTAATGATATATGTTTATTTTATTCTGCATTTATTCATTTGTGCTCCTTGGATTATAGGGCCATAGAACACCTCATACACAGGGTATTCCCTATGAGTTTGAAAAGCCAGCTCTGCCCATCTTTGAAGAGAATATCCACTGTGATTTTGTCCAAGATTGCTAACTGTGCAATTTATTTTTCTTGAGTTGAGTTAAACCCATGAAATCAATGGGGCAGAATAGCCTTGGTTATAAGAGACACATTGGGGGTGCTTGGAGAAGCTTGCTAAGTGTTGAATACACTGAGCACTCCAACTTGCTACAAGTTTCCTTAAAGTTAACTTAGGTGGGATAGTTAGATCATTTAGTAGTTCTATTTTATTTTTCATATTTTCTTTTTACACATGTTAGTATATGTTTTTCTTATACTTTGCACTTATTTTACGTTTCTATTTTTTTTAACTGTATTTGCCTCTTTTACACATTTCCTGCTTTCTTGACATATAACACTTTTTTCTTCAGAATAAGATTATATTCACTGTATCAATGAAACCTGGAAAAGAACTTGCATCAATTTGCATTTGCAGCAACACACGCATCCTGCTGACTCATGTTCCAAGAAAGCCTGACCTTAAGTAGCAATCAGATGATTGAAGAATTCTCACTTTTCACTAACCCTTTAAAACATTCAGAAATATGGCAAGCCAGTGTGGTACTGCTTCATTGTTGCAAACAATTATTAATATACAAAGTAAATATACAAAACATCCTAGTACACTGTCTGTGGCACTTGGTCATAACTGGAAAACTCTCCCTTACAGGGTTCTTCTGAACTGGACCTTAATCAGGTTGGTTCAGGAGCAGGTGGTGGGATTTCTTCTCTGGAGTGCAAAAACAGATTGTTAATGAGGCAGAATGTGGCAACGATTGGGTGAAACTAAATTATTCTACCCTGCGCAGATATCTGAATATTAAAAAAATATGCGTCCAATGCGCAGACCTTCCCTGGCTGTCAGTGACGAGAGTTCCGGTGCGGTGGAATTCTCTCTGACAGTCTTTTAACCCCGGTGCTTCTGAGTCCCTGGTGTGTAGACAGGGCAACGTGTAGACGTCTACGCGATTCACATAGACAACTTCCGCTGCAGTCGGGGGGAGGTGCGGTTAGCAGTGGGGGTTGTCTGCGTCTATCGCACAGACCTTCCCCGGCTGTCAGAGTTCAGAGTGCAGGGAATTCTCTCTGACAGTCGGAGGCGTGACGGACGCAGACAACCCCCACTGCTAACCGCACCTCCGCCTGGCTGCAGCGGAAGTTGTCTACGCGAATCGCGTAGACATTTACACGCTGCCCGGACAACACACCGGGAGTCAGAAGCACTGGTAAGTTGGGGGGGAGTGTTAAATGGGGCATAAGGCATTTCTGTAGGCAGAGTGCTCTGTGAAATGCCTTTTAACCCCCTTAATGCCACTCTGCCTCCAGAAATGCCTTTTAACCCTCTATACGCCACTCTGCCTCCTAAAATGCCGTATACCTCCCTATATGCCACTCTGCCCCATAATATGCCTTTTAACCCCCTAAATGCAAGAGTGGCATATAGGGGTATAAGGCATTTCTAGAGGCAGAGTGGCACATAGGGGGTCAAAAGGCATATCATGGGGCACAGTGGCATATAGAGGGTTAAAAGGCCATTCATGGACACAGTTTTCTGGGGCAGGTGGCAAGCCTGGGGCATGTGCATAAAACTTGGGAGCGAGGGCAGCTTTGGAAAATAAAAGGAAATAAAAAACAAAATATTTTTCAATCATTAGCTTTATTAAAAAAAGTTTACATTGAATTACAATTTACTGGTAAACTTTCCTATAGGGCCATCTTATATTCAGACTTTTTCTTTTCCTAATAATATTTTTGGGGGTTGTCTTATAATCAGGGTCATCTTATAATCAAGCAAATACGGTACGTTTCTCCAGTCAGCTACAGAGCTGATTGATTTTAGTGAGAGAGCTTTTCTGTCACTAATCCTGTCTGCTTATGTTTACTCTTTGGTATGCACCAATTTTCTTACATATACATTTATCTATTGAACCTCCTAATTTTCATTCAACAGTATTTTGGCTGGACATCCTGCAAAGACCTTGCTTTTACATTATTGAATCTTCATCTTTACTTCTGGTTAGTTATTTGTCTAAGAACTGATGCCGCCTGGCTTGACCATTGGCCATTGTGTTAAACCAACCTGGGCAAATGATTGTAAAGTGATGACCTTCATTTGATTGTGTGCTGTTCTACAGTAGTTCTACAATACTGTCTGCTCATGTTAGGGTCTAAGCTGTACATCACCTTTCACATAGATCCGATACACTGGGTAAAAGCATACATCTGGCTATTCTAAACAATTTATCATGTTGACATAGCATTCCTATTTTAGACAACGGATTATCTATCCTCATTTCTCCCTTCCCATGCTTTGTGTGACGCTTTTTAAAGGAGTGGGGGCACCCAGTATTCTTTATTACTAGTATCAGATTAAAATATGTTTTCAAAACTAATATGCTGTACTGTCTTTTAAAATGGTTCTAGTGTTCACATAATATACCGTTTTCAGGCAGCTGCATGCTAGGCATTTGTGTTCTAGCTCTGTTATCTCAGCCCAATCTACCAAACACCCTGACTCTGAGTCCTTATCATACTGCTTGTGTTAAACAATACAATGGCGCATTGTTAATCACCCAGCTGGACACTCTGACTTATGAAAATCTAGAGAGGAATTGCTTAATTAGTATTGTCATGAAGAATCCGCTCAGTGTGGTGTTTGAGGAGGCAAAAATCACCTAAAATATCATGGAGAACAACAATGGAAGCCTTCATGCAGATATCCAATGCCTCGGAACACAATGAGATAAAACGAAGGTTTCTGTCAATACAAACTGGTGTTAATGTGTGCAGAATCATAGCTAATGCTCAAGGAGAAGACTTCCTCTGACCACACTGAAAATGTTAAATCCAGGGAATTATTACCCTGACTTCATATACTTTGATTATTGTATGGGTACCATGAACATGGTATTGTAGCAGTGTGTACTCTTTGCAACTTCATCAGTATTATTGGATAAGCGTAAGAGGTTAATAAATCTGATATCAGACTTCGTAACTATCTCAGATACGTATAGACATAAACAGGGTTAAATAGCTTTCAATCTCCCTTATGATGGATCTTTCCTTGTCAGGAAAGTAAAGCTACACCGCTGTATAAAACATAATTTATTCATTTGTTCAATATATGTGGCAGTGTTTTTGTTATGCCTGTTGGGATGGATTTCACTCAATTGTTTGTGTAGAATTTCTATGTCACATCAAGGTGACAAAATATCAAAATAAGTTCTGTATTATGACAATTTTGTTAAACATGTACTGTTTTTTATATGCTTTCTTATTCAAGAAGTGACTTGATCATGTAACTTCACCTAGAACCCATATTGCAGACTGCCATAACCCACAGACAATACCAAATGCGATTCTTTGTAGCATCTATCTATCTATATATATGAGTCAAAGGGCAAAAGACAAGCTGTTTGAGGGCAGTGATGGCACAGATAAGGTGTTTGGGGCACTGACAAGCTGGGACTTAAGATGGCACTGAAAAGCTGCTTGTGGGCTAAGGTGGTACTGTGGGACATGTTACTTGGTAATGTTGGGCCCTGTGGTTTCTAGTTATGACCCTGGCTATAACTTCTTATGTGAGGAGATTTCTTGAACTTTTTAGAGGTATTATGAAGGGCCAGCTCAGTCTTGCTTGAGAACCTTGAGTGTGTTGGATTATTGTGATTCATAGTGAACTGTTCACAGAAAATCAGAATTTAGTAAATATAGCCATGTAATTATCAAGGTTTTCTATATATAGGATCTCTTTCAATCTGGTCCAGAGTCTCCAAATACCTCTTCCAAATGCTCCAGTGAGCTCCGTGCAATTCATATTGTTTTTGATGACCTCAGTATAAAATGTCACATATTTCACTGGCTCTTTGTAACCTCATACAAATATCTTCCTAAATATCACAAGAGGTTTGTATTGCAGTAGAAAACGGTTAAACTATTGGTTTCTTTTAATGTCCTTGAAAGTTAAATACAACAGCCCCCTACCAATATCTCCTTGAAATGTTCTCCCAATCACTTTTTGTAAAAGGTATTAATTTTTCATGAGATTTCGAGTACCCTCCGAACTTCTACAGCAAAGTACAAACTGCATCTGACGTTGCTCCGCTGCGCTGAGTGACACATCCGTTTGGAAAGCTGTTTTTTTTCTTTTTCTTCAAGGTGATTGATGTAATTTTCTATTAGACTGACCTTTGCTGGAAATGTTTTGACTGTAATGATTTCCTGTCCACTTTACTCAGCAGTCAGAGACCTGCTCCAGCTAACAGATGTTACATTGCCCAGGAGAAGTGGGCTGTGAAGGAGAGAGGAGGGACACACAGTTTTTTTTGGTTCTGCCATTACTGGAATCCCCTATTCAGAATTATATTTTCCCTAAAGGCATTGATAGGGTTCCCTTCTTTAGGTATAAATTTGCAGTTTTATCATCACCATTCTCCAAACAAAACTCAATGACACACTACATATGTCCAGCTTAATTACTATAGTTACACCACTCCATTTCTTTAAACCACTAGACTTAAACTACTCCATGTAATATACCCAAGTAATGCCTATTTTTAATGCAAGACGATTTTCTATATAACTGTCTGGTCCTATTGTAAATTTTAGCTACTTAACACGTGGAATTGATATTTGTGGCGATGGAACGATAACCTATTCTTTCCAAAGCTTTCATACAGTCTAGCTACCAATACAAGTCCTCCTCTATTTTTTCGTGTACGAATGACGTGGCACAAGGAAGTTGGAATGTAAAGAGGGAAGAAATGGGAGAGGAGATGGAGACCCAGACCTTAAATGGAGACCTTTAATGGAGACTTTCGATATTGGGCAAGTGCAATATAAAACTCTATTTCCTCTTTAAGAAGCTGGATAGGCCCCTGTGAAAGTATACGTAGAGGACTAGTTTTGGCAGCTATGCCTATTGCTGGACTTTACTGGTCATCTTGGCAGATGTACTGTATGGAATAATTAGTCTTTACAAATTTTCATATCGTTCCATCACTTCTGATAAGTCTCTCTCTAAGTCTACATATATGCATCTTGGATTGTGATACTCTGCCGTCGGCTTTTAATTTGAAGTTGTACAATTGATTATCCTTCTTGATTCGACTGATTAGACTGTTTGTTATTATAATTTGCGCCCCGTTTTGGTGATTAGTTGCTTATAAGTACAGAAGGAGTACTTCTATAGGTTGCTGCAATTACATTAGCATTAGGGGAGTATATATACAAATATAATATACAGTATAAATATATATATCATATTTTTTTCACTTGTAGTGGTGATCATTTTGGTTGTTTTAAACCATAGAGAGACACGTTTTAATTTCTCTACCTTTATCACAGATGGGTCAAGCTATTGTCAAATTATTCATATTTTTAAGGCCATTTCATCCATCCATTACTTAGTCTCCTATTAGTTATTTAATGAAGGAAATTCTAGGGTCTGTTTTTGCATATGTGCTCAAGAATTGACTTATCACTGTAGGTCATAACACTGATTTGCATGAAAATGACTCCAGAATGCAATGAGTTAGCAGCAGAATTAAGGTTCTGTTTTGGCTTGTGAACACCACTTGCTACTGTCTATACATATCAACCCTCTACAGAAGCAAAACAGATGAGTTAAAATAATAACATATATAAAAATGTGGTTCTAGCAAGTTTTGTCAAGCAAATGTTCCTTTTATCTGGTTGTTTCTTTCTTCCATTGTTATGGAAGGCTGCAGAACATTTCAAACATAAAAAATAACATAAGCGTCCCGAAATTTGTATCACCATGTTAGAAAATAATGTTTTTGGTGTTGAAACAGTTAACGGTATCATTAGGCTAGTGCCTTCTGGGTACAGTCCTGCAATATAAACCATAAAATTGATTCCCATTAATGACTGTTAAAGAAAAATATATTGCTGGTTGTGGAAGGTTAATCAGGCTGTGGTTCGTGATTTGTAAACTCCTGAAAACCATTTTGGATCAATTGAGTGTTCAGCAAACATTATCTTTGTGGTGACGTGATATGCCCAGGTTTATCCGTTCAGAAACCGCAATTTGCTGCTTCTCTGAACCCAGTCCTGAGATTTCAGCTGGAATAGAAACCACAATGTAAGCAAACTGTGAAAAAACGAGAACCACAACCTTGTACACAGAGTACACAAGCCATGTTAAATACTTATTTAACTAAATAATATATTAAACTAGTCATCTGCCAGTCAATTTGATTGTGTTTTTTTTAGAACAGTTTGTGGCTGCATGTAACCATGTTATGCTATTGTTGCTCATCCATAAATTCTGCTAAATGCATACCGTATAGTGAGAAAAAACATGGCGCCATCGTTTTTTTTAGTATATTAAACTATTTAAACTGTTTTAACCAGTGACAAAATCAGGGAGTGATGGAAAAAATATTCTGCGTCTTACTAATTCAAAAGACGCTTTGTTCCTTTAGCATTGTATGGTGTGTCCCTTGGCAGAAGGGCAGGGGGAATGCATGGTCAATAGCGTATACTGGCCTAGGCCAACTAGACCTAACCCCCTCCACAAAACCGGGGCAGATTGCCTTATTGAGCAATCAGGCTTCCTGGAATTCCATTGCTCAATGTGCTGGTCACATTTAGTTTAGTTCAACCACCCAGAGTGAATGTCACAATATCTCTTGATATTATTTTTTATTCAATGAACCATCTAATATCCAAACTAATTAAAAAATAAACCCATACTTACTAGTAAACAATTAACTCCCAGGGCACATATTGTCATATAACAAGCACTCATTACTTAACCTTGTGTGCATGCTTTGTAAACGTAAGTCCTCATTGTAAACGCTAGCTTCAATTTAATATCACTACCCGCGTAAGCAGATCAAAGCCAAAATATTTTGCAGCCAATTGCTGCAGAGGAATTGAACAATTAGGTTTAATTTTACAAGCCGTGAAAATGTGTCCAGACCCCCTTGATGCAAACTGAAACTGTAATACAACTGCAAGAAAAGAAAAAAGATACATTGAGGATAAAACACATTATATAGGTGCCAGCATTGCAAGAGTTATGATTTTAACCCTTTTTTACTGGATTTGATTTCTAACTTTCCACTTTTGTATCATTGCTGACATAATACCCATCAGAGAGTTATGTGGCTGAACAAACAGTGACACTTTTTTAAATTGCTGATTATGATACTTAATTAAGCTACTTAATGTTTTTTGCTCCAGTGCTCCCTTCTTCTTACTTATTCTGGGGTCCCTTCTTGCTGTACAAATAGCCATTATTCTTGTTATTGCTATTATTGCTGTAATTAGTGTTTTTTTTTAAATTAACTACACAGCCATGTAGTACATAAACCATATTATTCTATATTGCATTGTTATGCAATAGATAATTCCACCAGGCAATGAAACGGTTTACTAGAGTTTAGCCCTGTCTACAAATTCTTACCATGGATGTTGACCCTGTAAAAAATCATACTTTAATTATATGAATTTAACAGTTTGCCTCCTTTTCTACAGACTGCAAACGTTTCCATTACCTTTTATTGTAGCATTTTTTAGCAGACGTTGGCTGGATTAGACTGAAAATTGGATTTAAGACAGGTCATTGATGCATTATTCTTCTCAGTTAAAACCTGTTAGGGTTTAGGGGGGATTATTGAATCAAGCCCAATAATTCTGAAAATTAGGCTTCTTATCTGCCACCCCTAAAGTATAAGTAGACAGGACATTTTTCATAAATATTTTCTCTTAATTAATGTGGGATATGTATAGTATATGCACAGTGCATTCTCAAAGTCAAATACAAAGTCAAATACATACAACATATAATGTAGGATTTGAATTCATACACACAAAAGTTAAAGAAGACTTTGCCCATGTAGTATCAGCTATGCAAATTCCAAAAACAGATACAACAAATGTCCAAATGTTAATTTTCATACAAGAACGACATATTATAAGTATAAATTCCAAAAATGGAAGTATAACGATATAAATAAAATAACAATACTTTCCTGTAAGAAATACTCTCTTCTGGGACTCATCAATCCCAATTCAAGAAATAGCAAAACCAGAGGCAGTACCAATCTTAATATCTGTATGCAAAGGTTTATAAAAATATTTGGGCTGGATTTTACCTCTACTCGCTTCTCCTTGAGGGGAAATGCAGTCTTGATATTTTGTAAAGATCGGTTTACAGAAATTAAGGTTTTTGCTCATTTTGCTCTAGTGTTATGTAGAATCAAAGGGTCTTGAAACATGGCCGCATGGGATCTGCCTGCTTCCTTATTACAATTGAGTTGTTCAGTCAATACAACAGCACAATCCAACAGAATACCTGAAAATCTTTATTATAGAAGCTCATGTCACTGATGTACAGAGGAGGCACACGCGTTTAATGTATATTACAGAGCAAAAGTATATTTTGATCTGGAAATCTTTCCCACGTATGCACTACTGCAACTAGCAAGAGAAAAGAGAAAGAAACCCCTAAAGAATTAATCATATGATTGTAATTGATATCGGATACTGGTTTATCAAATGATTATAGTAAACCACAATATAAATAGCCATTGCTAACTTGATTTTAATTGCTTTTGTTATTCAAACATTATTCAATTCTAGGTAATTATTAAGAGGCCTCTGCTTACAATAACTCACCGTAGTACTATGGAGTAGCTGGTGGGTCCTCGACAATGATCCAGTTACATAAAAAGAAGAGTATTGTTTGTATAAACAACTTACATTACTTTTATTGTAATTTCACAAAACTTACTTCCCACTGTGAATATGATCCTAAAGAAATTCTAAGTCTAACAATTCATTATGTAGTTTTATTTTCAGCTTCTATAAACTGATTTTCCAAATTGAAGATTTTTGAAATGAAACCACAGTTTGATGTTTGAGGAACTTTATCGGGACAGGGATTCAGGGAGTGACTTGATTACCAGATTTGGAGAGCCTTTCGAGGATGGGTGAAACATCCCATCTCGCTGTAGATTGTCTACAGGGCACTCCATGATTTTGGCTCTGTGTGGTCAACTTATGATTGTCTGTGCAACCCGCTCTATAGCCCTATGGAGTCCTGTGTCAATATTTAATAACCCTGAGAGGGTATGGAGAGTGCAGTCACTGGAAACAAGACTGGTTAGTGATTAAAAAGGTATACA
>VKOC01000004.1:26343051-26361576 GCA_009364415.1 Spea multiplicata
AAAAAACTCCATGTTGCTGAAAGTTCTATAATTTGTTATCTTTTTCCAACAGGTTTATTAAAGATGCATCTTTATTTTATATTTAATATTAATCTATTAGTGTCATATCTATAGTACTGTGAACATGTGCAATATATCATCTGCAAAATATCATAATGCCTTACAAAATATTTAACTAAAAATCTAAACTCATGTGGTGTCAGTTTTAAGTTTGTATATCCAAGCCATTTCTTCTCTAGCAAGATTTTTTTGAGTGTCGCCTCCTCTCCAATGTTTTTTTTTTATATTAAATAACTTTTTAATATTCTAATTATAAAGGTATCCGTATTTTATATTCATGTTAATTTATTATTTTTTAAAGCTCATTTTTATTTAAGTCTTTGAACTTATTTATAAATACCTTTAGTTCCTTCTCTTCATATTTTTTCTACACTCATTTCTATAGTTGTTCAGCTTAAGATTCATATACCATAAACTACACATTCTTCCATAATCTCCTTGTGTATTATTCCTTCTTTTAGGGTTGTGAACTATCAGAAAAATAACTAAAATATAAATGAGAGTTAGCAACCCTGACTAAATACCTAAAAGAAGGAATTATACCTAGAGGATTGAGAATACTTAAACTTTTTACTTTTGGACAGTAAGATAAAGTTTTTTTAAACACATAGAATAGGATATTGGAAGAATGGATATGAGGTTGTCGATTAGGGCTCCCCAGGGACAGGAGATCTGAGGATTATTGCGTCCAGTCTCAAAGAATATTGTAAAATGAAGACAAGGCAGATCCAACATTAAAGAGCAAAACCTTGGCCCTCCTCACCTGTTTTTTGTAAGCCAAATTGTTATGTCATATATTACTTGCTATGTCCTGTTCAGCACTGTGCAGCACTGTGGAATATGATGTCACTATATAAAACAAAAAGTAATAATAATAATAAGATAACTCACTAAAATAAATCCTGCTGGACAAATAAGACATATTGTATAGAAGAGTCAAAACTATACCGTATTTGCTTGATTATAAGACAACCCCCCAAAATCTAAATATTAATATAGGAAAAAGAGAAAAAGCCTGAATATAATACTACCCTATAGGAAAAAAGTTTTACTAGTAAATATTAATTCATATAAACTATGTTTTTCATATTTTAATAAAAGCTATGAATTGAGAACAATAGTTTTTGTTTATATTTCCTTTATTGCCAAGTAACAAATGCCTCCCTCCCCAGTTATGCACATCTGCCCCAGCTTTGCCACTCTGCCCCCATAAATGCCTGTATACCCCCCTATATTGCCATTCCGCCCACATTGATGATGTGCCTTTTAACCCCCTATATGCCCCTCTGCCCCATGATATGCCTTATCATGATACACCAACCTACATTAGCACTCATGAAAAGACTTTGGAAAGAGTAACAAGCATGTAATGTGTGCATGTGTGAGTTGAAAAAGGCAGGGAGCCCTCAAATTCACTGATTTGTGAGCGGTTTGCAACTTTAAACGCCTCAAGGAAGACATGGACCCACAGCCTTACCTCCCTAGTATTTCCTATTCTATTCCCAGTTTGGTGCATCTTTGCCCCCCCCCATCTTCCCCTGCTTATTGGGGTGAGGCAGGATAAAATAAATAAAATCTCCCCATTCCACCCTCAAGTCACTCAGGCCGATGCAGAGACCCTCTCTGAAAAATGAAAGGACTGCTTCCTTTTTTGGACCCATTCAGCAATTAACCAGGAAGCTCTCGCTCCTCAATTTCTGGGGCCACAAAAAAAAACTCCCCAAAAATGGAGGGGAGCACTTGTCAATGCTTGGTTGTCCCGGGGACACATTTTTAATTGCATATTCATTTTGTTTTATTTGTTTATTTCTTTTTAAATAAATATATAGTGGAGGGTGTTATGTTGCTAAAAAAGTTAAGGACATGGAAGCATACCTTGAAAGAGCATACACCCACATGTCCTCATCTTTAGCTTGCAAAATTCTAAGTCCCTGAGAGGAGCCTGTCCTAACACGTTAACCCTTAACTCTACTGATGTCAACTTCTTAGTGGATAGACCCAAAAGTGTTACAAGTGCTACATTGTCTACAGTCTGCTGAAAGAGGGAGGCTGTCTATGAGCAAATACTGGCCACTTAGCAGCCCCAGGACCGCACCAAGGTGGAGTAGAAAATGGTTCTAGGGGTGATAATTGTTAAGAGGAGGAGTTAAAAATATTCTCACACCCACCTGGGGGGTCCAAAGAAGATTTTGCACCTAGGCGTCATTGACCCTAGACTTGGCCCTGAGCAGCCCTACCTTCTCCTGATGGCCTTTCTGTAACAGATCATATATTCATTTAAAAAAAAAAAACCAATAACCAGTCATACAAAATACTGTTAAAGACCTGCATTGGTGTCTTGTTCAGCAGATTTCCCAGACTATTGACACACAAACCCAGTTACACCAATGTTCCTGATTCATAGCGCAGCCTGAACATCTCACGCACTGGTAAGTCTCTAATTGAATTTCATGAGTTCTAGGCTTGGTGATATACATATAGATATATATAATTTAATCAGCCTTTTAACAAGTGTTGATTACTGAGCAGAAGGTAAAAGGTGTTATATACACACATACGCAGAGTTTTTCTATAAATAAAAGTGTAGAACTTAACCTCCTTGTTTCACTGAAAATAATTAAGACATCTATGAGCTTCTGTATGGATAGATAGATAGATAGATAGATAGATAGATAGATAGATAGAAAGCTGTGGGATGAATGGTAAATATTAAGGATACCCATTCAATGCACACTTTTATAAAAAAATTAAAATGTGTAGCATAC
This sequence comes from Spea multiplicata, assembly GCA_009364415.1. Lineage (NCBI taxonomy): Eukaryota > Metazoa > Chordata > Amphibia > Anura > Pelobatidae > Spea > Spea multiplicata. The sequence continues at coordinate 26,345,877 of VKOC01000004.1, forward strand.
AAAGTATTTGTACACGTTGTGTTATAAACTGAAGAATTAACCAAGGTATTGAATGATATATGACATCAGCATTGTGCATTAAGAAAAGACAGTGAGACAATATGATCAGAAACGACAAAGAGAACAAGAAAAAATATTGGCTTGTGTGAAATTAAAAAGGAAAGAATAGAGTGAGACACAGAAAATGAAGAGGAGGTTATGAGAAAGAAATGGTCTGTGAGAGAGAAACAAATGTAGAGTGGAGAGTGAGAAAAGGATATAAGAGATAATAGGAGAAAAGAGAGAAATGTCAGATAACATGAGTAAAAAATGAAAAAGAAGAGATGGATGTGAATAGGGCAATCAGACATTCCCTTTTTAGAAGACAATTGCATTAGTGGGTCCTTTCTCTGCTGATGCTCCTTCCCCATAGAAATGCCCCCTGGCAATGTATATCATGGACCAGCTTAAAGAAATGGTATATCTCACAAAAATTGGAAGCACTATCATGAAGTTAAAGGGCTGTGCAAAAGACTCTATTGGTCGCCCGTAGGAGCCTCCTCTGGCATCAACCAATTGGTTAATGCTAGAGGAGGCCCCCGCCGGCGACCAATAAAGAAATTCTTATGGCCCTTTAACTCCTGATGGCGAACCTACGGAAATCCTCAGGAACCTCACTCGCACAGCCCTTTAACTCCTGACAGTGGAGCTTGGCCATAGAATGCTCATACGGACCTTTAACTCTTGCAGCGGGGAGACCTACGGCTTTCTGCTCCCGTTAACCCCTCTGATGCTGCGTAGATAAAGGGGAGCGGAAATCCGTAGGTTCGCCGTCAGGAGTTAAAGACCTTTACCTCTTGGAGCGGGGAGATAGGCCATGTTTCCTGTCTATTGGTCACCTGCAGGGGCCTCCTCTAGCATCAACCAATTGGCATTAATTGATGCGAGAGGAGGCCCTTTAACTCCGGATGGTGCAACTTGGCCTGGGGAGACTCTATTGGTCGTTCTTGGAGCCAAGTTGCCCCTTACGAAAAAATTACTGCAGTTTTTCTGAAGTAATACTGCAGTTTTTTGGACATGAAAAAACTGCAATACTGCACTTTTACTGCAGTATTACTGCACATTTACTGCACTTTTTTTTATATTGCAAACCTACAATTGTACTTCAATGCGCTGCAGCTTTATTGCATTTTTACTTCCGTACAAAAATAACTGCAGTACAACTGCAGTACAGTGAAGTACAAATGCAGTAAAACTGCAGTAAATGTGCAGTAATACTGCAGTAAAAACTGCAGTATTACTTCAGAAAAACTGCAGTAATTTTTTCGTAAGGGGCAGCACCAGGATTTTAAAAATCTATACAAGCGGCTCCATTGATCGCCACCAGGGGGCTTGTCTGCCATCAACCAATGAAGTACAGGTGCACTTCATTGGTTGATGGCAGAAGAGGCCCCTGCCAGCGACCAATACAGTTCCTCGCACATTTAAAATCCTAGCGCCAAGCTGCTGCGTAGCGCATACCGCGTTAACCCCTCATTAACCCATTCTACAAAAAATGGCAAGAAACAAAGTAAAAAAACAAACACAAAGAATGTACACGAATATTGGCTTGAACCAAACACAGGTACGGATGAATATTCGCGGAATACGAAGATTTCCCCCCCCCACGAAGACAAACATGAAGAGTTGGCCGGTGCCCAAGTCTAATTATTATTTATTATCCTTATTTTAACCCCTTGATGACAATTTGCCGGTCCGGGACGTCAATGAAAAACATGTTGTTTACGTCTTTAAACAGGTGCAGAAAGCGATCTACTTTCGCTTTCTGCACCCAAACGGCGTTGCTGTAATGCCTCGACCTCGAGGCATTCAGCAACGCCACGATCGGCACTAGGGGCCATCTCTGGCCCCTACCCGGGGCGTCAACATCCGCCATACAATGCATATATTGTATGGCGGCGGAAGCCCGTTTTAAAAGCGTTTAGGAGGCATAGAAGTGGAATGTGATGAAAAGGACTAATGTGGTGACACTAAAGAAGAAAATAAGTGAGAAAAAATTGGATGAATGTTTCTTCTTCCTTATCTTCATTGACTCTCTGAATTAGTGATCTCTAACTCTTCAGCATCTTTATTATATCAAAGCCCAAAACACTGAATCCAATCAGTGGCAAAAAAATGCACAAATTTGGATACATTATTTGAATTGTATTTTGGGTTAATGGGTTTCTGAAGTTTGACCTTTCCTGGAGATTGGATATTTGTTAATAGCCACCCTCAATATAAACATTTCAAGGCTTACTATTTGCGCGCACACGTAAACACATACATATACATATATATATATATATATATATATATACTAGTACTAGGCATTGCCAGGTCATAGAGTGATACATTTTACTGTTAATTAATGAGGAAGAATGAACAGAACAATGGATAATGGACATAAACTGGAAATGGCAAGGTCAGGCAAAACTCAGAAAGCATTTCCTATAATAGTGACAGGTTTACACTTGGGAACATTAGTGGGTGAGCTGGACAAAGTCTTCTATTTCCTGATTACATATGGTCTCTGCCGCTTATTCTGCTCCCCCCACCTCCATCAGAGTACCTCTTTTTATTTTAGCACCATTATTCATCAAGCACTTACCCCTTTGTCCACCTTCTGCCATTTCAATCTGCTGCCATCAGTCAAAGATGGATTCTTTTTTCAACTTTTGGTTTTTATTTTTCTAATTGTATTTTTTGGATGGTCCCCTTCTTTAGACTGAAAATTGAAGACCGATGGCTTTGTAAATCATTGGTGGAAGGGAACTTTTTCCCCTACAAGTTGCACCCTTTGAGTGCCACACTTGTGTTTGAAAGGGACCCCCCATCCCCACAATGGGGACGTAAGGGATGCTCTTTTTTAGGCAACTCTGCCATATAGGGTAGAAAAGGATGGTCCTCACTTGCCCTTGCCTGTAACTTGCAAAATTTACTGCGTATTGCTGTAAATGAGCCTGCCATGAGGTTGTTGAAGTCACAGTGAGTAACAGTGAGAAAATGCAGAGCTTTCACACTCACAGCATTTCTCTTCTGGTTACTTGATGTTGCTGATGATAGTAAGACCATAAATGCGCTTTATTTTCATGTACAGCACATAGTAATCTTTTGTTTGATAAGAGAATTGGATTACTATGCACAACATAAATGTACACAGATTGTGACAAACACAGCGTTCTGATGTTATCTCTGTTAACAGATTGTCAAAAAACCTTCCTCTGACCCTTTCGGCTCCAGGAATGAGGTGGGGTGAATGCTGTGGTTTATTGCTATCGCTTAATAGGATATATGTAGGGAGTCCAGGATCAGTTTCTTAGGATTACCAAGGGCAGGATGAGAAATGGAGAAAAAAGGGAAGGAGAGGAGGAACTCAACAGGTAGAGCGAGAGAAGCAATAATCAGGAGAGAAAAGGAGGGAAAGGCAAGATTAGAAAGGAAGAAAAAAATTAAAGCATATCTGAACCCAATATTATTGAAGGGAAAAGGAAGTAAACAAAATAAAATAAAGAGATGGGCATACAGTAGAAGGAGCTCCTAAAATATTGTTATGAATAAGGACTATGCCAACCCTTTGAGGAGGATGATAAAGTCTCACCAGTAAAAACAGCCCTGATTGAAAACAAAATGGTAAAAACTAGAAAATAGAGAAGCAGATCATGTTATATGTCTCAAAAGAGAAATATGGCTGAAGAACAAACATAAAAAACCCTAGGGTCCCAAATGGGACCATCATCACTCATTCAATCATTCAATGTCGAGAGGCACTCATGTCTTACATCTGACAAAGAAGAGTGTGTGCCCCAGCCTACAAAGAAGAAGAAAAACATCTCCAATCATTAAAGCCCTCCATGACCTGCATCTGTAGGAGCTTTGGCTGTGCTACCAAACTAATTCCATGCTGCACACTCCACACTCTACTTTTATTGCCCCCATTAAGCAGTGGTGCTTCTCTGTTTACTTGAGTGCACTCACTGTTTAGTAAATAAACTTGTCTGTCTCAGTACAAAACAATATTCTGTTTACAATATGCTACCTCTCAACAGATACACTAATCCAATAAAAGCTGTTTCAGTATGTATGGGTGGCAATGAAATTATATAAGCAGGGTATAAAAGGAGCCACTCAGAGCTTCCCTAGGGCTTCACTCCTTTATGGAAGCTTACAGTCAGGAGAAGCAAGAGATCAAGTAGAGGGATGCTTTTGAAGGTAATTGTAATAAACTGCCCAAGGCAAGTTCACACCGACTAGACTACTGCAATGCATCTTACTGCAATATAGATAAATATGTTTGCCCTAAGGTTTGCAAGACCAATACTCATGAAGATGAACTGCTCAAAGTTTTTTTTTCTGCATAGGTTACTCCATTAGAAACTGTGCACATGCTACTCCTAGGAATCTTCCCGTGTGTCAGAGGAAGTGTATATAAAAACATAAGGGTACCCTTATTTTCTGTATGTAGATATAGTCTCTATACAAGGACATGTTGCTGTGTAGTGTGTTTTTTTTTTAATTCTTCACCAGTCAGCTTTGTCATGAAGCAAATTTCTAACAGATATAGTTACCCTCTTGAGTGGGGCCGCATCCTGCCCTCTTATTGCCCACTTTCTCAACCCATTCCTCACCATTGGTTGCTGGTTCACCCCCTGTGTGGCTAGTCTTTCTCCTTCACATGCTCCCACCCACTCAAACCTCGCATAAGAACCAGTTGCTTTAGCTATATTAAGGCAAATACAGCTGTAGTCATATATATATGCACAAGGGGGGCATTTTTTTCAGCCATCATTACTTACCCACTTAATTGGTTATGGGCAATCTCCAATTTGGGCGTTTAGATTGTTGGTGTCATTATTGTTTAAGTGGTGGCCAGTGGGCCACCTGTGTCACTCAAGCAGCCCCAATTAATAGTTTCCACTCCAAGTACCTAAATGGTATGGCATATGGAGTGAACCAAAAGAATTCCCATATTTTAGACGTTATTTTCCCTTATGTAACATTATTTTCATTCATCGTCTTATATTTCCCTCCTCGCAATAGCTCCAGATACTTCCCATGCAGTTTCTTTGGACAAATCGCCTGATGTGGTGTAACCTATTTGGCACTTATGAGTTTCCATGAACTGTCTGATTTACTTACATTTCACCTCCCAGCTGTCTTACATACATCCGTCACTTTAATAATTTGGAGCATTGCTTAGCTTATTACAAAAGTTCCTATGTATTGCAGCAAAACACTTTTGTATTCATTATTTCGAAACACATTCAATGGGAAGACAGTATGCATTTGCAAGTTCCATTGCATGACTTTCATTTAATTTTGTAGACGTATGCGGCATTTTGTTAATACTTACGTTCAATCCTGCTACTTTGGAAGATCGGCATCATCCTATCTGCTTTGCATGGTAATTTGCAATCTATCACTGGTTCTGTTTGGAGCTTAAGAAAGTTGTTTAAAAGAAAGAAAAAAGTATAGTAATATGTGGTTCAATTCTCTGAAAGAAAAAATAAAGTCCGCCCTTTCATTTCTTAAGCTTCCATGCTTAATTTCTAACCTTGTTATTATGCCTGCAGCCTTTGAGAAGGTAAAGATTAATCCTCACTGTTGGGAGTATTGGTATTATGTAGAAAATTAAATTATTTCTCTTCTATTTAGGGTTCTAAGGCTTTGGTCTTGCATGTTCATTTCTATGGCTTTGTATATTTTGACTTTTTTGAGTTTAACAGAAAATTATTATATTTTAAAGATTTTTTTAGTTAAATACAATACACAGTATTTTATAACCTTTTCATATACAAATCGGTATTCTTCTTCTTATATATTTGTCTCATAAAGTACTGACAGTTATTTTGTAATATTCTCTTTGACGGGATTCACATGCTGTGGAGCCGGGATTACTGGTGGATAAAATGATTTGATATCATATTATGGTTCTCAAACGCAAGCCACCCACTTAGGAATAGACAAACTAGCATTGTAGTTGTCACGGAATGCAACTCCTAGAGGGCTAGCATTTTATTATTCTACTAGCTCACTGACAACTGGTGTTCCACAGGGCACCTACTAGTGCACTGGCTACCAAACTTTTAGTGGCTTACAAGAGGCTCTAATCAGAATAACTGTGCTGGAAAGACCATAGAATCAAGGATGTATCGCCTAAACCCCAGGCTCCCATTGAAACTAAAGAAGGCCATGGCTACAAAATGATCACTTCCTTAGATCTAACTATTATTGGGACTGGCTATGAACACATTGGAGGGACTATTGTGTGATGTTAGGGGAAATTATTTACATATCCTTTTCATACTGCAGAAACACTTGGAAATTTGAGCCAGCCTTGACAAAGCACCGACCACTTTGATAATCATGGAGTCTAATATTAGCTAAATGATAATCAGCTATACTCAAGCAAAAACATTCAAACTGAGTCAATGATCAGTTCCCTGTATGGTTAGCAGCTCAGGGAATTATACTTAAAAAATTCAAAATTCAATTTAGCTTAACCCCTTCAAGACCGGGACGTACCTGGTACTTCCGGGTCAAAGGTCACCGGCAGACCAGGACATACCAGGTACGTCATCGCTGATACACGATCCAGCGTCGCTTTGAATGCTGGGATCGCGAGGGGTGGCTGCTAATGACTCCCTTTGCAGCGAATCACGAGCACGGAATTTAAATATTTTTTAAAAAACTGCGGTCTTCAAGGGAAGACGCAGTTTGCAAATGCAGGTCCGGAAGGGGTTAATACATCCTAAAATGATCAACTTACATATCTTCTTGGATCCTGTCAGACATTTTTGATATCGCGGCCAACTGTAACAGGATTTCCTATTGTTTATGGGCCAAATCCAGTGGACATAACACTGGCAGATAAGCACCCTGTATGACCAGAATAGCATGTCGTTTGTAGTGAACGCACTGTGTTTTAAAAACATAAAGTGTCAGTTAAGGTCCTTTTTTATAATGAGCTCAGAAACGGTTATGGGTTATTTTATCTTTTCATTGGATACTATTAGAAAATATAACTTTTGTTTTCCTTTGTTGCACCCCACAGTGACCATGTAACAGCAGCTGTTAGGTCAGTATCCAGAAACTCTAGCTGAACTTGCACGTGATGTCAAAAGTACAAGCCACGTTTCTCCTCTCATTATGTAACTGTTTTATATTTTAAACAATTCTGACGCTTCACCTTTAAACAGTGCTGTGCTTCGTACCTTTCCCTTCTGGCCTCACTGCTATACAGTCCACCTGCCACAACCTTTTACCATACCAGTGTGTGGCACTTAATGACCTTTTGCTTTAACATAGAGGTTATGTTATCTACAGTAAGCAGAGGATGCTTTTGCATTTTTTTTGTGCGATTGTGAGTACTTTTTCAATGTCTTATACATTCTAATGAATCCAAGTAATAAATTGGAATAGTCTCCAGTCCCATTTTTGCTCTGGCAGATTTATATGTTATTTATATTAAATTCTCTTTTCTAGTACCTATTAGAGTCTGTATCAGCATGTTTCTGCAAATACCTGTTATTGCTAATCAAGAGGTTTTGCTGCGAGAGCAAAGAAATACATTGCAAGGTTAAAACGGAGCTCATTTGTTCAAAGCTTCTTCCTGTAGAAGCCTGGATACACCCCCCGAATATCAAGATTGTATTCATAACGTTAGCCCTAGGCTATATTGTGACCTAGGCAAACTATGTTCTCAGCACCCCCCCCCCCCCCCTGGACTGTCCAAAGGCTCATTCAAAACACAAAACTAATTGCATATTCTTTTGCCAAATCCCACATTTTGAAGCTCAGTACCCACCTTATGTTAATGTCATGGGACATTTTAACCTCTAAAGATGTAAATGACTCTTCCCCCTAATTATTTTATTATTGTTAAGATACAGACCCCCTTTTGATTGAAGAAAGAGGGTTTTTGCAGGCATTGCATTGAGATGCTGTAGAAGTCAGACAAGTATTTCCAAAACAATTCTATTAAAAAACAAAAAGCCAGGCTGGTTTTCAATAAATTTGTTTTGGGCCAACGTTGAAGATGCTACTGAGTATTGCAAATACCATTTAAGTGTGAATGGGCCCATTGAAAGCTGCACTGCTATACATCGGCTTGGTAAAGCAGCCCAGATGCTGCAGTTACCCAAGACCTGCCACCCCAACAGTTTCTAAGCTTTCTAAATTTCTGGGGACCATTGATATCAGGTAAAAAAAAAAGAGAGAGAACAAACAGTTTAGGGATATAATGTTTCTCCTTACTTAAAACCAGTGTATCATGATCCAATTAAAGACTACTTGACTGGTTAACATGCGGATGGGTTGGAAACTTTCTAAAGTCCTTTTGCACCTGCCATTATCATCAATAGCTGCAGAACCTTCTGGAAACAACAGCAATGTTCCGCTAGTTTCCTAAACGGATCACCCAGGATGTGGTATTGATCCTAGCAGGGTTTTAATGCACTGTGAAGTCTGCTGAGATGGCAGAATAGATGGCATTAGGTTACCGTACAGTATCTATCTATTCACAGGCGGAGGTCCCTTGAAGTGTACTAACAATAGAGGGTTGTTGGGAGCATTCTGCTCGCAAGATTCCAACCTTGAAAGTCTGTCACCATTTAGTTCTATACCACCCACCTGGAATGTTTGTATCAGCAGGATATTCAGGCACCAAAATAGATCTGTCTAATGAACTGAAGCTAAAGTAAGATTTTAGATTTAAAAAAAAAAACAATAAATCAATTGGAATGGTTCCACAGAGCGCAAAACACACTTTCTACCGTACATAGAACAGTAAGTTATTAGAAATATCGTTATTTAGAACTATGCCAGGAACTATATGGATTAGTACGGGAATCATGGGTACACTAAAGAGGCCAAATTGTTCTTATCTCCCATTAAATTCCATGTTTCTATGTTACTTTATGTATTTTGTGTTATTTAAATGCTTGTACACGGTGCTTATGTACAAGCACAAACTCCTTTTTATCCCTCTGTTCCATCAGTTTGTGTTTCTGCATAACAAGTGCAGTATGACTTAAATAAATCAGTTTTCATGTTATAGTTCAAAGAAGTACCGGTATATTAGATCGATGGAATAACATGCGTTGTAATTCTCAGCTCACCATTCAACCTTTAAAGTAAGTCATTAGTCCTATCTTAGGTCAAGGTACCGTTTAGGTTTTGTTTTATGGTTCTTCTGAAGTGAAACTTTCTATCTATCCTGTGGCCCAGAACAGGCAATACTGACAATACTTTACTACTCCATCTGATGTCTACAATTCTGGGACAATAAACATATTTCCCTTCACCGCCTGTCAGGACCTCTCAGAAGAAGTAGATTGCACAGCAATTGCTGAACACAATTTCATGGCATTCATGCAGTGCAAAATAGATCTATAATTATTTTTCTGAGACCACTCAGAGTGAAGAAAGGGGGTTTTGTTTTGCAAGAAAACCAGCGTGCTAAAAAATGTAATTGATATAACTTTTCCACGTACCAAGAAAAAAACATTCTCCATTATACTCTTTAAACTTTTTTTTTTTGCCAATGGCCAAAAACTCGGAGGGACCAAGCCTTTAGGCAAAAATGTAAAAACTCGACTGAAATGGAGAAGAGATAAAATCCTGTGGGACCTTTACTGACATGTTTGTAGAATCTGTTCAAACGAGCGTTTAACTCTACTCTGTAAAGAAAAAGAAATACTTTTATATATCTGATTGACTGAGTAACAAATGGAGGTTTTATTGATCGTAAAAGTCTTTAGAAATTGAAATATTAATGACTCGTACAGTATTTTATTGCACACTCTGAAGAAATGGAAAAGTCCATTAACCCTTCTTCAAAGGCATGTTACCCACTGAGGTTCTCCCTAAGTTAACTTTAGAGGGAATTTATTGCATTTTTTTAAGATTTATTATTACAGTGTTCCTGGGTTTTGTCTCCTGTGTTTTTTGTTTTGTTATAGTTTTCCTTACAGGTCACTAAAAGTGGAAAGTTACAAGGAAATGTCTGATAATAAATATTTCTAGAAGCTATAAATAGCAAATGGCAATTTTATCAGCTTCAAAGGCTGCCCTAGTGCATCATACACAACGCTGTACCGCCTTAAGTGAAACAGTCCCAATTTTCAGGAACTGTTCAACCAAGTTAGCTCACTGTCCTGCTTTTGGAGGCTTCATGGCCATGGGCTAGTTGGGGAGATCAGAGAACATCCTTAGATTAGCCCACTGAGCTGTAGAATTAAGTGAGGTCTGTGCAATTGAAGCACTGACCTCAATCCCAGCTTCCATGTGGCCTTCTCAATACCTATTGAATGGAGTCCTGAGATGTCATATTCTGTTACTCTACTTCTATAGGTTGTAAAGTGATTGCAAATGCAAAGCATCATCCCCTTACTCTGCATCTAACCAGGGCCGGCCTCAGGGGTGTGTGTGACCTGTTCGGCCGCACATGGCGTCATGGCAGCAGGGGCGCCAGCCTGGGAGTCGGGAATCGAAACATCGTCTTTTTTTTAAAAAAAACTTTATTTAAAGCAGAGGAGAAACAGAGGGCCGAGCGGACACTCATGAAGTTTCAGCAACCACTCGGCGCCCCTCACTCTCCTACACAAGACATCTATCTCCGTTGAGGTGGTGGCATTTCATGCTGAGCGCCGGAATGTGACGTCTTATTCCGGCGCTCAGCTGTGAAGCACACACCCCGGCAGAGCGAGAAGAAGGACGCCTCGCGCTCCCACCGCAGGACTCCGGCAACAAGGTAAGTGAGGATAATGAGAAGTAGGGAGAGGGGTAGATAGTGAGAAGGGGCAGGGGGGGCAGTGAGAAGGGGCAAATGTGGTAGATAGTGAGAAAGAGGGAGAGGGGCTAGATAGTGAGAAAAGGGGAGAGGGGATAGATAGTGAGAGCGTATAGATAATGAGTAGGGGAGTAGGGGAGAGGTAGATAGTGAGAAGGGGGAGAGGGGGTACATATTGAGAAGTGGGGAAGGGGGTACATAGTGAGAAAGGGGGAAAGGCAGTGAGAAGGGAGAGTGGGGGTACATTGTGAGAAGGGGCAGATAATAAGAAGGGGGGTAGATAGTGAGAAGTGGCAGAGGGGATGGATAGTGAGAAGTGGCAGAGGGGGTATATAGTTTGCCGACAAAGATGTCTTACACTTGGCTGTTTAGGGACAAAATTGGCTCAGGCTGGACTGTAATGTGTGTGTAATCTGGGTGCTGATCAGGTTCTGTGTGGGCAGTGTGGACACCAGGGCTAGCTTTGGGGTGTGCAGCCTGTGATCTATACCTGTAATGCTGAGTTTATATGTGAATTCCAATTGATTTATACCTGCAAAGCTGGGTTTGTGTGTGATTCTGTTGATCTGTATCTGGTATGCTCTGTTTCCATACATTATTATTGTATACCTACAAATAGAGGGTTTGTATGTCTGATTCTGTTTATTTGAACTATACCTTCAATGCTGAGTTAACATGTGATTTTTAATTGATCTATACCTGCAAAGCTTGGTTTTTGTGTTGATTCTGTTGATCTATACCTGATATACTATGTTTCCATACATCATTTATGCATACCTGCAAATATAATGTGATCTATACATGCAAGTGCTGTTTATATGTGTTTGATCTATAGTTCACAGGGAGGAAAGAAAAGGGAGGTATGGCTTAGTGAATGAATAGCTGTTTTGTTTAATGACAGCTATTTGTTTGTTACAAGATTTTTTCCTTTATTTTTTTGGGATGGGGCACCAGAGAATTTGTGATACACATTGCCTATGAGTAAAAATAAGTTGCTTTCACACACACAGCCATGCACACATATCCCCATTTTCTTTTTAATAGCAACTAACAAGCTGGTGTGAAGTATGTATTCCCATTTACATACACAACTCATACAGAGTGTTTGGCATCCTGTAGCCTATTTTTTGAGTTATGTATTGTACGTATTTGAAGTTCTATTACCTTTGATGTCTCATTTATCTTTTGTTAAATGTCACAAAAGGTTTTGTATAACGTGGACTAGCTTATTAAAATTTGGAACAGATTTACATTTTTTTTCAATAAGTTATATCTTGTATTTTATACTGAATTTGTATATTTATTCTAACGCTTAATATGAAAATTGGAAGTTTTCCACACTCTATTATTTTAGATCACCTAAGTTATTTTTGTGCTGTTTAATAATTTATTAACAGAGCAATGCATGAGACCTAGAAATGACTCTGAATATCACAACTTAAAGGAAGACTCATTTCCTTATTACACTGGTACAAATATATGATTAGCTGCTTGATGTAACATTTGTAGTTAAGAATCTGTGTATATATACACATATAAATATAAAAATAAATATGTTTTACATTATAAATAGTTTCCAGGGATTTGATCTACAGATAAGGGTAATAATAAAATAGTTTTGAGTTGGCTAGTATAAAAAAACATACTCTATACTCCCAACTCTTCTCTAAAAGAAACTGTTTAAAATGTTAGTATTGATTCACAGTTGAATGAATGCTTGATTAATTATTAGTATTTTAATAAATATTTTATTATAAATAGTATGCATTATCACAGTCAGCTTTAGCAAGTATAGTTACATTTGCAGCAAAGGCTGTATAGTAAAAATGTTAATTATTCCACTTTACTTTCAAATGTGTCAATTAATCCAAAGCAGCATATGGGTTAATGACTGGAAAGTGCTAGATCTTACTTTGGGTTCCTACTTGTCAAGATTCTGTTTCATATAAGCAATTCAGACAGGGAGAGGAGGACATTTCTATATCCCTGCGACGATGACTGAATTAGTTGTTTTTCTCGCTTGCATTATTGAAATCATATTGCATTGGGTGGAGGGATTTTTTTTTTACTTTTCCAAATGCAAATGCTGGTTGTGGAAGAGAAAAAATAGAAAGCTCATTATTTCAGGGACAGTTGAAGTTTGTGGAAAAGGCAGAAGTTTAGAAAAAGGATCTGAATTTTCCCAACTCAGGAATAGTGCATACACTTGCATGACAAAGAGTAGCTGAGCAACTAGGTACATATTGTACCAAATGTGACTATTAATGGTAGCCAAGAACACCTATTTTGCTGTATTATTAAGTCCAAGTGTGGGCGGAAGGGGGCAATTACCATGGGGCATTTGGTTCTGTAGTGGCTGGATGAGTACTAATGGGTGTAACATTAATGTGCATATTTGATTAATAGATTTACATTGTTAGCACTGACAATGCGTTATTTGTGTACAGTTCTAATTCATTTAGCAGTGTAGGTGATCCATCCAGAGTTAAATAATCGCCATGTACTGATGCCTTTACGTCAACAAAGTGTTCCTCATCTTAAAGTGTCACATTTCAGGTTATTCACGGTCCTAATATTCACACATAGGCAGAGCTGAACTTACCTGGGGTTTTTACCTGGGGTTTTTACCTGGGGTCTCATGCTGTGTCACCAGGACTCTGGGTTAGTGTTAGTATTCTGATCTGTAGGTAGGGGAGTTTGGCCACATCCATTTTTTACCCTGCTTATGCCTACACTCACCCAGGTCCCATTCACTCTCACCTACGTCCCACGCTTTCCAGTCTAGCTTTCCAGTCCTATATAAAGCAGAAGAAGACGCGCTACAGGCATCGATGTGAAGTTCCCTAGGATGCAAATATTCAGTAGACTTGTGCAAATAGAGCAAAAATGATTCGGACAATGAATTTCGTTTCTGCCCTTTTGGTTTGGATGCAGATCGGAAGGCTTTTTCATAGTCTCATTCGCTGTATTGCACTCTTTCTGATTGTCTCCCTAACTTCTCCCCCAACCGCTTCTGTGTCCCTGTGTCCTTGCCATACAGCTCCGCTTCCCCTGCATCTTCTTGTTCTTCTTTCTTCCTTTCTTTATTTTCTTTCTTAATCTCTGCTACAAAAAGTCTTCTTTCTTCGCCTGCTTCGTGGTTGCACAGACCTTCAGGCTATTAGCTACTCCTGTGCCCATGGAGCTTTGTCCCGAGTTAAATTCAGCCCAAACTATTACATAATTTAAACTTTTGATTTGCCCAGAAATATTCATATTACTGAACAGAGCTGGAAAATATAGATATATGTAGCTTGCAATTTTTTTAGTGCTGGATTCAACTACAGTTTTATCTCAGATGCAACAATTCCCTTTTAATGGGGGGGGCTATATTGGCTGTATGGTTGGAATGGGATTCACTAAAGTTCAGCCTGATGTTATTGACATCTCACTGGCAAGGCTCTCTACACAGTAAGACTACTTACTTGTAGGCTACGTATACTGTATGGGCAATCATATTTAAAATGTTAGTTGCTACTTGCTTAACTTGCAAGAAGCTGCTGCCTCCTTCTTGGCAGGCACCTGTACTATATATACGGTACATTCTCTCCTTCAAAACTGAACATTTTAATCCCAATGTTTTTAGGTTTTTTCATTGCATCTGTCTAAATCTGTAGAATAACAGAACACTGCCTATTTCTCTACCAATGCTGACCACTGCCTCATTTTGTACCAATGTGGAACACTGCTTATATCTGTACCAATGCTGACCAATGCTGACTCAATGTGCACCAACACAGAACACTGTATATATATAATATATATATTATATTATATATATATATAATACTATACTATATATATATATCTGTACCAATGCTGACCACTGCCTTAATCTGTACCAACGCAGAACACTGTATATATATATTGTGGTAAAGTGTATGGGAGAGTGGTTGATGGGATATATATCTCACCTGGTTTCCTCAGCCAGGCACGGTAGCAAACCCAGGAGCCCTCAGGTGCGGCTTCCTAAGCTCATTACTGGGGAGGAAGCCTTAAAAGAGAGGGCTGTTAGGTTTGAAGGGGGAGGAGAAACTGAATGAAGGAGCAGCTACAGCCAGCGCTGCAGCCCACCAGGTATGAAGCTTTACCCCATGCAAAACCTGTTACTTTGCTTTGTGCCAGACCTTAGGCTGCTAGAGAGGTATCCGGATGTTTAGTTAGAGCCGGACAGGCTTAGAGTTTGTTTTGTTTACAAGGTGCTCTGTGACTACAACATCTAAATAAACACGCTTTACGTTTGAAACCTGTGTGAAACTATCATTGCCGCCCCATGCGTGAGCTGTCCCCTACACTGCATTCAGCAACTTCAGTATTCAACATCCTTTTCTGTGCAGAACTGAATGTCAGGGCTTATTACTAGGCAGTGGGTACTACAACAGGAAGATTGGGCCAGACTAGGTAGCTTGAATTGTTCTCATTTCTGTAATACTCTATGCTTTCATGTTGCAATGAATGAAGTAGAACTCGTTGAACATGTTTACACCCTTTCTGTGTGTCCCACAAACAAACTCATTACAAGGACCTATCTGGGTTGGGAGGAATTGTACAACTGTCCGAAGATACTAAATACTTGGATTCCTTCCTGCTGGTGCTGCCATTTGGCATGTCCATGCTTTGACATTATTCATCCTCTGCCACACATTGGCATAAACCAGTCACTTTGGTCTGACATTAGTATGGAAGTAAATACGAGAAATTAGATGAAACATATTTTACATTTCACGTGGATAAGTTAAATGGTCTCCTAGCAGACGTGGTAGGTGTCAGTGTCAATGATGTGGTTGCTAGCTCTTATTTTTTTTAATATAAAGTAAGAGTTATTTTACCCTAATGGACTAGGGTAATGTT
>VKOC01000004.1:26365242-26385466 GCA_009364415.1 Spea multiplicata
TTTATTATTATTATTTTTATTATTTCTATCTTCCATTATTTATCTAGTAATTTACAGCTTTTTTTCTTATAAATACCCAAGTGAATATCCCTTTTTTCTTGAATTTAACTATTATTTTATATAGTTAGTTTTGCTGGTGCTCACCTACAAATACAAGGTATGAACCTGAATGCCTACAAAAAAAACCTATGCCATTTAATTTTGTAAATTCTATAACTAATAAAAAAGGGACGTAGTCTCACCTCTTGCTAATTAAATGTTTCACATTTCAAATATGAGAGTGCTATATATATTATATATTTATATATATATATATAATTATAAGAAGGGGATATACTACCTTGAGGAGTCACCTACATGTATCTCATGCTGATAACAGAGATCAGAAAGAAATGGTTTCAAAGACTGGATGCTGCACATAACAGCAAGACATAGAGCAGAGACACAGGGATCTGTTCAAAGTGTGACATCCTCAAAGCTCATCTTGGCAAAAAATAGGGAACAATTAAGAAAAGGAACCTTATCCCCCCTTGTTATCTCATCATCCTGAGGGAGTTCACCTGAATCTCAGCTTCCAGCCTGTGCAGCTTGGAACATTTCAGCAATAAAAGAAATGCAAATGAGAAAAAAAGCCACATTCAAGAAAGTATGTACTTACAGAAGGAAAAGCATTCGGTGTCCTAATTAGAGAGAAGTCCCTGTGTGAGGCGTTATAATCCTTTTATTGGTGCTCATTAATGAACAGGAGAATTTTTTATCCAGATTGACTTCAAGAAAAAAAAGAAATGACTCCTCTTTCTAAAAGGAACCAGTATCCAGAGAGTTTGGGATAAGACCAGGCATCACCTCCCTCCATCCATATCACTGCCACATCCTGAGCATCTTCACACCTTGTAGAGACACCCAGTGTGCTTTGTGGGGACAAGTACTTTTAGGAAATGAAAGTGCATGTTATCCACTTAGATCCTGTAAAAGAGAAGAAATAAGAGAAAAAGGAGGAGATGCTTAAGAGCAATCAACATCTAGGGCTAGCTTTGTCACTCTGACTTCCAGGTGTTCCTGGGGCTTCCTTCACTCTCAGACTCCAGATGTGCAGTGGAGAGGAGATGCTGCTGGTTCCAAGTGCTGAAATGCTTCGCAGAGCCTGCTCTCACCCTATTTAGAATAGAGATTTGTTGAGGTGGATTGAGAGGCAGCATCAATCACTCCCAATTAGCATTGGCATTATGGGTGGACCTTGCTGTCCTTCCAGTGGCCAGTCTGTCCCTCCAAGTTAATGCTGAGCACATAGCTCTGATGTGTGGAGAAGAAGCCACATGCTTCAATGTGACAAGCCTGGGACTTCTCCTGTCAAGGTGGGGTGGGGAGAGGCTAACCCTGTGCACACAGCAGCAGAGAAGGAACAGGGCAGAGTTGGGGGTGCAGCTGGCACACAGAAAGGAGGAGGAGGAGAGGTGTCTTGCTGTTTGGAGAGAAGATTTCCAAATGCCAGCAAACAAGAGATTGCGAACCTTATACCAGATCTACACCAGGTTTCCTGAGCGGTCCTAAAGTCCTCAGATAATTATCCATGACGAGCTCTGCATTATTGATTGCAAGCTTCGCTGCTCTCCTAAGAATGAAATCCCAGGTGGAGGTCTCAGGAAGGGTGGGTGTGGGGGGGGGGCGGTCTTTAGAAGAGATTAATGCTTAAACACTGATTTCTTATAGAGAAAAAAAAGCTACTGTAGGATTTTTGTTAACATGCATCAGAAAGATTAACCCTTTATAAAAGAAACTGTTATGTTTAATGCACATGGAAATGCATGTTTTCCCAAATATATAATATTCAATACAGATCTTAATCATTATATATATAATATATTATAATGATTAAAGATATACTGAATATTATATATATATTTGAATGTAGAAACATATGTATATTTTTTATGTTTAATTCATATTCATTCAAGCGCAGAATAAGTAGTCTTAGCAGCAAACATTAAACAAACTCTTTGTAGCCTTATAAACACAAATAACAATTCACCTTAGCATGTAATGTGAATATGCGAACAGTACCCGTTAACAAGAAACAATGTTTACATTTATGACCATTATATAGAACTCTGTAGAGTGACTGCATGATGCATCACATCCCTGTTCCAAAGTATATATTTTTAGAGGTATCCGATCATTTTTTTTTAAACGTTAAGCATTTTGGTAGAGGGATACAAGTGGGCAAGTCCAAGAGGCACTCCCTGACACCCTCTTTTATCTCTGCCATAAATCAATAGGAATGGATTTTTTCTCACTCGAGAAGATAGATGGAGCATCCTGGCGTTTCAGCGTTTTTATTGTGCAAGACGCAACACTTTTCCAGATTAAAATGCGCGTGCAGGGTAGTGATTTCTAAGAGGGATCCGTATTTCAGATGGGAAGAGAACAGTCAGACTATTTTTGGTGATAGACTATAAAGGTGCGTCGTATCTTGTATTGTTAAACTACTTTTCTTTCTTGAAGGTGCCCTGTTCAATCAGTTCAGATGGAGGAAAGGTCCTTTTAAACTCTTAAATAAAAGAAATATATTTAAAACATATATTATATTATCTATATATCTATATCTATCTATACATTATATATTTTCCTTATTCACATTGGGAATACTCTTGTGCATGAACTTATACAAGAAAAAAAAAGGACCGGCTTTTGAAACACTTATCAAAGTACGTAGGGATTCAAAATAACACATACTTTATAAGAAAACCAATAGATCGGAGCTTACAGAGAAAGGGTTATATGAAGCAGAAAGGATCTGAGGCGAAGGAAGAAGTTTCGAAGAACAGGAGTTTAGAGTACTGGGAATTATTACTATTCAGTAATTATATGGACCAATGCGAGGAGCTATTGGCTCAGGTTATATGAGGCGGTTTTTAATGTGGTCATATTGTGGGGCGATATAATGATTTATAATAAATGATTACATGCGGGAGCAGGAGGGCTTATAACAAGTGGTTTTCTAAAGGAATATCAGGAGCAAAAACTATGAGAACTGATCATGTGAAGCAAGTGCCAAACTATAAGGGGGGGATAGAGGAGGGAATCCCTGAAACGAGCAGTGGATGCAAGCAGCTAAAACAATTAGTTATTTGGAGAAGAAGGCGAGCGATTACATGGAGAATTAGAACCTATTACATGACATACATTTGATATTACGTTGTAAACTAAAATGATTGCAGCCCTTTCTGCTTCACTAGAACGCGTCCACGGAAAATACAGTGATAATGTGCACCATTCAAAACACTTGGAGACAAATCTTCTTTAGCTTTTAAAGAGTTAAAAAAAAAGCGGCATTTCAGCTCTCGACAGTCACACTTCATAAAGGATTTTCAGTGTGAGGCAGCGAAAGTGAAGTTAATACTGCACAGACAGATAAGAAATCCATTAGTCCGTAGTGAGCTGCATCAGCCCACCTTACTTCACTACAAGTACCAGATGGATTACTCAAAGATTATGTGGGGACATGGCAAATTCTTGTTAATGGACCATTTTTAACCCATTAACTGGTCCCTCTCCATTAGTCAAATGTATAAATATAAACATGGCTAGTGGCTGCAAATATTAACTACAATTCTTTTCTTTAAACCTGGAAAGGTGGACTTATTTTAGATTGCCTACGGTTGCTAAAGTGAAGTGCAAACGGTATAAATAGTCACTTTAAATTAAACGCTGGAAAGTCCTGCCTGTAACCCATGGTTTGATCACTTGTTTTCTAAAACTCCAACATATTCTCACGCCCAGTATAAAGTAGAGAGTACTCACAATTTTCGACCAGTTCAAACACATGGGAACCAATGATGTATTGAGATCCGCTCATGAGGGTTTACAGCTATAGGAAAATACAGATCAGATAAAGGGACAGTAAGTGAACCGTTCTCTGTGGGACTTGAGATACAGGTATTGTTGTAGGTGCAATGAGAAGAACTTAGGAGTATCAGTGGAGAGCAGGCATTACCGGCATTACCGACAGTGTCACAAACTCACCCAACCTTCTGATCGGATGCTGCAGTGTGTGGCCACAGGGTGGATATGCCCGACTTCATGATATGTGAGCATTACAAACATGGCATCCAACCGCGGAAATGCCGTCATCTGCCCCGCTTACTTCATCAGGTGGCCTTTGGCCAGGGTCGCCTCATCACCAGTCTGGCCCTGCTGGAGAGATAGGTCCTCCTAAACCCTTCCAATGGGGGAAGTGAGGAGACTCATTTTGTTGCATTAGATGTTGTTAGGTTCTGTCACCTTTACAACATTTTTTTTTCTTCGCATATTTCCCTTGCGCCTCCATCATGCCACTTTCAAAGCCACAATGTCTTGTACATGTACCACTAGAGTGTTTTAAAATATGCCTCTGTCATTGGCCTAATAAAGCTGGCGTGCTTTTTAAGTATTACAGTATTTATGTATTGCAGGATATAGCTCAGATTCAAGTATTTAAAGCAAATTATATATTGTGATTCTTCACGCCAACTAAGTTGTCTAAGCTACCTCCTAATAATTTTATTGGGAAAACAGAAAATATTGAAAGAACAGCAAGACATGTGTTTTTGCTGGAAACCATTGTAGAGTATTGATATTTTGGAGCTGTGCATTTGAGAAGATGTTCAATTCTACAAGGAGATACCAGTAAGTCAAAGAATGTCTCAGTCAGCAAATAGTCAGCCTCAAATAGTCAAATAGCAAATTAAAGATGCATTGGATTCAGTCATCTGTCTCGTACCTTTTTATTCTATTATAAAGGAGGAGTCTTTTCTACCCCTGGCTACTCCAAGTATAATGTATATATATAGAGAGAGAGAGATAGAGAGTGAGAGAGCGCAGAGCCATAGCTCCCCACTTTATTTTCCAGAGGTTAATGATATTGATATTATATAATGATAATGATATTAGACTGATTATTTCAGTTACATAGGATTCATAAAGATATGTAACGTAGCATGAGTAACGATATGTTACAGAGATCTGTCTCCTGCAAATTGATGTTGTGAGCTGTGCATTATGCTGGCTAATAAAGTGGATATTGTGTGGCCAGAGCCGACATTAGGTGTTCAGGTGCCCTGTGTGGCCCGCTCCTGTGTCATCACCCCCAGATTCTTTTTGTCTCGCCCTTACCTGTGTCACACCTTGCTTTTCTTACCCTGTGTAGTTCAGGTATAGATCAATTAAACAACACATGGAAACACAGCATTGCAGGTATAGATCAAATAACAAAAATCACAAGCAAACTCAGCCTATGAGTATGAGCGCGAAACGCGTTAGGCCAGTCTTCTACTCCCTGCAGATTGTCCCTTCATGTTTATTGCCACCCAGTAAAGACCCGGGGTCGTCTTATAATCAGACCTCAAACAGGTCTGACTATGAGACTAAGATCCAGATCCCCTGCAGCGATGCAGGGGACCTGGATCCTCCTGTGTTATGCCCTCCCCCCCAACTTACCGGTGCTTCTGAGTCCCCAGTGCTTAGTCCGGGCAGCGTGTAGAGCTCTACGCGATTTGCAGGGGACCTGGATCCTCCTGTGTTATGCCTAATCGCATAGAGCTCTACACGCTGCCCGGACTAAGCACCGGGGGACTCAAAAGCACCGGTTTGGAGGAGGGAGGGGGAGGGAGTGTTAAATTGGGGGCATAAGGCATTTTCTTGGATGGCAGAGTGCTCTGTGAAATGCCTTTTTAACCCCCTTAATGCCAACTCTGCCTCCAGAATTGCCTTTTTAACCCTCTATACGCCACTCTGCCTCCTGAAATGCCTTATACCTCCCTATATGCCCACTCTGCCCCATAATATGCCTTTTAACCCCCTAAATGCCAGAGTGGCATATAGGGGTATAAGGCATTTCTGGAGGCAGAGTGGCACATAGGGGGTTCAAAAGGCATATTATGGGGCACAGGGGCAGATGTGCATAACTGGGGGGCCAGTTGAAAAAAAGGAAATAAAAACAAAATATTTTTCTCAATCATAGCTTTTACTGACAAACAATTGTTCACATAGTTTACATGAATTAACATTTACTGGTAAAACTTTTTTCCTATAGGGTCGTCTTATATTCAGGCTTTTTCTTTTTTCATAAATTAATATTCAGATTTTATAATATTATATCGTTTATAATACGATATAATTATATCGTATGACCAAACATGGATCCATAAAAAATTATCTTAACAGGGCTGTTCCTAGCGAACACCACATGCTGACACAGTCAGCCCTTGTGCACATCCTATCCAAAGACTTATTATCGCCACGTTGAAGCAAACTATGTGGTTTTGATATATCTGATGAGGCTTGTCATTGTATATTGACAAGGCTTGTATTTTGGATGGTGTTTCCATTTTTGCCATCTTTGGTACTTATAAAATGTGATCAAACTATGTGGCTGATACGGTAAGATGTTTTTTTTACATTTTTTTACTCAAACATGTTTCTTTTTCCTTTAACAAATAATTTTTTTTTATATTGAATAAAGTTTTTTTTGTTTCTTAAAATGCTATTTGTCCCATAATTTTTGTGTTACACAGGTGCCGACGTTAATGTAAATTGTGAAAATAAAATCTTAGCAAGCTTGCGTTGATCTTATAAGAAAACATTTACATACCAACAGCATTATTTTTGTACATTATTATTAAATATATATATTAAAACATTTCAAGTTTTCACAATGTGGACTCTCTTTGCTTTTTCTTTTGTAGAAGTGGACGGTGCGTATCACATTGTGGTTTCTGAAAGTTGGTTATGTCTGACAGTTGTGGTATGTGTGGATTTTTAAACATAGTTGTATAACTATTCTTCGAGAAAGGTAATTTGTTCTTGATTTGTGAATAATCCGACAGTCTCAGCATTACAACTATACTATCGAATAAATTAGCCCTCAGAGGATTTTTCATTAGCAAAATGATGTTACAGAGCTTGAAAAATTCCAGCTTTTAAGTTGGCCCAGGCATAGTGCATTTTCTGATATGCTGTAAAATAATTTAGATTGGCAACTATGAAATAGAATATTAAATAGAATATATCAAGACAATCTTGGTCCTTTTTTACTGCCAGGTAAAGAACATAATATAATTCTCCGACTTAATTTAACTGACCTTCATGTTTTGATCAGAATGGAATGAAAGAGATTTTAGGATTTGTGGCCATGATGATATAAAGTTTTTTTTTAAGGTTTCATTGATGTCATTAAATATAGAGGTACAATTAGTACCGTATATTATAATGATGCGATGTTTTGGTTATTGTGACCCCTAAATTATTTTAGGAAGTGAGCATTCCAGATTAATTATTAGATTGAATTGATGTATTTCTAAAGTCTAATAGGTGGGGCTTTGGGATTTTTGTTCCGTTAATCCCAAGGCAGGGCTCGACCGGCGATATCGAGGGGGGCCTGGCGCCCCTGAGCCTGCCCCAAACCACCAATTTTACTGCATCTAATCGAGAGCTTCGCAATTCCTCAAATGCATGTAAAGGAGAGAAACAAATTATCTGTACAAACTATTAATTTGTACAAAACACACAATAGATTAGATGTTATTGTTTAATGAGATATGTATGATAAATGTTTACTAAGGAGTCCAAACATCATCGGTCACTGCTGAGGAAACAAGAAAACTGCACACGGCCAACTACAAAATACACGTGGAAATATTATTTCATAAAAGCTGTGGATAGGAATTGCCCATTTTTTATTTAAAAAAAAAAAAGTTTAAAACAAAGTCACATAAAGACAAAGTCTTGCAGACAAATGATATCTGTTACGTGGAAGCATTTTTCTAATCATCTTGTGTTCTTCAGGGAAAACAGGTTGGGGTACTCATTAAAAATAAAGTGGAAATTCTGCCCTGATTGGTTTTCTATCTGTAATTGGGAACACGACAATGTATGTGGAACACGTAGAAGAACAATATTATTGTCATTAAAATCAATTCATTTAATGAAGGGTAGGCTTTCCTGGAACATTATGCAAATGTGTTAGATGAAGTGTGATCAATACAGGTGTTTTCTATTTAGTATCAATCTGTCATACATCATATTTTTCTAGCAGCCTCAATAAATCCACACTTAACTGTTCCTTTAACTGTGTAAAAAAAAAATTAAAAAAAATGCTCATTTAACTCTTTGGGTGCCAGGGATCAGGACAGTTTTTCTAATAGCTCACACTTTACTTAAGGAAACCCAACATAACATGTAAAGCAATTGATTGTTTTAGGCTAACCCTACATCCCAACACATCATCTAATGGTTAATATATAAATAATTCTCCATTATTTCTCCATATTTGTCAAACCAAATGGTGACGAAACCTCATTATTTTTCTCAAAAGCCTCCACCTCTTTAGTAAATGTATCCAATAAATGTGTGTGTATGTATGTACCGGTGTGTGTGTGTGTATATACATATATATATATATATATATACCCACATTTGCAACATATATACTGTATATGTTGCAAATACAGCCCATTCATGCCTCATTCAGCAACTTTCTGTTCTTCGCAGGCAAATCCTCGGCATTTAAGAGTAAATGTAAGGCATCTACCTTTACTGAGCTGAGGAACAGAGACGTCTCCCATACTACACTACAGAAAGGTCTTTATAGTGATTGCTAAAAACAATCTTTTAGTTCATGATGCAGAGTCTGACTACATAGGAGATACAGTATTTCAGGTGTCCAAACGGGACATTTTTGTTGGGTGTGTGTGGCCGTAGTAGTCGAAGGAGGGTCAGCACTTTACCCGAGGAGCCACCTTGTGTCACTCAGCTTCAAAGGTGGCCACAAGTGAAAGCTGCGATGGTAGTCTGTGATTCAACACCCCCATCAGAAGATTTCCCAAACTAACCTGTGATCCCTAGTGCCAGCCAAGGTGGGAAAGTGGGGCACTTCGGGGGGACACTGGCAGAGAATTTGGACTGTCCTGGGGTAAAACAGGATGGTTGGAATATATAGTACCCTACACACTTGTTTGAAGTAAAATCCACTTTTTGCTCTTCCTGTAAAATGAAAATTGTGTTAGCTACCAGCCCTGTGAAAATATTATATAGCGGCAAACTTAAACCCTAAACCTCGGCATCATCAAGTTATCGTAATCTTAAAGGTCCACATTCATTGTAAAGGGGTCAGACACAGGGTAAACCATTGTAGTTGTACGCATCACTAGTGAACATGTGTCATAGGTCCATGTATAGATGAAGGTTTGTGCGCCTTCAGATTAGAATTATTTTTAGTTATAGATTTCCTTTAATTGCTTCTTTAATAACTCTGGGAGCTCACAATTGAAAAACAAGATCTGTTTCATATATTTACCTTAGGATTCATTATAACCCCTTCCTAATTTCTATTTTAATTCACCCCTAATAGTGCAACTGCACTATGACCTTCACTCTTACTGACCCTGGAACTCGTCCCTAGTCACTACTATAATCATCTCAATGTTCCCTGTATTACCCTCACTAATATAACAACAATAAAAAAAACTAATAAATGTTCCCATAGTGCCTATAACTCACTTCCACTACAACTATAACATCTTACCGAACAGTTTATCTTGTCTCTTAACTGCGAAAACACTTTTAGAACACTTCTATAGAGACACCGATCCCGGTACTCCTGAATGCCCAACCTCATTATCATAAATAATTATTTAATCATTTGATTTTTAATCAGATTTTGCCCCATTTCTCATATTTCAGAGAATTTTTGTCATGCAATACAAAGGTAGGCACTGATAGGTGGCTGTCATAGCAAAGTGTAAAGGTTTTTGTGCTTTTATATTATTTGACAGGTCTTTTATGGTCCATTTGCTTGCTATGTATTTCAAAGTGGAGTAGAACCGTTGACCATTTCTAACCCTTTCACTAATTCTCCATGCGCCTCCTGCTTTAATCACTATTCTATCTTTGTCACTGTGACCCCTACTAATATAATATGATACATATTGTGGGCAATTGATTAATTAGCCAAAACATCAAAATTATGTCATCTACAGAAGGACAAACTCAGATCAGCAGTTCCCTTTTTGTAACAGGTTTAATAAATCCAACCCACCACATTTATGGTAAAAAAAATGATATATTTATACCCCAAAAAAGAAAAACATATATTCAAGCATACCCAGAAGATACCTAATGTTATTTTTTCCCAACAAAAGGATACAACAGAGCTGAGTTTTAACAAATACGGTTTCATAGTACATCTGTATCCCATATGCAGTATTCTTGGTTCTTTTACTTACTTTATTGAGAAGTGCCTTTCTAAACAGAATTTATAAGGTATGCCTTTTGTTTATTATTAAGGTTAAGCACCTGCAAGGGGGTGCTATTCCCTTTGCTTTAATGATGTATATGATACCTTGTAGAACGGTAATGACTGCACAAAATGTTATACTGAATTTAACAGGATTTTTTATGATATTAGTTTAAAATGTCCAATATTATGGTAAGGAAGTACATTTCTGTACTTTAATGGTAATGCATCAAATAGTAACGTGTTATGAGAGACATGGTAGACTCATGTATGATGGAGTTTGATCATTTGAGTAGCTTCCTATTTGGGAAATAGTCACCCCTTCCATAGGAAATGCTAAACTTCATAGGAACTTGCAAGTGCTGTGAGTGTAGATTCCCAGCTAATTCATCATTCACCAAACAGGCCTCCTCCATAAATTGCCAAATAGTTTTGTTCCCATGGTTTTCATGGCACATGATTTGCCACAAATTTCCTGCAAGATAAAAATGTTTTTCCCCCGATGAGAAGGGGTCAAGTTGATTCTACAAACCGGTAAGGGTCTTGGCCATTCCAGCGTCTTGTGAATGGTTGTCTGAGCAATATAGAGTCAGGATGTCCAAGGATTATTTTGGCCTCTCTTAGCTTCTCTTATTCACAAAGCCACTGACACCCATTTAATTTACTCCTTATCCTATGCAATCCTTCTTATAACCCAACCACTTCCATAACTTTGGTCATTCAAAAACCTTCCTCTGAACCTGCCCTTATTAATCCTATTAACGCCCTAACTGCTGCCTAGAAACCGACCCTATCAGCTCTATCTACTCGGGGTTTTGAGCACCCCAGGTTTTTCTACAAGCCCAAACTTTAGATTTCACCACTTTCTCAAGCATCAGAAAAATTCTTCTCTAGCCCCTTCAAAAATGGACCTTCTAAAACAACTGCCTTATATTACAGTACATTTTCCTTAATGTCCTATCCCCTGGCCTTCCATATACCAAACTAATATATATATCTAACACTAAAAGACGGAAATCATTATCTTTGCAGGTCGCTGAAAGCCGTGTACAAAAGAAACAGATAAACAGATAGAGCAGAGAGATTGCAAAGTCCTCTGAGGGAGACGTCTGCATACAGTATGTTAATACAGTTAACATAAGCAGACAAATCAATAGTACAAAGACAGGAAAACATTCTCTTCCTCCAGTATAGGCAGAGAAATAATGGCATTGATTCCTGGCCAGCTTAACGGTGTCAAAGGTTAAGTGACATTTAAGACATCTGCATTATCCATCACAGAATGCTAATGTATATTAACTGTGTCAGTGCTGGCCTTGGGACCGTTGAGAAAAAAAAATTCTAAATTAAAAAGACACCAGACCAATGCATGTAACTTAATATAATGTATTGGGAAATATTTAGTAAGTGGGGTTTTCAATTATTCAGCAAGAAAGATAAATAAACTCGGTGATCTCAGCTGCCTGATATACACCATATGGCCAAAAATGCGTGCTTCTGTCTGATCTCTACGTGTACCAGTTTGGCTTGTCTTGCTAACCAAGTAATGTACGGACCCTTGGCTTGTATGACTGCCCCGCTACGTGAACCGACCTGACTTTTCTGACTATCCAATTCGTTTTAACCCTTGGTTTGCTGAGTAACCAGTTATGAAACCTGTCCATAGATGGTGCCCAAACATTGCTATATCTATTCAGTACCAATACTTACCTGCTTGAACGGAGGCCTCCTTGCTGTTGAGATTCTATAAGCCCAGGTTTACTCCTACTGAGGACTTCTCCATTGGTCGTAATCTGGGCAGAAGAACTTCCCCGGTAAGTGCCTCTGGTGTGGGCAGACCATACGAAAATCGGTGAGGGGGGGCATTTTTAGTTCAGGAATTTACGCCCCTTATCTTTTATCTTCTATCTTCACCCGGACTTCTGCTAAAATTGCGTCATCTTGCCCGATCCTCCAATTGGGAAGGACGTCATCAAAAGCGCCACAAATTTCATGGACGTTCACCTTAGGGCAAACTTGCGTCAATTTCGTTGATGTCCTCTCACCCAATTGGAGGATCAGGCATCACCTGGTGATAACTTCAGCTACAATGGCGGTCCCCTAAGGTAAACTTCCACTAAAATTGCAGCGCTTTCGGTGACGTCCTCCCAGACAATTAAAGGACGTCACCGGAAGTCAGACATTTTGGCAGAAGTTCGCATAAGGTTATGCCCACAAAGATGTGGACAAAAAGCTAGAAAAAAAGAGAGGGTGAAAGAAAACAAAGAAGATTCGGAAGCGAAGGTGTTTGGCCGAGAAGGTAGGGAAACATTTAGAGAGAGTGAGAGTGAAGTTTCGACGAAAATTCTGAGCTTTCTGCTTCATGAGGGGTCTTGCATTTTTACAAATCACAGAATTCATATGAATCTGAATGCACAAGTCTACCACAGAGTTACTAACTGCCTCTAGAATTAACATCGGCACAAACACTGTGCGTTGGCAACGTCATGAGTAGCTGCACATAAGCTGAAGATCACTATGCGAATTGGTGTAAAGCACGCTCTGGAGCAGTGTTCTAAGACGGAGGGGTGGCATTTATAGAGACTGGAGCATGAGGCTTGTAAGCTGAGGCACCATAAAAATAGAAATTTTGGTTTGGGAACTGACAGTACCACAGAGACATACAAAACATCTATCGTGGTGCTTGGAGGCCCACTCAGCCCTGTTTGCCTAGTAAAGCATGATAAAGGCTGAATGAATTACGTGACTATATCGTGTTGTGCTTATTATTCTCATAATTGTTAACTCTCCTCCGGTAGACTTACAATAAACTTTATTTTAAAAGCATGACACAAAGCAGACATGCCGCAACTGTAATTGGAAATGGAAATGTGGTGAGACAGAAAACAGAGACCATTAGATAATCACATCTTAACTGGGGTCATGGTAACTGTCAGGTGAGGACAGCTGGATGAAAGAGCAGCATATACATTGCTGTGCATCCGACTTAAAATTAAGTGCCTTGAAGCTCAAGCAGGTGAATAATAAAATACATGCACTTTTAAAGCATGTGTCCCACCTACAGGGCTCTTCAGTAGGTAGGTTCCTGGCGGCTGCTAAGTAGTTCATATTCCCTCACCAAAACCCAAATAGTTAAACCAACACGTCATGTCTAGTGGAGACATGCGGATTATCAAACACAAGGAAGGCAATATAATTCAAATATACATTGCAATCATACATTGATTACCTTATCTCCTATCCATGTTTCATCAGCATTGGTTCTCATTGTATCTGTTTCATCGGTAGCTCTTGCATTTTAATAGTTCTGATTAATAGCTTGCAAGTTAATGATTATTGGGGGTCCTCCCACCCATCCATATGAAGGAGGTATTTTTAATGTTCCTAAGATGTGCATTGGGCTTGACCCTGACTTTAGAACATGTTGGCTTACCCAGCTATACAAAGATTGGAGACACCCATTACAGCACGTGCGCTGTCAAATCACTATTACCCTATAAATGCCAGACATTTTTTGTATGTGCAAAAAATTATGACAAAGTTGGAATTTACTTTACCTATATAAAATTCTAGAAGAAACAATGTTAGTGAAACATCAGCAACCCACAATTGCCAGGCAGAAAGTAGAAATTTTAACTAGCCACACAGTGATGCAGTTACACTGTAAAATTAAATCTTATATTTATGTATGCAGTTGCTAGCATGCTGCCCATCAGGATGATACAAACACAAACATTGATGGTGGAGTAGTGATGTTATGCTCCTTCCTACATGCTCAGGCATTGGCAACGTGTCCATACCTGGACATCAGTGTCAACAAAAAGGCTTGTAGAAGTCATTGTTGCTTATAGAAACATCTAAACATAGAAAGTGACGGCAGATAAGAACGATTCGGTTCAGTCTGCCCAACATTTAGTCAAATTTCCTTCAAATAGGATTTTCCTGCCTACCCCTGTACATGGTCCCAGTACCTGCATTTCTTGTTGGGTTTACTTATAAACTCCACATCACTCCTCACAGACCACTGGCTCGGAAGCCAAAAGATGGGCCAAGGTGCCACTTTGAGACTAAGTAGTGCAGCCTGATGCGTCATAGTGACACTTTAAAATGTGAGGAGGCTTGGAGAGAAACATTTAATGTAAAATGTTTCAATCCTATCAGCCTCCTAATAGATTGTAAGCTCACAAGAGCAGGGCCCTCTTCTTCTGTAGCAATATGTATTATATTTGTTGCAATTTAGTTTAAGAAAAGGATTTGTACGCAGGTGGAGCTGGTTTATTGCCGTACAGCAAGGAGACAGTTAAATCACAGAAAATACATAATTAAAAGGAATTTGCCAAGAGACGCTTTATAATCCTACATTTACATAGCACTAAATCATACAATAGTATATTGCATAAAAAAATAAAAAAGGTTAACCAGCCCATAGCTACTTTGCCGACCCAAATTAAATAAAACCACATGTGTAGTCGGGGGAAAAGAAAGGTAAACAATGGGAAGGCGGCAAGGCCCAGACAGCTTTGGAAAGTTAAAATATGGCCTTGATGCACTTGGGAACTTGCAGAGGATTGGAAATAGAATAGTGTAACATTTTATTAAAATTACGCAACTTCTTATTTAGTTTTTCACAAGAGTTGAATATGTAAACTTAAGAAATACGTAAACTTCACATACCAAATTAACTCAATTTAGGTCATCGAGGCATGCGTATGAAAATTAAACTGTAAGGCTACATGAAAGCCATCGGTACCCTTAGAGTAAGTGGTTATATTTACACTTGTACAATAGACAATGTATACCACAAACGCATTGATCAGTGTGATACACAAACATTTGTCTGAGGTTTAGTTACATGCGCATAATCATGATTGTTAGGGAGATTTATTCTCGCAGCTATCTTGCGTGTGCCTCTGCTAGCTTTTTGTTGTTGAGTCTTTTGCATACTACCTCAATGTTGTTGCTAGCGCACACACACACACACACACCTATTTGTTTTTACATATCCCAGAGAGCATATATTATTTTAATTCCTTAGGAGATGTATTGAAATTGTATCCTGCAGGGTTGCATCAAATGCCCTGCATGGGGTATGTTTACCAAGTTTCCCATTTATAGAGTGAATTGTCACATTGTCTTCTGAATCCATAGCAATAGCAAGTTAACAATCTAAACCTTAAATACCATATTTTGGAAACAAAATAAGGTTTGTAAGCAGAGGCGACATAATAAGCCATAATAAGTTGCTGTTTAGGGCTCCATTGGTTTAAAGAGCTCCCTCAGACTATGTGAGACACAAAATATCCTTTATATCTTTTTTTAAAAGTAACTATTGTGATGCTTAGTTTATGTTAGTCATAATTACTTGTACTTCAGATAGAAACCATGAATTGTTTCACTTTGGTCCCTTAAAAAACCTAGCAACACCCCAGACCGTAGGTAAGGCTTTTGGACACTGGTTCAAATTACCTGAAACATAAAAATGACTTTTATAAGAGGTACCAAATCCTTCTGGGAGATACGGTTTCTATTTTGTAGCACTTAGTTTAATCTTTGAGTTTTACTCGGGGTAGAGCTTAGCTAATGGAGGTTTTCAGCAAGCCTGTGATGTCCAGGCTTGTTCTAGTTCTCTTCATACAACTTGTACTGCAGCCTCCCTATTTCCACTGTAAAGGCTAAGTAAGAACTGCCATCTATTTTTGCAGTATTTGTGTAAACAGGCATATTTCACCGATCTTATTAGTTTACTAATTACCTGTCATGTACATGTAAATATCATCTAAATTCCAAAATGTGCGGATAACAGTGTCCCCCTAGTATTATAGATTATATTTACATTCTGGTAGCTAAATTAAATGTATATACAAGGAGTTATACTTTAATAGTGCTAGTTTCTGGGGCATTACAATATGGCTGCCTAGGTGCTTTGTGTGCATGCATGCTCACCCGCACAGCCTTCAGTTGGGTCCCAGAGTGTGTTATTCACGATTGTGCACATGGCATTAGGTGGCATAGCAGTGACAATTGCGTGTGCAGGCCATTCAGCCAGTTTTGTAGTTTTTATTTCTATCATGGCTTCAGGAGATAACGGCGAGGATTATGATTAGAAAATGTATAGCTGAAAAGTTACCACCTACAAAGTGACATTAAGTAATGGGGCACATCAGTATATTCATGTAGCAGAGTATTGGGAGTTGGGTTGAGTCTTGGGCATCTTAATCTTTGAATAGGTACGAACTCTTTGTAACTCACTTGTTTCGTCACTGTAGCAAAGTACTAAGAATACTAAGACCCAATTTAGAAATCTGAGGATCTTCTCAGTTTGTTTCCTTTTGTAATGTTTGTTTTGTGTAGATTGGTAACAACATCACTGGAACTTAATTTTTAATATGAAAACAGGAAAAGGTTATTGAAAATAATAATTCAAAAAAGGGACAAAGGTAGAAATTAAGTAATTTTATTCCCAAAGCATTCAGAAACATTATGTATGTTAACTTATACTGTGTTAGCTCCCCATCTGAAATTGCTTTGTCCCGCACACATTGCCTCCAACTGCATACTTAAGGACAATGCGTAGGTGCCTAGGGTTACTTTCCGAAGGTGCCAGTGCGATGTCACCACTTATTTCAGTGTCCTGCTGCACTTGCACTTCTTCATCCAGATACAGCAATGTTTGTTTCCAATGTGTTTCTTCTCCATAGGGAGAGGTAGATAAATTTACAGCTTTCTCCCCGGGAAAAGTGACGGAAAACCAAACAGCGAAACCGTGCATCAAAGAAGACCCAAAGCAGCTGAATCTAAATGACCCGTGGATTTTGGCGATGTCTTCTACTGTAGCACTGGTGAGATCAAGCGAGGCGAATTTCACAGGAAACGAAAGGACGTCTTCAGGCGATACTGGCATTACCGCCATCTCCTTGTTCATGATGCAGGAACGGGCGAAAGATCGCATACAGGACATGTCAACCCCGTACATGCCCTTCACCTCGCCCCAGAAGTCCAAGCGATTCTCCACTGTGGGGTCATTTATAGGAACTATAAATATATCAGCGTAGGAGGGTAAGATGAGACCTCCCGGCTTTAGCCATTTGTCACGGGCATAGATAACTGAACTAAGCATGGACTCATACATGAGTGCGTACCCCATCCACTCACTCACTATGGCATCCACCTTCTCAGGGATCTCTGCACTCTCCACCGAGCTGTTAATGACTTGTACTACGTCCTCCATGCCATTCTGTTTCACCACATTGCAGGCCAGCTGGGACATGGAGCTTGCTTCTACAGCATACACTTTCTTAGCTCCTGCTTGTGCACAGAAGACACTGAGGATGCCCGTGCCAGCACCCACATCCAGGACGGTTTTCCCACGGAGGCAGGCGTTGCTATGTAAGATGGCATGTTTATAGGCATTGGTTCTCACGGTATCTGCAATCATTTCCTCGTGGATTGAGACATCTCCATAACACTGAAAATACTCACTGTCTTGGTCACTTTTGTCATGCTTCCGCTTCTTCAGCAATGCCATGCTTTTAAGATCCTCTCAGTGCGAGAGCTCACTGTGCTGCATGGACACGGGTAAAAACAGTTGAAGGGAGTTAGCTTGGACTCTGATTGGCTGTCCCCCTGCACATGACCGGTAAAAGTCCCTCCCCGCGCCTGCTGCTTATCTGCTTCCAGTTTTACTTTCGGTTTCTCCTGCTTCCTGCCTTCCCCACTTCCTTTCTCATACTCCTCACACCCCCCCCCCCCCCCCCTATTGAGAAGGTTGGTGTTGACACAATCTACAGAAACACGTAATGGTTTGTACTATACACAGACACACAGCTACTGCTATGTGTATGAAAGATACCCCTAACTTCACTGTGTGAAACAGAGACATTCTACACTACACTCTGTATACATTGCAATGTATATACAACAAATGCTGCTCTGTATGTAACACACACAGTGCTCTGTATAACACATATATGTATTTAATGCAGGCACATACTGCTGTAAAAATATACATCATGCTCTAACACACCTTTACTTTATCTTGCTTCTCACATCCTGCTTTGTGGGTCATGTGGATGTTGTTAAATACAAATGTATTGCTACATATATAGGTGTATTAAGCAAATCCAAAGTACTTTGTGTATAAAATACAGATACATGTTGCATAGCTGCCACCAGTCTGGAATTTGCCAGGGCAGTCCTGGCTATCAGGTGTCATAGTTACTGGGAGTACTAGCAGCTTTGCATGCTTTGCAGACACTGAGCATGCATATAGGGAAATTCTCTGGGCAGAGGCATGATGTCACACACTTTATCACTGCTACTGCTGGCACGTATGACCTTAGTCTGTCCAGCATAGCCATTCAGCACATACCATTAGATCCTGAAAAATAAATGGTTATACATGTTATAATAGAATGCCCTCGATATTGTGTATTATCTTTATGATAAGCTGGTTTCTTCTGTCAGTAGGATCCGGTTGCATGGAATATTGAAATGATTAATTCACAGCTATATATAATACAGATAGAATGCTCTGTGTACACAGTCTGCGTTACTCAGAAACTACATACATACATATAGTGTCCTGTATATATATATACTGCAGATGACTATATTGCTCTGTATATAATGTTCACTTACTGCCTATATATGTGTGTGCGCCCATATACTGTATTTATTTCAATACTTATTTTTAGCTAATTTTATTATAAAATACTTATTTTTAGATAAAGTTCTGTTGACAGTGGGACCCTGATATACCATCGACTGTCTGGAGAAGTCTGGTTAGAAGTAGTCTTTATGGAAGACTTGCAGACAAACAGCCATGCATCCAGCATGGAAACAAAGCCAAGCGACTCAACTATTTACAAACTGCAGGAACTGCAGAAAAATAGCAGACTGGTAAGTCAAAATGTAAAATAGTTGGCTGTAGTAACTAGTTTATTTGGAGAGTGATACTAGAATGAGTGTTTGCAGGCAACAATAAAGCGTAGGGGAGGTTACTTGCATGTTTGGGGCTGCATTTTTACAAATGAAGTTGGGGATTTGGTGAATGGTCTCTTCAATGCAGAGAAGTGCAGGCAGATATCTATCCATTGTGCAATACCTGGAAGGCATCTGATTTTCTTCTGTTCACTTTGTTAAATGAACTATTAACATATCTTTATTCTAGTCTTCTTGCTTTATAGCATTTTTTCACAACTTCCTAAAACCTTTGCACAGTACTATATGTGACGGCTTGGGGTAAATAAGTGCCATCTGTAACACCTATTATGATCATCCGGGGTTAAATAATGCCGTGTCTGATCAAGTACCATTGAATGATTTATCCCCTTGTGCCACAACCATGGGTTAAAAAGTGCCATTTAATAATCAGGGGTTGTGATTGTTATCTATCTATTTATCTATCTATCTATCTATCTATCTATCTATCTATCTATCTATCTATCTATCTATCTGCGCACCATTTCCCTGCTATTAACCCACAGGGGGTGGGGTACGGAGCAGGAACGATTCGGGGGGAAAAGCCTCCCAAGGATGCCTGGTCGCCAGGACTTCTGGAGGAGCAGAAAATGACCGGCGCGGCTGCCGAACGCGTGCCGGCTATCTCGTGGTTCGTCCAATGGAAACTTTGAACTGTTGCCACTCGGGGCCCCGTTGACTGATCACGTCACTTTTTGGACCAGATGTTCCCGGCCCCCGAGCGCCCCTTCGGCACCCCCCGAGATCGCCGCTGCTCATTCGGGATCACCCCGAGAACGACGACCAAAGTAAATGGACATTGTCAGGACAACTACGGCACTATACTCAGCTACGCCTCGGCGGGCTGCGTTGCCGTGAAGCTAGAGTCACAGTACCAGCTCGTGAGCCCCGTTTTGCTACTATCGCCTAGCGCTAGAAGCAGTTAACCCTTTCGATCCCGGCAGGAAGGTGTGCCCATGACACTATATATATATA
>VKOC01000004.1:26400551-26485895 GCA_009364415.1 Spea multiplicata
CATACAGTGGCAGAGCTGGGAGACAGAGGCCTTGCCCCCCCCTACTGCAGGACTCCTGAAAGGTAAGTGAACTTCAAAGAGGGAGAGGGTAGATAGTTTTAGGCGGGGGTAGATAGGGAGAAGGGAGCGTTAAATAATTTGTTTTTGGTTTATTAAATACAATTATATATTGCAATTATATATTTTTGTAGTTTAAACTATAAATTGCGCAAAATTATGTTTTTTTGTCGAAGTGACACACCACGCGAGTTATGCTCGATTTTTTGCCGATTTTTGACACACCACGCCAAAAAGGTTGCCCATCACTGATCTAGTGCAACAAAATGAGTCTCCTCACTTCCCCCATTGGAAGGGATTAGGAGGACCTATCTCTCCAGCAGGGCCAGACTGGTGATGAGGCGACCCTGGCCAAAGGCCACCTGATCAAGTAAGCGGGGCAGATGACGGCATATCCGCGGTTGGATGCCATGTTTGTAATGCTCACATATCATGAAGTCGGGCATATCCACCCTGTGGCCACACACTGCAGCATCTGATCAGAAGGTTGGGTGAGTTTGTGACACTGTCATGCCAAATAGCCGGTAATGCCTGCTCTCCACTGATACTCCTAAGTTCTTCTCATTGCACCTACAACAACACCTGTATCTCAAGTCCCATAGAGAACGGTTCACTTACTGTCCCTTTAGCTGATCTGTATTTTCCTATAGCTGTAAGCCCTCATGAGCGGATCTCAATACATCATTGGTTCCCATGTGTTTGAACTGGTCGAAAATTGTACTCTCTACTTTATACTGGGCGTGAGAATATGTTGGAGCTTTAGAAAACAAGTGATCAAACCATGGGTTACAGGCAGGACTTTCCAGCGTTGATTGATTTAAAGTGACTATTTATGCCGTTTGCACTTCACTTTAGCAACCGTAGGCAATCTAAAATAAGTCCACCTTTCCAGGTTTAAAGAAAATATTTGTAGTTAATATTTGCAGCCACTAGCCATGTTTATATTTAAACATTTGACTAATGGAGAGGGACCAGTTAATGGGTTAAAAATGGTCCATTAACAAGAATTTGCCATGTCCCCACATAATCTTTGAGTAATCCATCTGGTACTTGTAGTGAAGTAAGGTGGGCTGATGCAGCTCACTACGGACTAATGGATTTCTTATCTGTCTGTGCAGTATTAACTTCACTTTCGCTGCCTCACACTGAAAATCCTTTATGAAGTGTGACTGTCGAGAGCTGAAATGCCGCTTTTTTTTTAACTCTTTAAAAGCTAAAGAAGATTTGTCTCCAAGTGTTTTGAATGGTGCACATTATCACTGTATTTTCCGTGGACGCGTTCTAGTGAAGCAGAAAGGGCTGCAATCATTTTAGTTTACAACGTAATATCAAATGTATGTCATGTAATAGGTTCTAATTCTCCATGTAATCGCTCGCCTTCTTCTCCAAATAACTAATTGTTTTAGCTGCTTGCATCCACTGCTCGTTTCAGGGATTCCCTCCTCTATCCCCCCCTTATAGTTTGGCACTTGCTTCACATGATCAGTTCTCATAGTTTTTGCTCCTGATATTCCTTTAGAAAACCACTTGTTATAAGCCCTCCTGCTCCCGCATGTAATCATTTATTATAAATCATTATATCGCCCCACAATATGACCACATTAAAAACCGCCTCATATAACCTGAGCCAATAGCTCCTCGCACTCTCGCGCTCCCATAATAATTGCCCTGAATAGGTAATAATTCCATACTCTAATAACTCTGTTCTTCGAAAACTTCTTCTTCGCACTCATCTTTATGCCCTTCATATAACTTTCTCTGTAACTCCATGCTATTGTTTTCTTATAATATTTTATTTTGATCCCTCGTACTTTATAAAGTGTTTCAAAGCCGGTCTTTTTGTTCTTTGTGATAATTCATGCACAAGAGTATCTCAATGTATAGAAAATATATAGTTATATCCTTAATATGTAATAGATAGATATAGAATATATATATATTATAATATAATAGTTTTAAATATATTTCTTTTATTTAAGAGTTTAAAAGGACCTTTCCTCCATCTGAACTGATTGAACAGGGCACCTTCAAGAAAGAAAAGTAGTTTAACAATACAAGATACGACGCACCTTTATAGTCTATCACCAAAAATAGTCTGACTGTTCTCTTCCCATCTGAAATACGGATCCCTCTTAGAAATCACTACCCTGCACGCGCATTTTAATCTGGAAAAGTGTTGCGTCTTGCACAATAAAAACGCTGAAACGCCAGGATGCTCCATCTATCTTCTCGAGTGAGAAAAAATCCATTCCTATTGATTTATGGCAGAGATAAAAGAGGGTGTCAGGGAGTGCCTCTTGGACTTGCCCACTTGTATCCCTCTACCAAAATGCTTAACGTTTAAAAAAAAATGATCGGATACCTCTAAAAATATATACTTTGGAACAGGGATGTGATGCATCATGCAGTCACTCTACAGAGTTCTATATAATGGTCATAAATGTAAACATTGTTTCTTGTTAACGGGTACTGTTCGCATATTCACATTACATGCTAAGGTGAATTGTTATTTGTGTTTATAAGGCTACAAAGAGTTTGTTTAATGTTTGCTGCTAAGACTACTTATTCTGCGCTTGAATGAATATGAATTAAACATAAAAAATATACATATGTTTCTACATTCAAATATATATATAATATTCAGTATATCTTAATCAATTATATATATATATAGTATATAATGGATTAAGATCTGTATTGAATATTATAT
This sequence comes from Spea multiplicata, assembly GCA_009364415.1. NCBI lineage: Eukaryota > Metazoa > Chordata > Amphibia > Anura > Pelobatidae > Spea > Spea multiplicata. The sequence goes on from VKOC01000004.1 coordinate 26,403,319, forward strand.
ATTTGGGAAAACATGCATTTCCATGTGCATTAAACATAACAGTTTCTTTTATAAAGGGTTAATCTTTCTGATGCATGTTAACAAAAATCCTACAGTAGCTTTTTTTTCTCTATAAGAAATCAGTGTTTAAGCATTAATCTCTTCTAAAGAACCACCCTTCCTGAGACCTCCACCTGGGATTTCATTCTTAGGAGAGCAGCGAAGCTTGCAATCAATAATGCAGAGCTCGTCATGGATAATTATCTGAGGACTTTAGGACCGCTCAGGAAACCTGGTGTAGATCTGGTATAAGGTTCGCAATCTCTTGTTTGCTGGCATTTGGAAATCTTCTCTCCAAACAGCAAGACACCTCTCCTCCTCCTCCTTTCTGTGTGCCAGCTGCACCCCCAACTCTGCCCTGTTCCTTCTCTGCTGCTGTGTGCACAGGGTTAGCCTCTCCCCACCCCACCTTGACAGGAGAAGTCCCAGGCTTGTCACATTGAAGCATGTGGCTTCTTCTCCACACATCAGAGCTATGTGCTCAGCATTAACTTGGAGGGACAGACTGGCCACTGGAAGGACAGCAAGGTCCCCACCCATAATGCCAATGCTAATTGGGAGTGATTGATGCTGCCTCTCAATCCACCTCAACAAATCTCTATTCTAAATAGGGTGAGAGCAGGCTCTGCGAAGCATTTCAGCACTTGGAACCAGCAGCATCTCCTCTCCACTGCACATCTGGAGTCTGAGAGTGAAGGAAGCCCCAGGAACACCTGGAAGTCAGAGTGACAAAGCTAGCCCTAGATGTTGATTGCTCTTAAGCATCTCCTCCTTTTTCTCTTATTTCTTCTCTTTTACAGGATCTAAGTGGATAACATGCACTTTCATTTCCTAAAAGTACTTGTCCCCACAAAGCACACTGGGTGTCTCTACAAGGTGTGAAGATGCTCAGGATGTGGCAGTGATATGGATGGAGGGAGGTGATGCCTGGTCTTATCCCAAACTCTCTGGATACTGGTTCCTTTTAGAAAGAGGAGTCATTTCTTTTTTTTCTTGAAGTCAATCTGGATAAAAAATTCTCCTGTTCATTAATGAGCACCAATAAAAGGATTATAACGCCTCACACAGGGACTTCTCTCTAATTAGGACACCGAATGCTTTTCCTTCTGTAAGTACATACTTTCTTGAATGTGGCTTTTTTTCTCATTTGCATTTCTTTTATTGCTGAAATGTTCCAAGCTGCACAGGCTGGAAGCTGAGATTCAGGTGAACTCCCTCAGGATGATGAGATAACAAGGGGGGATAAGGTTCCTTTTCTTAATTGTTCCCTATTTTTTGCCAAGATGAGCTTTGAGGATGTCACACTTTGAACAGATCCCTGTGTCTCTGCTCTATGTCTTGCTGTTATGTGCAGCATCCAGTCTTTGAAACCATTTCTTTCTGATCTCTGTTATCAGCATGAGATACATGTAGGTGACTCCTCAAGGTAGTATATCCCCTTCTTATAATTATATATATATATATATAGCACTCTCATATTTGAAATGTGAAACATTTAATTAGCAAGAGGTGAGACTACGTCCCTTTTTTATTAGTTATAGAATTTACAAAATTAAATGGCATAGGTTTTTTTTGTAGGCATTCAGGTTCATACCTTGTATTTGTAGGTGAGCACCAGCAAAACTAACTATATAAAATAATAGTTAAATTCAAGAAAAAAGGGATATTCACTTGGGTATTTATAAGAAAAAAAGCTGTAAATTACTAGATAAATAATGGAAGATAGAAATAATAAAAATAATAATAATAAAAATAATGTGCAGTGCAAGAACCTTAAGGATAATGCTATAACTATATGAGCCAGTACACTTGTGTTTGCAGTACTTACTGTTTGAATGACTCCTCTACTGACCTCCTTAAGAGTCATTTATGGAAGCCTCTTGGCTGAAATACAGAACACAGTAATAACAATAAATCGTACTAGGATCCAGTGCAAATATAGGGGTGTAATATCCTTAAAGTCTTGTGCTGTGTTTTCAGCCCTTGTCACAGCGCTGACACTCCAGTTCTGATCGCCACCATAGGATGAGCGGACCGGGCACTCTGTAGTCATTAACATCTCCGCATCCAGCGAACGTCTACCTCTCTAGTTGTCCCTATTGCGAAGCGGCAGAGTGCTGTTCGGCTCCCCCTGGTGGACAAGTGAAGGAGGTACATCCTATATAAACAGCTGGTAGTGTGAGCTGTCAAGCAGAAGGGTTGTAAGTTAAAGCGCAAGGGGGTTTGCTTTGTGAATTGAGTACTGCCTGTTTCCCTTTACCTGGGGACCAATAAAGAAAGTGTTGCATACACACTAACTAGGTAACTAGTACTAATGTACCTGTTTAGCAAAGGGAGGATAAACCACATCAAGAAATAAATACAGTCTACATAGAAAAGTTTTATCAATGGCTAGGCAACATAAACAGCTGAGCATGTGTGTGTGTGTATAGTTATATATTTATAATATATATTAATATATATATATATACATACATACACATACAAGAATATATCTATTTATATACAGAAGGAAAGCACAATGCTGTCAGACAGACTAGAACAGTACATGTGTGATATTAAACTGAGTTTATTAAAAATATTTATGAAAAGATTACCAGTATGTGCCATTATGCCCTATATAGTGACTGTCTAATCCCATAGAATGGATATTACATGGCACAAATATTTTAATGCGAATCAGCACAGTATCATACAAAACATCTATGTTATTAACCTAGAGGTATCTGTAACCTAGAGGTATCTGTAATTCAGTAGCGCAAACTACCAACTAAATTACATTTAATTATATGTATCATTCGTTATCCGCATATATGGGACAACCACTTGAGCAAAATCTAGAATTCTAAACTCTGTTCCAATTACGCTAAGCCAACCACTGAAAAGCTGCAGTAAATGGATCAGGCTCAGTGGTCTGTTTTAAAGCAGCTAAGAGATTGTCAGATCAACTTTTCTTGGACTGCAACTCCTATTATCCTTAGTAAGTCCAAGCAACCACTAAAAAAGCACAGTTGGCCAGCCTTCACCATTTGTGCTCAGCCCCTCATGAAAATGCTTCATAGACCCAAACACGTTACATTATAGATATTTAGTTATCTCCAATAATTTGTCATTTTTTACTTAGCACAGTAAATTAAATGATTTCCATTTTTTTTTGTTCATCAACACACACTCTGTAGGCGAGCACATGGAAATGAATGTGAAGCTGTAAACTTATGGGTGACACATACTGTGAATATTTAGTAGTAGTGATCTCATTCTTGCACATATAAAAAGCAACCATTTTACAAATACAAGAAAATTCTGTTTCTATATGCCACCGAGATTACTATGAACCTGTGGCTTCTACTCAGAAATAATAAGGACTCCAGGCTACTGTGCTGAAATTTTTTAGGGTCACAGAGCATGCTGGGAGTTGTAGTCTGCAGGACATGGTATTCCAAATAATGCCAATCAATAATGGCGTATCAACCTGTGAAATGCTTTTTTTTAATAATTTTTTATTTTTTCTCTAGCAGTCGTAGAAATGATAAAAACATAAAATAAATAAAAATAATCTCTTAACCCCTTTGGGACCAGAAGTTGAAAAAGAATACTTTTGTCTCTAGAGGTTTTTTATTTTTTTAAACTCAAATATGGTGCCCCGAGAAGCCTTTAATAGAAATATTTCTACACTACCCCTATATATGCTAAAATCAGCTACTGGTGCTATTAAAAATAATTATTAATGTAAGAATGTTTGGGGGTACAAACAGCTATGTAAGTGTGTAAAATAATATATTACGACACCTTTCTACAAATTGGTTGAAAACACAAACACATTATAGCAGTCTTTAGTTTTTTGGGTTTTTTTTAGACCCTTAGTTTTCTGCAATGATTATGTCTTAAATCCCTATTTTTTTAGGTCAACGCATCATCAACAAAAATCCACATTTTTTCTTTTAACAATACAGTAAAATAGCAGATAATCCTCTCTTAAGGAAATCCTCCAATATAATTTTTACATACGATGCCCCGATGATATGTTAATTTCCAAATATTTTCACCGGAATTAAGTGCTGTTATTTCTACATTTATCTATTCATGAATAACTTGTGTCTTCGAAGAAAAAAAAAAAACTGATCTAACCAATTAGCAGTTAAATAGTGTTTAGATTTTATAGAAAATCAGCTTGTTTTTCTTTAGCACACATAGGATGAATTTTTAGGTTTTTTTTCCATGATATCCGACCACCAAAAGAGAAAAAGCGAATGAATTAGTCTTTGTCAATAATGTACAAGCGCAAACAATATTCTCCATATAATTAATATTTTTACATGGATTCATAAAGGGAAAACTGGGAATGTGACACTCTAAAGCTGACCTTAGCCATTGCGTTATCACAATAAAGGCACTCAATAAAATATCCATGTTCTGCGTTTGTTTTATAAGAGAGAAAAAAAAAAACAAGGTCAAGAATCTCTTCATTCCGAAGTCTATTATGACTCACACATTTCTGCTGTTGGTATAATGCATTATTATGGAGAAATAGCCAAGAAAATCCCACACACTCTAATTTCCCTTCATAATGTGGTTATCCGTGTGATCTGAGTCTTCTGTAATTTCATATACAAAAATGCTCTACTTATTTTAAAAGGGCACAGCGATATTGCCGTTATGATAATACCTTAATTTCATGGAAGCTTTTACTGTGATCAACCTTCAGTCCTCTAATTCAAATTTTGGAACTGATTATCCCCAGAGTGGATTTTAGATTAAAAATAATCAAAAGCTACAAAATTAAATATACGCATACAGACATCCGAATATATGCACATCTTTTTATATGTATGTACATATATGTTTTGTTACAACATATTCCCTGCTGTTAAAATTAGTTAACATTAACAAATATGGTAATTTTTAAATAATAAGAGATCAGGAAAATGAGTCCAAAAAATAAAATACCATGATTTTATGCAATGCATCCTGTTGCAGAAAAATTACTGCAACCAAATATATATATCCAAACTGATATATTGGAAATATTACTACATTTTTGCACAATATTGGGATTATTGTAGGATCCACGTTAACTAGTTCATCAGATGTAACAAGTTTCAAGGTCAATGAGATGTGGGAAGTGAATGTCTTCTTTTAAATCAAGACTTTAAGTTGATTTGAACAAACACGCTAACAGTGAGACTTGTGGAACTTAACTGAATCTCATATATCACCCGAAGTCCATAAATCTGTTTTTTTTTACAAGTCTTAGGGACGTAAAACACATTTTTTTTGTGTCTCAGGAGAGGCACCAAGTAGTTGTTAAATGATATGAATTTTGTATGCCTCTGATTTGACCAGCACTCACCGTTAATGGGTTTCAACCATAAAATATCTATTCTCCAAGGTGTACCTATCCTAGTACAGCCCTAAAATCTGGCACTTTCTTATATGTATTCTGTAGTGAATAAAAATATAAGAATCTGTGCAGCGCTATAAAAAGTCCTGATATTCATTACAATGGCGACGTGAGTAGTGGATGGTAGCATAAGAGTAATGCCAAATCATGCTACCCCTTGTCTCACTCCTTGTAAGAAGAATAATGTATTCACAATGAGGATGTGATACCTTGCTTATTTGCAAATCCATGGTGCGTTAGTTATGAGAGACATGGCAGCAGCAGCGAAGAATCCCCGACACTGAGATGTTACGTATGGCTAGTGGCTTATTATTAAACCGTAGTCGAACCCTAGCCTAACTCCAATCTACGAGGAGCAGCAATGAAATTAGGGTAACTGGACAATAATTTGCACATGTACCCCTGTACTAATTCTGGTGGGATTTTGGCTTTTGGCGGTTGTCCCTAGCTTTAAGAGAAATAAACATTTGTTTTACCATAACATTTGCAGATATTACCTTTTGCCTTCATATCATATTAGAAACATAGATTGCGATGGCAGGTAAGGACCATTAGGCCCATCTAGTCTGCCCATTTGTGTCCTGCTTCAAAGACTGAGACCTTAATCAGTCTCGTCCTAGATTCAGGATATGCCTATCCCACACATGCTTAAATTCCATTACTGTGTGAACTTGTACAATGTCTGCTGGGAGGCTCTTCCACTCATCTACCACCCTCTCAGTAAAGTAAAACCTCCTTGTCCTACTTACATTATTATTACTATTTACCTCAATACATTTTTTCTTTATCTTGTCCAATATTTTCACAAAGGTACACTCTTTATATTAAGTTAAAACAATCCAATTTCCTCCTTACAAAAATCAATTGAAAATTTGAATTAGTCCCTCTGTAAATATCATAACTTATAGTGCACATCACTCCACTCACAAGGAAGCCTCCAGCTGGCCCTAAATGCCAGTTGGTGAAACGTACCGGTAACGCCACATTCTATGTTACTTGGGCTATAAAGAAAAGTATGGTCCACATCTTCATTATCCGAAGCAGCGATCACGGCAACCATCTAAGCATTTTTCCCTTTTTGGAAATATTCTTATTAAGCAGGTCTATCTCTTGAGACATGGTATATTCTCCCTTTCGACTCTTTTTTTGTTTATTTGATACATTTTGGTTGGCTTAGCCGAGTGGATCCATCCACGTACCCTAAATAATTCAGCATTGCACCCAAGCCTGCTATGAGAACAGATGATTCCTCTTAAGGACCCAAATCCATCTGTCCTTTTTCCTCCCTCGGCATCCCTCTTATCTAGGAGCTCTGAGTGTCTGAATATATCCGTGTTCTACAGCCCTAAATGCCCCAAGTATATGGACAGCAGAAAACATGCTTAAATAAAATTCATTATTCTTCTAAATATCAGACTAAAATACATAAGTAGTTGTGAGTAGATAACAAAACTTCCCCTTATTGACTGCTTTAAATCTGTTCGATATGCCCACATTTGTTTTCGATTATGACTTATTTGGTGCTGTTTCAGTTGCCAGGCTATAGCTTGTAGATCACTAAAATAAAATACACATTGCTTTAGTTAAAACTCAGGTTGCCACGTTTCAAATTTGTTCTCCAACGAATGCAGCGTGACTTCTCTGTAATATAGTTTTAATGGCAAAAATAATTAAAATATTAATATGAGAGGGGGTTTGTTCAGGAGGCCAACAGAACATTAATAAAATATTGTAGAAATAATGCTTATTTGCGGTAATTGAACCACTCTAGATCACTAATAAAAACATCCCACAATTAACCATATTTCACGTACGCCAAAGCCAAATTTTATCAATGCCTTGTTATCCACGGATATAACAGACATGACTTTGCTTGTAAAATCTCTGAAAACAGTTATTCCGAGCAAATTTTCTAGTGATTTTTACAGAGACAATCAGTGCAAATTGCCAATTTCCTTTGGACCCGCGCCTGATTGAATTAATTTCTCCGGCTCGCAGGAAAACGAGCCTTTTAGCTAATTTAGGTTTCATTATTCTGCATGGAGAATCTGTTTAGACTCTGAAGTGGGTACTGTGAATGAGACCAATTTTCGTTTATTAATTGCTAGGCAGCTCGGATCTAATTTAGCATTTAATACCTCTCGCTGTGTCTCTTGGTGAATGCACAATGGAAGCCATATTTAATTTTTCTACGCAAATATTTCATACACGTCTTTTGGCTCTGCTGTGTTGCCTTACTATCTAGTACAAAAGAACTTGGAATCACAGTTCCCTGTTATTACTTTTTACAATTTTAATATAAAGGAAATCCTCAATGCTTAATCCTTTGTTTTCGGTGCATGATTAATTATAAAACTAACATTGCAAATATGTAAAATGACAAAGAGTATCTGTACACTAACCACAGAGAACCTATAGACTAATTTTTATTTTATAATTTTGTAGATCGGTCCATGAGAAAACGTAGCTTTGTAAAAATCCAGATTGCCCACAAACAATATAGTCTTATGGAGGGTTTCTGGGCCACAGGCCCCTTCTGTCTGATGCTATATATTGTGTATAAAATCTTAACTCAGGAACATATGTGACATAAGATCCTCCTTACTTGGTAGGTCCTGGAAAAGGCTCCACATTGTCCCCTGGATAACTGATGCCCGATTAATTGTGTCTATTGGAAGCACATTATGCCGAGGTCATGATTGTGTTAATATTGCAGTGTGTAATGGCAGTGGGCTTATTATTTACATTGATAATATAGAGGCTGCATAGTTTATATCTCCCCAATCATTTGAAGTGGTTTGATAAACCATCCTTTGGTCTCTGTTGTGATAACAATAACTATTTATACAATATACTCTAGCAATAATGGTACCCGCAACAGCCCTGTGTGTATCTGGGGTTAAACGTTTAATTGGATAACTCAACACGGTTTTCAGATGTGTCCCAGCGGAAATAAAATCCATTTATTAGCATTTTCCAGAAAAAAAATGACACCTAGTAATCCGCAAGTATATTCACAAGGCCTGTGACCCCGATGTCTTATCTGTAATGTACTCCTGGTCACTGCTTTTCTGTGTCAGCCGCACATCATTAAACACAGTCCAAGCCCATGCTGCTCAGACTGTCTGACACTCTAATACATTAGTAGTATCACTGATGCTAAAGGCAGATATTAATCATCTCTGTCTGCGGTGAAGCATACAGGCCCTACAGCGTCTCGTCTGCAGCTAGTGGTCTTCCCCAACACTTGTTTTGGCTATGGAACAAATGAGTGTTTCTAGCAAAGTCCTTAAGCCATGGTTATACCTCACATCTACAATATGTCCATCTAGTTTTGTAAAAGCAGCAAACCAGATGTCTTCAGACAAGCTACCCCTGAGGCCTGGTGAGCACTACCCCTGTTCTTCAGAAGCTGTACGCTTGGCTACACCAGGTTGAGTAGTCAACAAGTAACACTGCATAGATGATCTAGTCGGAATAAGCAATAGTGTCATTAGGTTACATTATTATAAATGTTATGGATACATGTCGCATTTATTCCTATTTTGTCCCTGCTTTCTGTGTTCAAACATCATGCCTAGATTTTTGGAACTTCCAAACCTTTCTATAACGTGATATAGGTCCGTGACCTAGCGCTTCACCAAGACGGTTTTATGAATGACTATAATGTGAATGTATGCATGGGTGTATAAAGTCATTGTTTTTTTTTATCAATTTAAGAGGGTCAGAGATGTAGATATAACATAAGGAAGTTTTATTTTACTCAGAGAATGTTAAATAAGTGGAAAAGCCTCAAAGCAGAAACAGTAGCAGTTGATACAGTGAGGGAATTTAAATATGAACACATATGGCTAAACCTGAATCTTAGAGGAGACATAAACGACTAATAATATTTAGGTCTTTAAAGCAGAAAAAAAAGGCATACTAGATGGGCCACATGGCACGTGGTACTGACAAACGCTAAAGGTATCATATCTTGTCAATGACGACAAATGATGTACCCTGTTCCTTTTAATTGTAGTTTAAGAATCAGTGTACAGAGTCAGCTACTTTGGTTTGATTTCTGGAGACAAGTGCTTTGCGACATTAATGTATTTGTTCAAACAGTTCCTGTAATGTAACACTGCTGAAAATAGTGATATTTTGTATTAATTTTTTAAACTTTTATTGTCTTTGTGTTCTCCCTGTCTTGTGTATTTTGTTTAGTAAATTATGTTTCTTTGGGCGTTTTTTTTCTAGGCTTAGGGAATCAATCAATAAGCGTTACTGAAATTAATGAGAAAAATAAAATGTTTAGGTATTAGAACTTGTTTGCAGAACTTGTCTTAGTTTGGATGTGAAAATTATACGTACCTAATATGATACATAAACATGAGATATTATGGTAGATAAGAGGAATGCTTTAATCTATAAATGGTTTCTTGTGCATGGCTTAAAAATCATGAGTACCCTTCAATGAATGATTAGCTGTCATCCTTATTGATAAGTTCCAACAAATGTCAGGCTATGTTCCTGTATAGAAAAACATTGATTTTTCAGACAATAAACTCCACCATGTATTTTCCTTCTTCTTTTTTTTAAAGGTGAAGAAGTCAAAAGCTAAAGGAAGATTGATAGCAAGTTTATCTTACTTCACCTGGAACTTCTGAACAAAAGCCCCATTTTGGTTTATCATCTGTGTAAAACAAACCGTACAACAATGGTACAACCATTTTGAGAACTATACCATCATTGGGCACAAAGAAGAAACACTGTAGGTAGAACATTTTAGATATAACAAACTGACCAGAACTTTGCACAATCTGCATAGTCTACAGGTAACTGTGACTTAGTTTGCGTGCTAACACCGTCCATGAATGAAGAATTGTAACATCCATGTCGAGTTATCTCAGTTTCAAACCAATGAGATACCAATCTTGAAATTCTAGGAAAGTATTAATGATGCTGGGCTTTCATCAGTCTCCTGAACTGTATAGTAAATACAGCACCTTGTTTATCCTTGGCCTGTAGAACTCAAACAACTTGGAAATACTCAATTGCTGAAGTGTCGTAACCAAGAAGGATTTCATGATGTACCTGCTCCTGATTCTCCATTTTCACACACTGTGGGTGACACTCTCCATAGCAATGCAACATGGTCACTATGATGTGTGTAAGACACTCACAAAGTCTGACGAGGGAATTGTTTGGGAATATATGGCTTGTCAGCCAGAATCTGTAGAAATGACTCAGTATCTCAAGGTAACACTTGATCCTCCAAACAGCACTTGTGGAGACCCTCCAGAGCCCTTCTGTGCCATGGTAAGTGTCATATTTAACTATGAAGATGCATTAGCAATAATTTCATATTTTCCATAATGTCAACAAATACTGTGGCATTAGCCAGTGCAGATGCAAGCAAATGCATATTAATGTAACGTTGGATGCCATGTGACAAAAGCCTTAGATAGATTAACTGGTAATTTGTCAGCAAAATGGCACAAGAAAGAGCAAATTCCAATGCCGCATGCGTATTATTACAAAAGACAATTGCATTGGTTCCTGTAATAATTAATCCACTGAATAGTTATTCAGTAGAATGACTTGAAGTACTCTGAGATATAGTATAGAACATGTAGAATTTTCCAACATTGCGATAAAAAAACTTTGAATCACGTCACGTTGAATCAGAGTAATAATCATACCAATATCGTCAATGAAACACAGATCTATAAAGCAGGAAATTCTCAGTATACAAGTAATGACTTGTTTACATTTTCAAAAGGAGACAGTCTGTGTCGTGGTACGCACGGAAATAATCTTATCTGCTGATCAGTTTGCTAACACCTTCATTAGGTTTTTGTATCCCTGGGGACTAACTCCATGCCAGATAAGGCTTACAGATTTTCATCCAATAATCCATACTTATGCACCTGCTCCATGCCAGGGATTTCTACCGAGAACTCTACATGTTGCATACAGGTTTTGAAAGGATGTATTTGTGATTTATTTTCTAGTTGCTAGTTAAATATTTTGATCCATTCTCAAAATTGAATGTACAAATCTATTCCTTATATTGGTGATAATGGAATTAGTTCTTACCGAAGGATGAGCTAAACGAACTGACATCCGGGAAAGTACTACAGGAAAGGCTCTACTTGCAAACTGGTTTGGTTGTCTGTAATATCATTTTAGAAACAAGTATTTTTTATATGATCCCAAAAAACCCTTGTATTCTTAAGTTCTGTTTCTGTAAGAATTATTTTAGTCTAAAACTTTTAGGACAACACGTCATTCTTCTACATTCTTCACATCTCTTTTTTTATACATGAAATAGCCATGCTACAAAGGAAGCGAAAGATCAGTATTCATCCTTTCAAGACTTTAGAACCTCTTTCAGGAAAAGATGGTATACCACTTCATCTTAAAATGTTGGCCAGATAAATGCCTTGGCGTTTATCATCTGTCTGATATATGTGGATTTTTTTTTCTTTTCTTCTTAATAGCTTTATAAAAATGTGAATAATGAGAGTTTGTGAAGCCTACTCAGCTTTGTAAATGATTGCCTTGAGTTTCTGTAATGCATTGTGGAAAACCATCAATAAGTCGCAGAATTTGTGAACAGCTGTATTGATTTAATTCAATTTTAGTATGCTGTAATACAAGAAAATCCACAGCAAATGTAATAAATAAAATTAATATAAGGTACATTCAAATTAGGTAGCATTTACCATATAAGTTGATTCCATCTACAAGAACCAGAGGATCATGTCAAAGGAACCATTGACATCTCCTCCATTGTGCGGAACACATCTCCTGAAATGAAAATAGCTGGGGGATGGGAAAAGGGGCCAATGGAAATGAGAGGATTCTGCGTTATGACATTTTAAGCTATTATCTGTATTAAAGTACATGTGTATTGGTTATAGTGATTACACATAATGTACGTAATTGTGACAAGTCCAATATAGCTATTTGAATGAACAGTCCTGCCCCAGCGGTGCTGGAAGGGGTGAACGGATGTGAATGTCCACTCTTACCTTCCTTCCAACCTTCTCACCCACATAAAAGAAATGCTTATCTATAACACATGCCTCAGAGGGTTATGGTTATATCAATCCAGCAATTAACTAAACATTTTCCGTAAATGCTCCCAGCTAAAAAAAGAAAATCATGTCCAAATTCTGGTTGATGCCTCATGAGCGCAAGCCGGTGCATTGCGTTCTTAATGCCCAAACACATTGTTTTTATAAGATCACAAAAGGGACAGCAAAGGAGGATGACTTCTCTGAAATATCCTTTAGTGTTCCAGAATTAATGGAATAAAAAAAAGAAGAAATTACATTTTTCCCCCCCAATTTTTTTGCCAAGTCTTCCAGAAAAAGAACTGATTAAAAGGTGTGCATATAATTTCATCTTTGTAGAATGTGCCTAATCCATACTCACCAACATTTCCTTCCTAGATCCCAGAGGGGGCCTTAAAGGATGGGACCACACACTATGCATGACCCTGCAGCATATAGGCTGTGTGTGTCTTAGACATACACAGTTAAAACGCAATGCTGCCTGTTCACAGTGTAATACACTATTGCATAGGCAGTAGTTTTATGCCAGGACAGACCCGAAGTTGACAGGACAGGACCCAAAAATGGACTGTCGCGGGAAACTCGGGACTGTTGGCAGATATGCTAATCCATAACTAGGCTATGTTACCCTAATAACTAATTCTCATTAATTATGCATGCACAGTTTATTATACTAACCAACAACACACTCAAAAACACAATTAAAATATAGCACTGCAATACCAGGTGCAAAATATTTCTTGCGCAAATCCCAATTTAATGGTAAATTAAATAAGTTCTAGTCAGACTGCACCCTGTGAATATAAATATAATAAGGTAGAAAAATGCCTATAGAAGTATGTAGGCTTTATTGGCAATGCAAAAATACATAAATAAAAAAAAAACATTTATATAGATAATACACAAAATGTAAAAAATTAGTATTTTTTCTTACTGGATCTAGCATAAGAAGAAGCATGTTCTATATACCACTACCAGGCTACCCAAGGGATGAGTTGGCGGGGGGGGGGGGGGATCAAAGTTTGATTTGCAATGCTCTATTTTTTTCTATGAGGAAAACTCACCTGGATCCTTTGCTTGGTAAGACCCCCAAGACTCTCGTACCACTCGTGAGTTAATTCCCCTTAAAGCAGTAGAGGATGCATTCAGAGCAACTAACGAAAATTATAACATATTCAATGCACAATGAATTCCCCGAGCCACTTCTCAATTTCCAAATATTTGCAGCAAACGAGGATTAATGAATTCCCCCATAACTAGTAACTGGTATGCATAAATTCTGTATGTTTTATAAATGCCATTCAATAATAAAATTATAACGTGCACTAGTAAAATTTGACTGTCTAGCTATAGTGTGACCATGTAGGTAGTATACATTTCATCGAAAGGACTACGATTATGTTTACAGCAGCCCGGCGCTGAATTACAATGATCTTTTTTGCATATTTATCATATCGGTCTTTATCTTCTGCTTTTTCTTTCTTAGTGCATGCCTACAATTTACTTACATGTGATCCTTTTTCATACAGATCTAGCTTTCTGCCTTTCCCCAGTATAGTTTGATACACGATGCATTCTAGCATCTCTAGGACCGTACAGCCGGGATGCTGGTGTCTTCCTCCTTACACAGTGCAGTTACGCTTGGTTAGAGAGCAGCTCTTAAGTCAGTGCTATCCATCACTGAAACATCTGTAAATTGTCTGCAGAGAAGTAACGAGCCATCCACAGTTGAAATCACTAAAAAGGTAAAGTGCCATTCTCTGGGTGCTTTGTCTTTTATACAGTATCAGTTAGCGTAGCATTTATTACAAACGTATCCATTCATAACGGAGCTGGAGACATGGCAGACAGCACACTCTCTCCTGCACTCTGATTGTTCCACACCACTGCAGCCATGACTACTTTATGTAGCGGCCAGACCCGGACTGACCATCAGGCACAACAGGCAAATGCCGACACTACCTCCTACCTACCCTTACCATATCATAAAAGTTTAGCTTTCGGCTACATACCTGGCTACTGGTCGTGATGTATTTACCGTAAACACTATCCTTGGCCTGACCCAGGGTGGTACCTCCAGCCACCATCTTCATCCTCACTCAGAATATTTTATAGGGTAAAATGGTTGGTTCGAGAAGAATAGAGATGTCACTTACAACTCACCCAGTGAGCAGCGGCACACCAGGGAGGCCGCACCACCGAAGAGCGGATCTGCCCCACGGCCACCCTAAGTCTGGGCCAAGTTGGCCTAGGACTGGATATCTTGCCTACATTGGGCATAACATCCCAAAGACAATGTAACGCAAAAGTTCAGTATTGGTAGCTACTATATTAACAGCTCCATATAACTTCCCAAACAACTATACTTGGATCTTCTGAAGAATGCTGGTCCAAGGGATCAGGGGCAGAGCTGTTCATGGCTAGCAGTGACTGGGAGGTAAAGGTGCGATGGCTCTCAATGGTGCTTATCACCCTTCCTTGGATGAAAATGCCCAGTCACTATTTCCACTAATACATTAATCATCTCGTGTATTTTAAATAAAACTAAACCTAAAAAAAGAAATAAGAAATTGAGTGACAATGATTACTTTTAAATCAGTTTTTTTTTAATACTCAAAAAAGAAAAATCGGACTTTTAAAATGGAATTTATGCAATTGGTTTTCTGAAAGAAAAAAAAAACCCACTGGGTGCTGACATTTTAGAAAAGATACCAGAATGTTTGTTTTGTGTTATCGCAAAATGAGAAGCCCCTAATGTGTTTGTCCGACCCCTGGAGAATGGTCATAATGTAACTAATCTGCAATGTATCTCTCATAAAAATAACTTATCTAGGTCTGACAGCCAAGACAGCTGGATATTCAATTACCAATAATGACACTGTTCTGTGAAAGCAGGAGATGCATTCTATCCCTGCTCTGACACATTGTCATTATGCATTATATTAGCAATTTTGGCACCGGTTGCTGAGATCATCTTATACGCAAGGAATACATGATAAATATGTGATATGTAAACATGCATACCTACCCCACAGAATATCAGATGAATGACTTTGCAAGAAACACTCCATGACCATGATCTAATATATAAGCCAGAGACCTGGCACTGAGACAATGATTTATGGTTTAAATCACCCCCTGACTTATTGACTTTAGAACAAAAAGGTGAGTAGGACTCACCGTGTGACGGCTCAAAAACTTGTACCTTTTGTCTTAGACAATCTCGCCTGCTAAAGACATCATTTCTTTTTTGTTGGATTGTAAATACTGGTGCGTTCCTTGAGGGTAGTATTGAGAAGTGTAGAAGAATTAGGACCTGGATTCAGAGATTACAGGTGCAGCATGGGCGACAGATTAAAGAAGAAGGTAATACATGGAACAGCTTCCCAGAAGACGTTGTAGATGCTAAAACAGTGAGGGAATTTATACTCACAAGGGGTAGGCACATGGCCGTCCTGAATCTAAGAGGAGACCAAGCAGTGATTAAGGTTTGAGTCTTTACATCATGAAAAATGGGAAGACTAGATGGGCCGAACGGTTCTTATCTACCGTCAAATTCTATGTTTCTGTGGGGTTTGTCTGTCCCGCATTACTGTTATAGGAGAAGCTGCAAAACTGTACGTCTGAGCCGTCCTTTAATCAGTCATGTGAAGCAGTCCGAAACCATTATTATAGCTGCTATTGTTATTGGAGAGGCGGAAGGCGGTTTTCAGCAGCCAGAGGGAGTGCTCCCTGACCCAGGTATCAGTAAGCTGAGCATTGGGAGGAAAAAATACTTTTACTCCATTTGTCTTTAGTCAGACACATACAAAAAGATACATTAGCTGTACATGCACATTTTATGTGTGTGGACAAAGTGTCAGCCACACACACACCACTGTCATCCACCAAGCTCACGCTATACCACACACTTACACTCTTGCTTTGCAGTAAACAAACTCTTAAGGTGCGCCATTTAGAGCAGCGGCTCGGAGGGAGACTGTGAACAGAAGGCTTTGTGTGATTCAGGGGCTGGAGTTGCTGAGCTAAGAGAAATTCAAACCCTTAAGTGCTGCTATATTCTTCTCCGCCAATCCAAACTAAATTAAGATATCTTCTGAGCCTGGTACATTGTTCCAGCAGAGACATAGTTACAGCAGAATCGTGCATTAATTAATGTTAATCTATTCTTGGGATAGTCGTGGCCCATTGTACTGCACTGCAGATATTGTTGGCACGTTATAAAGAGATGATAAGTTAGCGTTGCAGCAGAACGGTGATAACCAGAAAATGAGGAGCTTGAACTTCTTCGGCTGTTGTGTGAATATAGTTCAGCTTTATAGTGAAGATTACACACTTACAAAACCTATACACCCAGAGAACTGAGTGTTGCTGAGGAGCGAGTAAACTTCATTCATATGACAATCATTATGATAAGTGTTAAAAAAGTGAGTAAAAAAAAATAAAAAGGGGCTGCTTTACTTACCGTAGTGCCGATCAGTTGTCTCGCTGGTGCTGACTATAACATGCTGTTACAATGAGACAATGAGAAAACGAACATCACTAATGTTTTGTATAGACCGGACAGCGCTTATACATTTTATATCAAGTGCTTTGTACACTGTTTGGGGCTTTCTACCATCTTCTTTCTTTACTATGAACATGAATTGAACAGCCTACCATCAGAAGTGGTAGATGTTAATACAGTAAATAAATGTAATTGGGCATAAAACTATCCTGGTTCTTAGAGGAGACCAAGAACTAAGGAAGGTTTGAGTCTTTACAGCATGAAAAATGCGCAGACTAGGTGGGCCGAATGGTTCTTATCTGCCGCCAAATTCCATGTTTTAGAGTAGACGATTCACAAGTGGACTGACTTGTCCTATGAGTTTATGTTAGTATTTAAGAAATAAAAGATTTGCACATCTTCTTCACTAGACTTTGAGGGAAGAGCAGCAGGATCCGGCATTCATTGGCATGGAGGTATTGGTTATCCTGTAGATTTGAGGGGGAAAGTTTTGAGGAGCTGGGGAGGTGGGTTTAGCGGGATTATTTTCTTCCTCTAGTGAGTTCCTGTCCTGCCTGCCCTATATCGGTCTATGGTTTCAGCGGGGACCTAAGGTGGTTGTTTTAGTGGAGTCAGTTGTGTGTTGCGTGGTTATGATGGGTGTTATAGACCTTTTCCCATGGGCAACACTTTCAAACAGATTTTGCCAATTGCATATACCTACTACTGTAGATTATAGGTATAATACAAAATAACCTCACTGAAAGCTATATCTTCACATTGCATTAAACATGTTTCATCCACACTGCACTAAGGATTATACATACACACCATACTGCACTTTACACATACAATTTGCGCTGCAGGTTATTACCTACAGTATGCATTGCTGGTTATAGCTATAAAAAATTCTTACAGATTTCGTGTTTTAGCCTTAGGAGCTTGTTAAATATTCTATTTCATCTTTAAGAGACTGTTCAGGTTCTATCATCAATATTCAGCCTCTCATTAGTGCAAAGTGATTAACCTATTGATTATCAATAGTGCCTTATTAAGGCAAAATTATAGCCCTCTGAGTGGGGCAACTCAATGAGGCCTCTCTTCTCTCGTTAAAAATTAATACTTGCTATATATAGGACATACAAGTCATTTATCTGCAGAGCAGGAGTGAATGACTCTGTACAGTACATATTAACCTCTTCGCTGTTATAGGTCTAGCAATACATACTGTAAAGAAGCATGGCGGGACATGCGTGTCGAAAAATAGTTCAAAAAGTCTGCTTTTATAAAATAGGATTGAATGCTATAGTAGAGTGCAGTTATGAATAGATAAGACATCATTGAGCAAAATGTTTTTCAGATTAAAAATAAAAAGGTACTAGAAATCAATCTTATCTGTGTACCATACCTTTCAACGTTCCCGTTCTCATGGGACAGTCTCAGTTTTTGCTTTTGCAGGGAGTGGGCCACTTGGGTGGATCCTCTGGCCCAGAGAGGTGAAAAAAGCAATGGAGGGCTGTGCTGCTGCAACACAGACTTCCAACACAGCTCCCGCATTCACCCTCGCCACATTAGCATCGCAAGTGGGCGATCATGTCTTCCACCAACTTCTGGCCCAGTCCTGCCCTTCCTCCTGAAATGTTGGGGGGTATTGTGTACCATTTGAGAAGCAAGTACTGATTAAGCTTGAAGGCTTTATATCAGGAAAAATGAGCAGTCTTGATGGCCCGAATGGTCCTTATGTGCAGTCACATGTTTCTGTAGTGTCTAGAATTAGGATATTACTCCTCCCCATTGTTATATTTCCACTGTTGTTAAGTTTCCTAGTTTGGTTTAGGCAGCTTTTGTAAAGGCGGAAAAGAAAACATCAGAGCAGCAAATTTAAACATATCCTTGTTCTACCAAATTTTGCCTCAAAGTTTATGAAAGTTTAAGAAACAAAAAAGTGCAACCTTAAGGGTCATTACACCATGAAACTATATAAGATCAGTGTTGTTGTTTTTATCTTGTTCTAAACCAGTAAAATTGGTAAAATGGGATTATACCCATATGCAGTCTGTATAGGAGGGATGGCTTGAATCCTGAAACTTAGGGTTGCCTATCGGCCGTATTTTCAGGACCCATCTCACGTTTTCATGTTGCTTTCCTGCCTTAGGGATGCATAAACTTGATTATGTAATTGATTTCCTACTGTGGGTTTATATAGGCCACATAGTACAGGCATGTAGGGGCTCCTGTTTTTGAGAGCCCCGAACACATATTTTGGGGCCCATGTACAAGGGATACAAAGAATAATCTTATGTAAACTAAGTAATAATTTGTTCTTTAAAGATTCATAAAGGTTTAGAACTCTTCTAATGGGGGTTCCTTAGATCATTTGAGGCCCTAAGCAGTGGCTTAATCTGCTTATATGGTAGCATCAACTCGTAATGCAGGGAGACACTCTATAGGTGTTGGTCAAAAAGAAGTAAAAATGAAATGTGTTTTGGAAAGCATGGTTGAAATGGCAGCCCTCGCTGAACTTGATACTTCCATCCCTTTTGTGGTCCTATGTGTAGTTTTAAGAACTTACCAAAGCCAGAAAAAGATTTCTGCAGTAAGGAAGAGGGCCACCTTGTCAGAGTCTCACAAACAGTCGTCAATTACATTGGCACACGGCCCCATTAAGGAGGAGAAAGAGAAATTGCATCATTTTCATTTTAATGAGATGTCAGCTCTCCAGCGGGCTGCACTTTGAATATCAATGTTACTCCAGTACAGATTGGGGGCTAACGACCTCCGTCATTACTTTCCAGTTCCTTTCGTTTCTCTTGACAAATGCTGCTGAAATCCAGAGAAAACGCCAAGTGAGGAGGAGAAGATTCCTGCAGTCTTTCACCTGCTTTCCATCTGCATTATTCATTGGTCCCAGAACCTCATCTGCATGCACCCTAAGCTATAGAGACAGGCAAAATATTTAACATTGCTAAATATTTATAGAACAAGAATGTGGGATAGGCTAAGCCAGCTGATTAGTTCATCTAATTCCCTTTTCAGTAGTGATGTTAACCATAACCCGGTCTGATTTTTTTTATTATTATCTTTAATTTACACAGAGCTGTATACTTTAAATGGGGCAGTTAACACATACATAACAAATATACATTAATACAGATACATCAAGAGTTGAGAACCCTGTCCGTCTAGCCTTACGGTACTTTTACAAAAAGTTCCTGGCAGGAATGGTGTTTTTTTTGAGGGCCCCACTTGTGAGATTGAAGATACTTGTAAAATGTCTTAATTGCCTATGCTGATAAGCCAGTAAAACAGTCGAGTCTTGGAACTTTATGCTTATTTGACCTGATGCAGCATAGCCTGAACAAACAGCAAAACTTGGAAATTATTGTTCTCCCCTTTGATTTCATAGAATTATTTGGCTTTGCAGTAGCCATCATTGGACACCTTACCCTAGAGATCGTGGTCATTGAGACCAAGGACCAGCAGAATGCTGTGTCATCTTACAGCTCCTTTCCACCAGCCCACAAACAGTGAGGGTTCAAGTATGCAGAGAGCTTCTGGGAGTGAGATTTCTGTTAATATTTTAGTGAATGTGTTTGGCAAATCGCAGCATTATGAAGGTGCTTTCTTTATGTATATATAGTACAGCCATCAAATTAACTGAAGAAGTAGATAGTCTAACTTTATAGCCACTCACACCAACTTGAGCAGTAATGTGAAATTCAAGATTAACTACTTCATCAAGTAGCACAGTTGGGAGTAGATGTAACTTATATCTGCAGGATCAAGTCCACAGGGCATGGTAGTATTAAAACGGCAATTGTAACAGTTTCAGTATACATCTTTTAACAAGCATTCCTCCTAGAATCCACATACTCCTCCGTTGTAGTATACAAATGTATGTTTATTTCAAGCCATTAAGTTGCCCTGAAAATAGCATTTTGCGTACCAAAACCAGTCGGTGTATGCTTGATTGGAAATATGTTGTGTTGATATTGTATAATGCCTGCTGAATATTGTTTTTAATGGCTTGAAATTAACATAACTTTTTAACGGAGGAGTACGTGGATTCTAGGAGGTATACTTGTTAAAGGATATATGCTTAAAGTGTTTAGTACTACCACATCCTGTGGATATAATTATCATTGGAAGAAAGAACTTGATCTGGCAGATATGTGAAATCAAGTCCTACTTGATATAGTAGTGTATTTTGTACTACCTTCAAGAGAATTAACAAAGAGGTTAAGCGTATGATGAAGGGATGTTTATGTAAGGGTTAATGGTTGTAGAAATGGTTAATGGAAATGTATGGTTTTTAGTTTTGTACAAAGCAAAACAGAAGCTTCGTACAAATCCTTGGTGTAGGGGTAGAATATTTTATGAATCCTGCTAGCCCTTTTCAGTGACTTGAATTTGCGTATTGTGCCTGGCAATCAGTCCTGTGCTCCTTATGGCACCATGAAGAGTGAGGGTCTCCCAGTGGAGGAACAGACGTAAGCATGATCTTTTAAATTCTTAATGGTTTCATTTGTGTGTTCTGATTTGGTTAAGAAAAACTATATGAATTAATCAACTGTGTAAAATCATAATTGCTCCTAAGACCTGTTAGCCTGTTTGTCCACGCAAGTCAAGTCTCAGGTATGCTCCACCATTCACTATGTTCTACCAATCTTTGAGCATGTACCGCTGAGTTCATGCCTAAGATGTACCTGTAGATACACGTTTTGACCCAGAGGGTCTCAGTCAAGGGTTGACAAAGAGCTTCTGGTTTGAAACATTGTCTGAATCTTCGTCAAGAAAAGGTCAAGACACAACATGAAATTGCTGAGTTTCTTCCGATGATCATATGTGATCTGCCTACAATGGCTATTTTTAATTACATAGGACGGTGTGTTAGTAGTAAAGCAGCTAGAGGCTCCTCTTGTAATTATGTGATTCGGTGCTGATAGGATGCTGTTTTTAATTAATTATGCATCGGTATAAATTGATCTGGGCATATATTCTATTTTTTAAAATCCACATTAAACATCCAATGTTAATGTATACACTTAATATTTAAAAAAATATATATTTTAAAATATAGCTTTACATGTTTAGTAAAGCTTTGTATTTATACACAGCACCCAAGAGAAGGATCAGATTTTTAAAAAGTGGAAAAATATTGCTTCCTTTATCAATTTCCCGTTAAAACATTTTCCAAAAGGCTTTGCTTGAGAACCGGAGTTGACAGTTAGACGTATCCTTGGAGAAAGATCCAGGACAGAAATCGATAGTAGCAAATGATGTATTGCATCTGTTATTGGAGAAGAAATGAGCATCTCAGATGTCGGGAAATACACGCAGCCTTGGTCAAGTCAAAGTATAATGATTGTCTTTAGATGCAAATTAAAGAATCATTTACAACTAATTTTGTTTTCCCCTATTTGCACTAACCTTTAGCATGAAGGAAAAAATAATCTGAAAAAAATATTCTTGTAATGTTGTTGTTTGCCCCCCCCCCGACTTCCGAGACAAACAGAATTTGATGGCAACCATTTGGCCCATCTAGTCAGCCCATTTTTGCTGATGTGATGACTTAGACCTTAATCAGTCCTTGGTCTAGTCTTAGATTCAAGATAACTTTATGCCTGTCCCACAAATGTTTAAATTCCCTTATTCTACAGTGAAACCTTCTTAAATTACATCTAAGCATCTGACCCTCCAATTTTAGATTACAACATTTTGTTCTAAGATTTCTTTGAAAATAAACTTCTCTCCTATATTATGTTAAACCCCTTTATGTATTTAAACGTTTCTGCCATATCACCTCTCTCTCTCTCTCTTCTTTTCTCCAAGCTATACATACTGAGATCTTTTAGTGATAAACAAGTAATGACAATTCAAAGATAAGGGGATTTGTTTGTACAAGCGTTTGTTGAGAGCAGTGAAATTACGTGAAAAGAGCAAGTAAAACAGGCCTGTTTCCTCCATCACATGGAAATTACAGGTTGGAGTATACAGTATATATACTGAATATCAAAAGCATGCCTCCCAACATTTATCATGGAACAGTCATGATTTCCATGCACTGTCCCAGGTAGTTGCCACATTGTCACACTTTTGCAGTATAGACCTTCATTGTAGCTATGACATGGTCACCTCATGTCGCTAGTTAGGTGTGATGATTTGGACACTTAAAATAACGAGGGGTATGCTAAAGGAAATTGAAGGAAGAGATGCTGTACCCCACATTAACTTGTGGAAGTTAATCCCATTCCATACATCAAGTCTCCAATACCTACACATGTCCAATGTGGCCCAAGGCAGGAACCATCAGGCTATTCAGCTTCAGGCAAAGGCTATCTTGACAAGGAGACACAGAAGCTATTTTCCTCAATCGGTGAAATACAAGTAGGATGTTCCTGGTTAAAAAAAAAAAGAAATACAAGGAAATGGGAGAAAAAAAACTTGCCACCTCCTAAAAAAGTGTAGAAATGTGTATACATATGTGGCTTGTGCATACAAGGTATTCACAAGGAGTCTACACAGAGACACGAGCGGTGGGTGCGTGTGGAGTAAAATAAATATAATGTATCTTGGCGCTTCAGGTTCAATTAGCAATTCTTGAAGGGGGTGTTGGATGAACCCAGTGGTGTCACCCAACACTGCACACTCAGCATGCTGTCAGCGTGGAAACAAATACAATTTATATTCATTACGCACCTCCTGTTCAAACCGGATTGAGTAAAGACACTGTTATCCAGAAAAAAAAAATACATTTTTAACATACAGAATGTGACAAAGCAACTTCTAATGACAACTCTCCATTGTGTGGTTCTCAGTGTACTGTATATGCATGAAATAAAAAAAATCCTTTACTTAAGGGTTTTTATTCAAACACTTTGGGGGAAAACCTTAACCCAATGTTTAACTCAACCCGACGCATTAGGAACTGGTTCCTGCAAGTTGGAAGACATAAGAGGCTGAAGTGTTTTTTTTTGTCTTCTGCCCTTCTGATTCCTGCTAAACAGACAGATATCTGTGACTCCAGATGTTTCATTTCTTGGTTTGGGGAACCTGGCTGGGGTCTGGCACGTGCCCCACCATGGTCAGCTTGTCCACACTATTTTGCACTAAATTTTATAAATTCTCTTTTAGAACAAATGTTAAAAGCTTGTTCATTCTGTTTTTAAGTTTCCATACGGTGTTTACTATTTTGAATCAATCAAGCTGTATGCTATATTAAGCAAAACGCTAAGTTTGCTTCAAACCCTTGTTTAGCTCACAAAAAGTGTCAAGTTTCTGACTACATGAATATCTAATACACACACACACCACACATGATTAATAGTTCTTCAATGAAATGGTAGAATTGCCCAAAATATCTTAAAAATATTTGTAGTAATAGTAATTAGTGATAGTTTCCAGTTTGGAAAAATGCAGCCTTTACATGGCTGCAAATACCATAACCATACCATAATAGCATGTTGGTATACAAGGCAACAAGTTTACCAATTTTTAGATAGACAGTTACATAAAAGTAGAAGGAAGATTGAGTTATGATTATTAGTGCTTTAAGTAACACGGCACAATGTTTACATACATAAAAGGCATAATTACCTGTGGAAAGCAGTTTTTGTTCCCTGTAATTTGGTGTAACTAAAACACAAGCACTTACAAGATAAGAACATAGTAATTAAATGCGTCAGGAGCTTGATTTTTAAATAAATATGTAGCTGGCGAATTCATTAGGGAGCAATTAGTAACACTTATTTGAAAAACACTGTGCAGGAAGGAAAACGCAATGGTAAAAATCACAAATTTCATTGACCAGTACGGGCAAGGAAGAGAACAGAATTTGTAGAGATTTAAGTGTGTGACTTTGCACTTGCAAGGGATTCAAAATTGCTAAAACTGTATGATAACCCATACCTTCTAAGCTTTAGAAATCATATTATATTTGTGTTGGCGGAAAAGTTAGGTGCACCGGGCTAGGGACTATTTTCACAGCGGCAGCATCCTGATGTTGGTGGAGGACTGGCACCACAGCACACAAACAGGCATTGGGAAATAGAACTCACATGCTCCCCTAGTGGTGTAATTCAGAATTAAAAATAGTGGTGCCAATACTGTGCCACACTTAAGGTAGGTTAATGTGCCAGTGCGTGTGGAACGAGAGAGTCAGAATAGATCTACTGAGTGTTTGTTATAGAAACAGTCTGAAAAACAGAAGGAATTTAAGGAGTCTTTCAAATTTATACATGAATGTTCCTTATATAGTTGCCATGTAAAGTCCATAACTGGGAACTTCACAGGGTAGGTTACCCAGAGCACTGCCTCTTGTGAAGGAGCATATCTAGCCCCAAACGTCCTTCACAGAAAGCAGAAACTTACCAAGAGAAGAAGGACTCTCCCCCGGAGACTCCGGGTCAAACCATAAGAGTTACCAGCATACCCAGGAACTCTCGAGGTGAAGTGCTACTACTGAGGGTCTCAGAGTCTCTCTGTGGGATGCCAGGTACCAGATTTTTTTTAAAAAGTCAGGTGCTGAAATACAACTCAAAAGGTAAAAGCGACAGCTTCAAGTATAACCTTTTACCAAATGCAGTTAACATCAAACCTTATGGTGTAAATTTCAAGTCAAATTCAAATGTGATTTTCTTGTCACTTGAGAAATTCTCACATGAAGCAGATAGAAAAGGGTGCAGAATAAATGTATTCCAAGGCTGGGGGATGAGTCCTCATATGATATACAGTAAAATATTTATGTTTCGAAGCTCTAAGAGGCCCGCTTATAAAAGCAATTTAAGAATCAGTTGTGAGTGAGATGTTAAACAGGATTTGTTCTTATTTATGAAATGAAATCTACCAAGTGTTTGCATTTACAATACTTGAATGCATTCCTTGCAAAATCGATTTGACTGTTAATTTTATTTTCCAAAAGTTTGCTTTCTGTCTGGGTCAGGTTGTTCTATTAAATAGCCTTGAGTGACATGTTTCAAGTATGTATGATCTGTTGTGTCTAGAACGGCAAGAGCCTGAGAATATGCCAATCAATAGCAATGTTATCATCACTCGAGATCAAATACAGAGATTCCCCGGCTCCCGGTTCCTAATGACATTTACTCCTTTGATGAATTGATAATGTTCTTCTCGTCGAGGTGTCTCTGGGTGATCCTTGCTGTTCTGCCGATATAACACCTACTGCTGTCTGAAACAAAGTTTGATGCCAAAAAAAGAATCACTACGGCTCTCACCATCCCCTCTTATTCCTAAAACTGTGGGGCAGAACCAATTTCCTGTTCCCGCTACTTTAATATTCCAAAGAACCTTCCATCCGTCTTTAATGACTGCTGAATAAAAGAGGACATTTATCAAAAATGCTTTAAATCTCCTAGGCTCCTAAATTATAGCATAACCATTAGCAGCTTATTTAGAGAAATTGAAATCACAGCACATGTGTACTTTCTATAAGCAGAGTATTTAGGGGACTCAGACAGCAAAATATAGGACAGTGACAGGGTTCCCTGCACATAGTCATCATGCACCTCATAATCCAATATGGCAATGAGTCCACTCAGGGCCGGCCCCCCTTCTCATTATCTACCCTATCCCCCCCCTTTGTACATCACTTTTCTCTGCAACGGTGCGCGCTGCTTTATTGCTGAGTGCCGGAAATGATGCCATATTCATTCCGGACTCAGCATTACAAGTCGGCACCGAGTGGGTACTGACAACTTGATAAGCAAAAACCACTCGGCGCCCCTCTCTCTCCTCCGCTTTGGGCGGCAAAGTGCCGCCTCTTCAATAGTGCCGCCTGGGGCAATTGCCCCACTTTGCTCCATAGCAGGGCCGGCCCTGAGTACACTGCCTGCATCTAAAGCAATCATACAGTACCTCTACAGATCTGCCTCCTAGTGGTAGTAACATCATTTTGTTAATGATAAATAGTAAGAAAAATAAATTGTTTTAATGAGCTGTTGGGTTCTCATATGTCAATATGCGTCATAGCAGAAGCAGCTGGGAATTTACTAAAATAAAACATGCAACATGTTTAAAAATATTACAGATAATAATAATATAGTCCAACATATTGGAATTACAATCCCGATGCCTGGAGGTTTGAGGCAATCCAATCACAAAAAATAATTGGGAAAACAGGGTGGGTGGCATGCCAACAACTGTCAGGGTTGATGTGGGAGCGTTGGAGCAGGGAACCTCTATCTAGAGCCACCTAGATAGAGGTGGAAGCACAAGGTGTAGACAACGGTTGGAACATTAGTCAGTGACTTCGGCCTACCACGCAATTGCAGGACACACAGCACTACCTTACTCCGTGGCTCCAGTCTACCCCACGATAGCTTATATGCTGCTGGGCCAGAGGAGCCTGACAACTGCACATAGGCAGAGGCGGGTGACATGCAAATGGACCTGTACGATTTTTTATATAGCTATGCATTCCTGCTTCTTAATGGTCCCCTTCAAAAATAGCTACCGTACTCTAATGCTTAATGTGTCATAGTGGATAAAGGATTCTTTGAATATTATTGTTAAATGTCTTTAGGGCAGGTTAAACAGTGATCTTTGGCTTCTACACCAATCTCCCTATTCTACATAAATTTCTGTTGTTCTGGAGCTTTTGTTTAAAGTCTAATAAAAGCTCTGCATGAATGTATTACTGAGCACTACAAGTAGAAGTTACCCTCCCAGTGAAGGAGGATTCTGACTGGCTGGGTTCACCATGCAGAGAAAGGCTTGATAAGAGCCCATAGGTAGGCAGAGTATATGTCAATGCTGAGCCAAATTACCCATGCAATAAGCTACCATAAACCGAATCTAGTCCAGTGCAGATCAATCTATGGATACCTTTGTAACACCAAACCAACCAAAATGTTTGGTTTGAGTTTGACTTGACCTGGCCTGACCGCACCAACCTTATAGCAGCTCTGTAAGAAACTATAAAAGTACCCACATTTTTTCAATGGACTGCATTTGGTGCATTTAACCCTCTCAGTAGCAACAACATATAACACTTCGGTGAAAAAAAACAGGAAAGTAATGGCCCCCTCTCTCTGTAGTGTAGGAATGCTGGGGGCAGCTCCTGAAGCTACCTGCTGTCATCTTCCTCCTGGCGGAAGCCTCATAACCATACCTGGGAACTCTCCGGTTTTTGCCCAGAGACTCTGGGAGAAGCTCCAGTTCTCAAGGCAAACACTCAAATCCTCTGGGTCTAACACACCCAACTCCCCGTCCATTTCCCTTCCAAATGAGAGCATTTCCTGCCAACGTCGGCAGGTAGTCATGGCCATGACCCCTAAGGGTAGGCTCTGGGTAGCCAGAGCCCAAAAGTTCCCAGGTATGCTCATAACAATGACAGGTCGGTCAGAAGCTTCTCTAACCAACTGGCCTTTCATGAGGAAAAACATACGCCATGCCCTAGCACTGGAAGGGTAACATATATCTTATATCTTTTTCATTCATACTATCTAAACTTGCTATTTACTTACCCTTTCTTTTCTCGAACACTGTGTTTTAAAACCCTCTTCACCCTAAATGAAGGTTATTATGCAGTATTTCCACGCATATTCTTAATTTCACTGCTCTTTGCTTTTTATGTTTCCACGCGCATTTTAAGAAATGTCAAGCAACACTCTCAGTGCCCATGATTCATCTAAAAGTACGATTAATTTAGCATAAATGGGTGCCCTTGTTTTCACGTGAGCACCAGTTTGCAGGAAATATTAATGTTCAGACCTTTATAGGATCTACTGAAATATTTATCAACTGTAAATTACAAAAAAAAAAAGGCAGCACATGTGCTAATTAGCAGATGCAGCAATATTCTGGGACTTGTCACAACAGATCACAATGATTTTGAAGCTGTTTACGAGGCTTTCCAAATGGTTGTTCAGAAGAAACATTTTTGCAATCAACGTGGATTTAACCTTTATGCTAACAGGTAGGAGACAGATTCTTACACAAAGCTGGTTATGTGATTAATATAATTTTTTATGAATGAGTTCACTTCAAAACTGTACAATGAACAGCTTGAATGATAATGTTACATCAGGAGCCATACATTTAATGAAGATACTCAACACTGAAGAAGTTCTGGGACACAATTGTAGCTGCCTAAACCGACGTAGGTTTCCTGTTAATTAAAAATGGAAAGCTTTTCATAATTTTCTAATTTGCAGATGAGACAAGAAGTGGACCCGACTGCCTAATTTGTCACCATCTATGTTTTTTTAAAAAAGTTGTCATAGGTGGGACACCACTGGGCAGGTCATAGATAGGACTATCTATAGAGATAAGACCAACCCCAGCGTCAAGAGTGTTGTAGCAGAAGGCTTCTTGCTCGATAGGGAACATCAGATTGCTACAGTGTTAAGGGTCCATCCCGTTCTGTTTCCCCTTGTGTTTCTATAAGTAATGTTTTTATCTAAATCTTTCTGACGGGGTCAGACCAGGAGCATATGTTGAAGCCCACTGGATCCAATGCAATTTATCCTGGGGTTTAGATTAATTATTGCGTTTTTGCAGGAGGTTTGTTAAGTGGTTGTTTGATTGCGCTTGTAAAGATTCATTACTTGTTCACATGCCTTGTGGTTTTGTATGTGAGAGATAAGGGGGAGGAGAAGGAGGAGACAGAATTGTCTTCGGATGGATTATCCCAACAAGTCCAACAGCTTTAAAAGCATTTGATTCTAATCGGAATTGACCAGGGAAGGATACACTTTTAATATGTATATAATCATTTTCTTATAAATACTTACAATATCGAATTAACAATTGGAAATGCAAAACATAGTTATAATTGTATTTTGCTTAATGACTGAGAGTAGTTATTTTTTTTAAATATTATAATTAGGATAGCCGTATGCCTATCCTATGTATGTTTAACCCCTTCAGGACCAGAGCTGCATTATTACTCAAGACCAGAGCAATATTTCTGTTTTTACTATGTCAAAATCCTCTTTGTATGCAATGTCCCTCAGTTAGAGCGCTGTAGTTCTGCCAGCTCAAGGCCATACATTTTGGACAGAGCTGTCAGAGGGGTGAGCAGATGGTCATACTCTACAGGTGTAAAATGACCTATGGAGTATTTAATGGGACCTAAAGAACCATTTTTTGTGACTTACCCTGTAAATTATTAGTCCTTAAGGAATTAAATTACCTGACAGGCAGCTGTGGGAGGAATATGAGGAATAATTACGGTAAATAGGGATGCTTTGTGTTTACAGTATATATGCGTTACCATTTTACATCCCAGATATATATATGGTTCATGCAACACCGTTCAACAAATCAACCCTATAATCTACATTTTGCAGCCTTGTCTACATCTAGTCTCAGAGGTTCAGTATTCAAGATACCGTAAACGTAATATCTAGGTGCTGAGGCGTTGAACAAATCTGGACGGATGCCAATAAGGGTGACATTTGGTGGTTAGCAACAGCAGATGAATGATCTGCATCAGCGGGCCTAGAAACATCTGCTGCTTTGCCCACTCGAGATTAAAGAATGTTGTATAGATGCCAGTGAGAGGTTTTTGAAGGATGTTTCTGCTTATAGGGTCTTAAGAGAATTCACAATGCTCCTCACAATGTGTGGTTGTTTTCTGAGAAGGGACAGGGTTCCCATACTAGAAGCACAACCTACAGCACACTTGTGTGACATTATAAGCTTCATTCTGATCCCAAAAAGAAAACTGTGCTACAGAGAAAAGGAAGTAATGGGTACCTTAGCGTATACTTTACAGAATCCCCTGCCAAATAGCCCCAAAAGGTTAACAAATGTTATTGTATAACGTTTAGCTGGGACAAGAGGGTCCCAATGATTGAGTCAAAAAGAACAAAAGGTATTCAATCTGATATATATATATATATATATATATATATTCATTCATTCATTCATTAAGCCGGGAGAATACAGTAATAGTAACATTAAGATTAGCAATATGGTGAACAAACACACAGGTCCACAATGAGAATAGCGCCCTGCTCTTGGCGCTTTACTATGTATTAAATATCAGATTGTCAGTGTATTTGTGAAATTTACCATTTTTTAAGTTATTTACCAAGCATTAAAATGTTTCTTTTATTCTTAATCTTTCTTTTGACGCCCATCATCACCACACACACACATTCAGACTTGCCACAATAGGGTACAAAATGGAAAGCACAGTTGCATACGTGATTGAAATTCTTACTCTGCATCTCATTCAGAACCTACCCTGTAATTTTGTTTCTTAACCAACTATTGGAAAGAAAGGCTGATTAGACTGCAGCACCGCGTTATCGACACAGGTTATCGGTAAGTCTATTCCCATTGCCTCTCTGCTGGTTGATCAGATGTAGAAAGACAAGGTGTGTATTTTGGGAATCTCAGCTTGATGGATTCCAGAAATAGAAGCAGATACGTCTGTATCATATAATTTGCAGTCATTGCCTCAAGGACTTTGGTTCTGCCACTAAAATTACTCAGTTTAGACCCTGTTGAGAAGTATAGATGCAGCAAGCCCTTAATATATTTCTCTCCTTTCACAGTACGAAGTTCTTCTCTTACTTTCACCTTGTAAAGGACAACAAGATTTTATCCAGAAAGGGCTTCCAAATTGTATATAGTTAAAACTGTAATCTTAGAGCAAAAAGAAGCCATGCATATGGGGGCAGGGGGGTGCTATGTATAAAAACTCATTAATAAATAGGCATCATTAACAGCTGTCAGGCTATACCAACCAAAAAATGTACATCTGTGACATAATGAAGACTATTTGGAACAGTAACAGGGGAAAGGGGAGGATAAGGGAGAATTCTGTAAAGATAAAATAGAACCAAGTAGAGAAATCGAATCCTGGACTGGCCATCTGGCAAATAAGGCAAACTCAAGATGGTGGCCAATGGACACTGTACAATTTCCTATTGCCACCCGGGCGTCAGATCCAGTTCTTAAATGTGTGGCTACCACCAGGATGTACAAGGGCCGGACTGGCGATGGCCATTTGCCCACTGGACATTTGCCTGGTGAGCCAGGCGGCCAGTCCAGGTGTTGGCCGCACATTTTAGGTAGTAGTGATATAGTGTAAGTTGCTTATTTCCTGACTCCATATTAGTCTATGTAGTGATGCTCCTCCTAAGAAACTGATATAAACATTACAGTTATGGATTTAACATAATAACGATAAAACTATATTTCCACTCAAAACAAAACATACCATCTATAGATCAATTTAACCATTTAGTGGGCCGCAAGAGAACTGCCCTAAGAGATGTAAAGAGCAGAGGCAGCTTATTGAGCAACATGAGAGTACGCCTTGGCAAAGGGACAGGATATAGCTATATACTATTAGTCCTTTTGGCAGCCACAGAGTTAAAAAACATTCTTTTAGTTTAACCCCCAGGATGCCGCATATTCTCTAGCAGAATCCTGTCTGTCAGCTCAGGGCTCATTTTGCCATTTGATTTTTCTCACCTTATAAATATTTAACATCGCCTGCTCAAGTGAGGTCGCATTTAAAACAAAACTACAGCTCAGGAGCAGCAGGGCAAGCGTGCGCTATCTTCAATAAAACAGAACGAACGTCCAATACGCCTGCAGCAAAACGTAATTAAAAGAAGACAACGGTAATTGGGATATTTGTTGTGACAGCAACTCCGAAATGGATTGTCTTATTAATGGTAAAATATTAGCAATTACCAGTCAAACACAGAAATGTACTCAGAGAATGTCTGCTTCTGCCATAAGGAGTCATAATAAAGTATCTTTATAGAGTCGTTACAGTGGTATTACTCCTAGCAAGGGAGTCCGCAGGATTTTTTTTCAGGAGGGGCAAAATATCCTCCCCACCGTTCCCCTCTCCCATCCATCTTCTTATCCAATTGTATACTTTGATTATGTTTTTTAGGAACTAAACTATTCTGGTAAATATAAACTGACTGCAAGACAATATATGAATTTACCATGGTGGTACAGAGGCCGCCATGAAAATGTTAGAAAACATATAGGTACTTACACTACTCGCTGTCTTGAGCTTCTGCTGTGGCAATAACTTGTGCTAATATCAGTTAGGTACTGTCACGGTAACTCCCTGAGACTGAGGACGTATGGGAGTAGGTTTGAGTTTGGGAGGGGGCCATGGCAGATTTATAGAGAAGCTCCTTTGTCAGCTTCCCATTCCCCTTTAAGTCACCCTGTGCATATGGGGGCACATGGTGACCAGGAAACCCAGTCTGCCCAATCCAGACTATGAGGGCTCAACGTACCTGACCGGAACAAACTAAGAAACTCTACAGAACTGCCAAGCTTTTAGGACCTTTGCCTTTGTGTGTTAGTTAATTCTTGCAACAGGTTTATTTTCACTACAATGTCCTAATCACTATTTCCCGCTCCCTGTAATTCTTGTTCTACCAGCTGGCAGCATTGGGAATTGCGGAACACCAGAATTTACCCCTGACCGGAGAACAGCAGTATTCCCCTTGAACTTTTGGGCAGATTGCGAATCAGCTGTGGGTGCCAGGCAGATGTCTTTACTCTGGGTGGGATAGAGGGAGTGGAGGATATTGTATTTCAACTATGTATAAATGTGTGCCCTATAACGAAGCAGTCTTGTTTTCACCTTTAATCAAGTGTTGACTGATGTTTGGATGGGGAACTATATATCAGTAAACAATGCAAAATGGCGAGACTTTGGCGGAGATACTCAGATCAAGAATTGGAGCTCCGCCATGGGTACGCAGTGGGTTTAGACATTGAATCAGAACATGTTGGGCAGTGATTATAAGATGAGATTAAATATTTCAGCAGTTAGCAATTGTATTTGTGCCTGGGAGTTGAATTGCTTTCTTGTAAGAATGATTTTAGTACAGAAAGGGCCGGCCCAAGACATTGTGCTGCCTGGGTCTCCGAATGAAATGCTGCCCCCCACACACGCTACGTCGCCATCCACATCTATTATGTCATATGTCACATTCTCATTCACACTCCCTCACATGCTCATTACACATACAAACTTCTATTGTGCTGAGGCACTAACCCTACATTACACGTATATCATGTGGTGTCTCATGCATACGCGCGCACACACACACACGCACACATGCACACACATACTGCAGTCTGTATTACACATATTCACTCACTTCTATAACAAGCGCACACACCTCAGTCTGTGCTACAAATTGTCCTGTCAGCAAAACACGTGCACAGTTTGCTTCATAAGCCATTCCTTGTTTCAGGAAACATGTAGGCACGTATTCCTGTGTTTTAACATTGCCTTTTATTACAGATAAACTTTGCTTGCTTTGCTACGCTGAGATGTGGACCGTTGTTTATATATACAAACATTAATCGCCCCAGCATATAAGGGTTAAATCTTCTCCTAATGACATAAAACAGAGACACAAGACTCACAGAAAGAATATTCTAGTTCATGGAAATACCTAGAGATACTGCTTCAATCGCTGTCCAGATTTGAAGCGTCTCTTTATTGGGGGAGAACTGGGAAATTAAACTGCAAATCAGAGGGCTGGGATTCATCTCACAACCAGGATCCTTATTAATGTCCCAAAGGGTACCAAGAAAGAGAATTATTATTGGGTCTTTATTGTACATGCAGCTCCTCATCAAGACTTAACTCTCTCGCTGTCAACAAACATTTTCAGTTTGACATCTTTTGTAAAAAGGATGTCATTTAAGTCAAATTATTTACGAGCCGCACATTAGTAATAAAACGTTAGGTCATTAACAATTTTTTATTCTACTTTCATTATTCTTTCAATCTCCTTGAGGAATACTCATTGTTGGGAGAATCGCACATAATCACTACGACTTAATGTTTTTGAGCTTGGAAACAGTCAAGCCAAAGAAACCTTTCCAACCATATTCTAAAGAAAAGTGAAGATGCATCTCGTTTTTGTCATTGCAGGTTCCAGTAATATGTTCACTGTTATTATAGACAGCTATGTATTTTCCAGAATAAGATCTTGATTGCAAGCTAAATCTTTGCTGTGATATTGAACAGTTGTTCACATTGTAGTATATACGTATTCACTAGACTTGTGCATTTGTATTGGGACGAACACGAATGGTGCGTTTTCGTTGTTCAGCCAGAATACCGAAGAAACGAACATGGCGACGGCAAACACAACACGAAGAATCGTTGTGTTCTTCTTCATCTTCATTTACTAATCTCCCTGGTCCCTTCCCTATCTAGCCTACCTTATCTACGCAGCATCCCAGGGGTTAACAGGAGCGAAAATCTGTAGGCGCACTTCTTTGGTTGATGGCAGAGGGGGCCCCTGCCAGCGACCAATAGTGTTGCTTGTATGGACCTTTAAAATCCTGGCACCAAAGCTGCTGCGTAGTGCGTACCCCGTATTAACCCCTTCTAAGATAAAGGAACACAAAGAATGTATACGAATATTCGCCCCCGAACCGAACACAGGAACTGACGAATATTTGTGGAATACGAAGATTTCCCCCACAAAGACGAACGTCTGATGATCCCTACTGCCTAAAATAAAGCAAGATAGTGGGGCAGAGTGCCTAGGCAAGAGGATACCATTTTCTGCGGGGGTGTTAGAACGTATGATTGGATGGGGCATAAGGAGACATATGGCGAGTTTACATTTAGCAAATGAAACATATATAGACTTATATAGAAATAGTTACGTTATTTTATTCAGAGAGATCATTCAGACAACCTGATGATTTTTACAGTAAAATGAATAGCTATGTGGGAAGGCTTGGGATTTAACGATGTGTCTATAGCCTTAACCCTGGTTTCTTTGTTATTATTGATAGAACGGTTACAGTCCTTTGGTATAGTAAGAGTTAAGTTGCAATTTGCAGTAGGCATCTGCCAGTCCAAGATGTATGTGCTCATCTTCCAGCCTCAGCAGGATACCTCTAATAGTACCTACCCAGTCTCTAAGTGCAGCTGCGGATTAATAATGGATGGCAGGACTGCAGCAGCTTGGTGAGCAAATCACTTTTAAGGAGGACCAGGGGCTCTAGATCTTAAATACAACAGTATTTATCTTTTAACTATTCGTTCCTTTTGTATACTGTATAGTACCCCTTTCCACAAATATTTTTACAGTAAATTCTCCTGCTAATACCATTCCTATAACTGTAAATATTGTTCCAAATATCCCGTCTCAATAATCTGAAAAAACACCTTTTCCCCCATGAAATATTGTTAATGCCCGTATTCCAAACATTTTCAAATTTCAACAATTTGCTGAATATGCTAACCTTGTAATGTTATGTATATTAATTATTCCCTATAATTTCTCTACAACTCATTGTATTCCCCTCCATTCATGCTCACCCTATTGCCCCATACAATGCAATGTAAACTTGATGTGTAACAACCTCAATGACTGCTTATACACTATATAAATCCATAAAGCATGTCTATAGATTGCCACCTATTGCTCCATAACATTTCCCTTCAATTTCTGTTATTGTTCCTAAAACCTTTTTCAGTAACAATATATAACTCATTATAAAACCCTAAATATTTTTTTTTCTTGTCGTTTCTTCCATTACCTATTATACCTGCTATATATATCCCCGATTCTGCATCTTCTTTTTTATGGTATTTTTCTGTTTTACTGAGCACTACCGTCCATATTTTATAAGAAGAGGAGCTGTCTTTCTGACCCTGGAACAAAGGAGCCCCACCATTTTCTCACATCAAATATTATGTCCTATAGAAGTGGGTAGCAAACGTTTTAAAGCGGAAGACCATCTGTTATGCTTTTTAATGGAGGGGAAAAATCCTATTGATTGGTGACCCTATTAAAGAACTGAGGAAATCTCCAGCTGGCTAAGCGGGGTTCTTTGCAAAGTCAGAATTAGGAAATTATGAATGAGGCTTCTCTTGCCATATAATGAAGCCCTGGGAGGATCAGAACCTGCCCACTCCACATTCTTCTGTAATATTCTAAGCATTAACCATACTGCATACTGGGAAGTGTTTGGTTTTAGGAATATTACAGTCTTTTATTTAAACCATATCTCCTCTCAACATATGTTCCCCATCCATGTATATAACTGGGTAGGCTTCCTGCTATTACTGAAATATAACAGCCATTGCCTTTGTAGACCAACCATAGGTTGCTTGCTGTTCAGCGTCAGAACACAGTTCTGTTTCACTGATGTCAGTCGATAAATGCTATGCCTCATTACATTGTACAATTTGTGCCATTGGTAAGCACTCCATAAAATGACTAAATATACAAGCAGAGAAAGAGTAAGATATTTATTTAGCCGCACTGATGTCAAAGTGGGACATATTATATTTTCTAATTAGTTAATAGAAAGTTGTTGTTTATTGTTAATTTATATAATGTTAATAAGTAACATATCAATTTTAAGAAGTATTATTCAGCATTTTCTGCCCTTACCCTCATGATAATGATCATGTAGAAATCTGGCCACATTGTTGACTTGGTCTTCTCCAGGTAGTGGACGTTAACGCCTTAGCTGTAAATAGGGTTGGACTGGGAATTAAAGCCAGGCTGGAAATGAATGAATACCAATACTTCATGGTGCCATTTTTGCTGAGTTTTGGTCCCAATATTTTTTAATTATTAGGGACAAACCTCTGCATTTTAAAGCATATTTAAAAAACACATTAGTCTTAACTAAAATAGATAGTTCCTAATATCACTGTGGTCCATAACATCATGTAATGGATTGGGACCAACTGAGAGAGCACCCTTATTAGTTCTTATAAGGCAAAAGTATGAAATTAACCGTTTGCTAATTTAGTTAAATTACTGAAAACAAGGTTATTTAAAAGAGAAACACAATGTTTCTGTAACTTGAGGCAACAAAGGGGTTAAGACAGTTATACATAAAAATGCTGATTCCCTTCCTACATGAATCCATTTAACCGGAGCCCTCTGTAGTAAGCTCTGACAGACGAGGACACTTTGAGGGAAAACACTGGTGTGATTAATTTTTTATTTTTAATTTCTTCTGGACCGAAGGGATTGCGCGCTAGAGAGCAGGCAGAATATTCCTAATGTGGCAGAACAGCTGGAACAGACATTCTAAGTACCCACACTATGCTAACTGGAATAATTATCCTTATGAAAAACCTACAGTTGACATTGGCTGAGCAATAGCCAAGGCTTTTGAAAAAAAAATTCCACACTATGCTTGATATTATAAGTTTAGTGCTGCGTTCACTGCCAGAGAGGACCAGCAATCCATCTTAAAGACCAACAACTATTCTATATAAAGTCTACTTTAGAATCGCTTGTTATATTTACTAATTGGTTATGTATTAAATAAATATGACCTGTTGC
The DNA here is from genome assembly GCA_009364415.1 of Spea multiplicata. Classification (NCBI taxonomy): domain Eukaryota; kingdom Metazoa; phylum Chordata; class Amphibia; order Anura; family Pelobatidae; genus Spea; species Spea multiplicata. The sequence goes on from VKOC01000004.1 coordinate 26,441,608, forward strand.
TACATAATTAAAATAATTTTCCTGCCTTGGTCTCAGAGATACATAAACTTTGGGGGCCTTAAAGTCTCATATATTAAAGAGACACAACCAGGGCCACCTTTATACCTAGTCCCCAGGTGTGGTTTGCACTGACCTCCAACTTGAACTGAGGTACTTCTGACTATGATGGCTGTTCAAGAGTCTAGAGCAGCGGATCTCAACCTGTGGGTGGCGACCCCTTTGGGGGTCGAACAACCCTTTCACAGGGGTCACCTAAGACCATCGGAAAACACATATTTCACAATAAATAATTACATAATTTTATGGTTGGGGGTCACCACAACATGAGGAACTGTATTAAAGTGTTGAGAACCACTGGTCTAGAGGACAGCTGCTGTGGGCCCTAAGATATGTCTGGACCCAGGGCCCTGACCCATGCATAGAAGGGGCAGACAAGGTTGTTGTCAACTCAGAGTAGACTAACTAAACTTTGACTATTGAAAGATTATTTACATTACAACCTAGCCTACTGTCGAGCTCTGTATCTCTGACGCGTCCCGCACAATGCTAGCTACGTGACATGCTCTCTACCAAAGCCAAGTAAAATAAGTAAACACAACCAAGCCACTCATTCACCCAAATCATCTTGGTATAATGACATGTTTACAAACAAGAACCATTTGTAAAAATAGCCTACCCATCTTTGTTTGCGATCTGCAAAATAATACCGCAGACTGAAGAGAAAAAAAAAACCCAGCGTTTCTTTATCTCCTCCACCGGCCAATATAGGTAATTTCCTGTTTAAGCGTTCCTCAATGCCATTTAACTGCGTTTTAAGTTCTAATTTCCTCCTAATGGGAGGTAAATTCCAGAACTGTTAAAAAAGAACACAACACCAATATCAATTCACCACTAATTGAAAGAAAAGTATTTCAAAGCAGTGTCTGTTTAATTATTCAGCAGCTTTTCATTTCGGTAAATGCGGTTTTAGATATAATAATACAAGCTTAATTGTTGGGCAAAACAAGAGATTGCTTCTTGCAGCAGATGAATTAGGATCCAAGGTAAAATACCATCCATTACACTCATTGCTGCCTCTTATACTGCAGCGTATAATAGACTCAACGTTCTTCTTACCTCCGAGTCTCATCAGGTGATCATCTATCTACACTACATATGCAATAGATAGATAATATAGATGTAATTATTTATGTGTTATTAGCGATAAAATAGGAGTCAGGGATAGCCCAAAGTTCATAAGGCCAGCATTAAGCCTGGATTCTTTCATTTTATCTGTTTGCTTTAAAATTCAGTGACATAAAATATGTGTATGAAATATTTAGAAGGCAGCACAGACTTCATTAAAAGCTGTGGCCAGGAATTTTCTGTGCGCGTCTGAGAGACTGGGGGTAGATTTTGCGTGCATTAATATGTATAATCCATTCAACTCTGGCAGCATGGGAAGTTTAAGGCTACGGGAAAGAGAAAGTAATAGACCGTCCACTTTTTGTACCAAAATGTACCATCTGCCATAAGGTTTATGGGGTCACTGAAGTTGATTGTTAAAAACTGCACTAATGTTTTTAAGAAGTTCATCTTACCCCAGAGAGATATTAGAAATAAAGTTACTAGTTCCTTTACCTATGCAACCCAAGTCTCCAACCTTGTGCATCTCTACCCTTCCCCTTTTTACCATCTGTCAGCACATCAATCCACCTGAAATAGATGCTCTCCTCACTATAACACCGGCCTTCCATTGATTTTCTGCACATTTGCTGTGAGATTCTAATTTGCTTGGTATTGATTTCAATAAAAGCATTTTGCTGATGAAATTAGGAGTGAAGGGATCAGTATTTTCTTCTTTTTTTTTGGTCCTGAAGGACGAGCTCGTCTTTCTTGTCACCTCACAAACATCCTTACCCTGACGTTTTTTTAATCTCTTTCCAAGACATGTCAAAACTCATTGCTAGATTCTTTCCTTAAGATATCTCATAACACTATTTTTTATGGTCTTATAGTCCCTTGATGTCTCACAATAGATCAACATTGTCTCTGGAGGCAAAAGGATGAGGTTTTCAAAGCTGCAGGGTCTCCAAGGTCCACCACATCTGAAATTAAGTGAAACCATCATGCTTGTTGGTTTTTAGAATAGTGCTACTATTTGTTTTCGTATTTGTGACAGTTTACAGATAATTCTACACCAGTGATTTCTTACCTGTGGTTTCATAACCCCTTAGGACCTCAGGTTGATTGAAGGAACCATTGAGCAGGCCTCGGAGATTGCATCTTAATTATTTTTTGCAGACCTTCATCATATAGACTATCCTTAATTTTTTATTTATTTTTTTTAATAAAGGCGGTCATCATAAGTAATAAAGGACTGGGAAACACTGTTCTACATTGATCTAGATCACTGGTGTGAAACACCAGGCCTCAAGGGATGCATTTTCCCAGCTCGTGCAGTTGCATCTTAATCAAAATGGTTAAAATGGATTAAGTCGAACTGCCAGGTGATTTCTTTTTTATATACATTAGAAGTGTGAATTAACCACATTCCTTGATTCTCTTGAATTGGATCTTTATTTTTTGGTAAAGCACCTCAATAAAATTGTTATTCAATGTGAAATATATACACACTTTTATTTTTAAAATTAAATAAATCTTTGTGTGCTGCAACTTAAAACTCCCTTAAATGAAACATGATTGTACATGTTATAAGAGTTTTACTGTCAAAAATAATAAACAGTCATTATTTTACATGAAAGCGCACATTTTTTGAAGACTATAATGTATTTGGCTTCTTTGCAGGCAAATTTGCAAGAAAAAAAAGAGCCCATAATGTGAAAAATATGGTTTATTCTATAAGCAGTAACCATGAAAGGCCACATTATAAGAGAAACTGGTCAGAGTCGACCCCTCATAATGTATAGTAAATAGAGTGAGATGTAACTCATCATTTGATGTTATTTAGACACTAGCTATAAATGTCTAATTTAGCTAAAAAAGCTATATAAAAAAAATCAAACTACATGTTCTATTTTTAAACATGTGATACTGCGTTGGTTTTTCCATTGCCTGGGAAAAACCATCAGTTCTATAGACTTGTTTTTTTTTTTTTAAGAACATGGGCAGAAAATGTATCTAGAACCAAAGTGTGTGTCTACTTCCTCTCACACAGGGCAGTTGTAGGTTCACGCGATGTTGTGTTAAGTGATCCTGAGTGCCCATCTCATGGACACAGCAGCCTCCAGCTCAAAACCAGACTGGTGGCATGTCTAATGGTGATAAATGCCCAATGTACTTAGTTTAAGAGATCAACCTTTTTTGTTTTCTTTTGTACATATGAAACCCATAAGCAGCACAGCAGGCACCTCAAAAAAGTATGGCTACAAGCAGCACAAAAGTGTAGTATTGCAGCATTTTTATTGTCCCATGATTGTTCTTATGGCACATGGTGCATATACCTTCATTAATATTCATAAAATATTGACCAAGCAACTGGCCAAATACACTGCTGTCCAAGCAGGTTTATGGTAGGGATTTTCATGAACTCATGTCTTATACAGTTGCGTGTTTCATAAACTTCTTCAGCGAAAGGTGAAGGCTGGTCAATTCCAAGAGACAGGAAAACAAATCATGTTATTGTGTTTTTTTTTCTTTTCTATTACTAAAATTATTAGAAACCCCCCTGTATGTGTAACGGGAAAAACAAAATGTCATTGTTTAATAAAACTATAATGGGAGATTCACGTAAAGATCAATACGCTGTCTCTGTTCTTTTGGAAACACAATTTATTTATAACGGCGTCTTGTAAATAAAGCATCAAGATCAGAATCTGCTTGTAAGGACTCCTCCTGAGACAGCTAATTGCCACTGATCTGTTTAGGGCAGCCATGCGGTGCTGAAATTTTGATTGTGTTACAGAACTGGGAAAGCTTGGTGGGGGGGTGATGTACTGAAATATCTACAGTGTTAAAACAAGACAGAGTCTAAGTTATAGTAAAATAAGGGTAGTTCTTTTCAATGCAACAATGTGACGGTACGGTGGTACGGTGACAGAAGGAGTATATCATGGAGATTAGAGGCATACCTGGAAACTGTTTGGGTTTAGCTTTTGAGTATTAGGTAGAAAAGCTGCTTTCTCCAGGTCTGAGCCATGGATATATTTAGTAAATACATACCTCCTAAAATCTTAAAGGGCCAGAGGTAAACCTTTGCTGTAGGGGATGTGGATAGAAAGGTGGCATGGGGAGAGGCTTTACCAAAGACTTTTTTAATGTTACTTTGTGACATATTGATATTTATCTAAAACAATATGACATTTAGAAGAATAAGAGGAAACGTGGACCATGGTATTTGGGTAACAAAGGGGAACAGAACATCTTAATCAGACATAATTAACAATGCCATTGCAAAATTACCAGTTGCTTCAATTAAAACCAAAATCATTTCGAAGAAAACATTTCCCACAAGTCAAAATCATTTAAAACAAACCTTCTTAAAAAGTGATATATATTTTCTCTAGTGTTAAATGCTGAAACTAGTGGTGAACTTCTGTTAATGTTCTAAAGAAAGACATAAGAAGCCAGTAAGGATCATAATCATTTCAGATATCCCTCAAGATTTTTACACTAGTGTCAGAGTCTCATGGGGAATGGGCACATTATCAGGTTCACTCAGTCTACACTACTGGATTAATGACATCTACATGACCCATTTGGTGCTATTTTACTGTTATACAACTGATGTAATTTAATTTGAATACAACTAATGTAATTCAGAATATCCCTGCCCTCTGATAACTGTTAATTTTCATGTACATCATTATTACAACCATTTGGTTGCCCCATTAGTCAATATAAACAGAATGTATGTTATGAACAATTAAAGGGCAAGCGTTTAAAAGAGTTCCAAGGTCAGCTCATTGAAAAAGTTCCCTGTTATGATCATAGTGTCTCATGTAAAAATGTCTGGTTCTACATGAGACATCACAAGACTAATGGTGGTACCTGCCTTTGGCATCAAATGGGGTACAAAGGGGAACCCGATTCCTTAGTTGGAAGTCTTGCTTTAAGAGAACTGGCCAACCTACCCATCAAGGTGAAGTGGCATTTTCAAACATACATACATATGATGTCTAAGTTTATGTATTTACTTTATCTTTTTCCTCTACAGGGAAATCCATACATGTGCAATAATGAATGTGACGCAAGCACAAAGGAGCTTGCCCACCCGCCTGAGCTCATGTTTGATTTTGAGGGTCGCAACCCAAGTACATTTTGGCAGTCGGTAACGTGGAAGCACTACCCAAGTCCTCTGCAGGTTAATATCACACTGTCATGGAACAAGACCATTGAGCTTACAAACAACATCGCTATTACATTTGAGTCTGGGCGACCTGAGAAAATGATTTTGGAGAAGTCATTGGACTATGGCAGAACTTGGCAGCCTTACCAGTTTTATGCTGCTGACTGTCTAGATGCTTTCAGGATGGAGCCCAAATCTGTGAAGGACCTGACCCATAATACAGTACTGGACATTATATGCACAGAGGAGTATTCCACTGGATACGCAGCACACGCCAAGACCATATCGTTTGAAATCAAAGATCGTTTTGCAATCTTTGCTGGGCCAAGGTTGCACAATATGGCATCGCTCTACAGTCAACTGGACACTACCAAAAACCTACGGGATTTCTTTACCGTAACAGATTTAAGGATTAGGCTTCTTAAACCAGCCACTGGGGCCACGTTTGTGGATGAGAGAAATCTGGGAAGATATTTCTATGCGATATCTGACATCAAAATCCATGGCAGGTAGGAAACCTATATATATATATTTTTATTTCTGTTATAAAATCATATCAAAGTTGCAAACAAACCAGGTAGCTCAACATGTAAAGCTTTAAAGGGTCATTACATATATAGTTGTATATTTTTAGAGTACATATTTTGGTGTTTGTATCATGTAAACCATTCTTTCCTAATTAAAGGAACACATATTCACATTTTTTGTACAGGGATTCTGATAAATTGGTACTTGACAAAGCAATGGGCTATAAATCCTAACTTGTATTACTCATAGGGGTTGAGATATCTATAAACATCCCCCTTTCAGTAATTGCAAGAAAATTGGGTTGGTAGGTATGTCTGCCTGCCTCTCAAATTTCATATTGGTTCCAAATCTTATTTTCTTAAAGCAGAAAAGTCTCTGTAGGAAGGGTATATGCAGAAAGTGGGAATTCTACACTGTCCTCTGGTTTATTTTCGCTGGGTTTTTTTCCCTCTGTAATTGTCTTTTATTGTTATTTCTCTGTAATTACTCCAGCGTCTATATGTATATTTAAAAAAATATTTGAGAGAGTTTTAGTTTAACTGTTGGTACCTTTGTAGCCTAGAATGGCTCAGTTACTTTGCATGTGGAGTGAAAAAACACTCTACTTTTTTCATGTTTCCTTCTAAGGCGCCCCAAGCCTTTAACATAAGGAAGATGAATGATGCAAACCAAAAGACGGGTATTAGCCGATGTCACTTATCGATAAGTAATTTATAATTCAAATAGAGCTATTGGTTTATTTACACCATTGCATTTGTTTATTGTGTGTACTGCCATTATTGGTTATCATTGCACAGATTTTAACAAGGCTTTTATATATATACACAGTTATTTACTTTTTAAGACTGAGATTCTTTGCTTACTTGGTTATTACAAAAGGTAAGCGTATGAAAACTTGCAAAGAATCTTCACATCTCCTGGGTTCTGATTCCTGCCAAAGGAGGATTAAAGGCTTATCAAGGTATGGGCTTTGGATGGATTCAGGACCTGAACAAAATGTTTCATGCTGAACACTAAAAATGCTGTCTCTCCCATCAGGGTGGGATTAAATTGTGGAGAGTCTTTTTTTGCAACAGGGGACTGGACAGATAACAAGGATTAGCTGCTATGATACTGCAGGTTGGCTACAGTCCCATGAAAATATATGAGCTGTCACAATGAGCTCTTTCAGTGCCAAAATGTTTAAGCGGTCTCTGTACTGGATGCTTTCTTGATTCTGTTGGGCAATACTTTTGTTATTTTAACTTTTCTATTCCTATTGTTCAAGAGCAGGGGCTGATGACGTGGGTCCCTCCACCAGCTATTGAGCCAACGCTACCATAAGATACTCCGTTTTCAGTTAAGCAGCAGGATGTCAGCATGCTGACAGCAAAAAGTACCGTTGACACCCACATATTTTTTGTAGATGCAATAATTTTAGATGCTTTCTTGCAGATCTGAGGCCATAATTAGGAGGGTTGTAACTTTTATGAGTCTCAGAATGATCGAATGGAAATGAGTCCACCCAAGTCCAGGCTGCGCCCTTTCCATCTGCTACAAGACTCCAAAACTAGCCTGGTTTCGAGCAATGATAAGAGAGGGTGTTCCAGTGATAATCGCATTGTGTGTGGGACATTAATCTTGGTGTCCTACTAACTATATTTTATGTAATGTTTTACTTTCATAATTTTTATTTTATACAGTATATAAATTATATTAGGTTTATCCATTGAACTGTGTGTTCCAGTGAGATGAAATTACTTTATGTTAACTACGCCTAGAAGAACTGGAAAGTTTATTCTGTGAATGTCATTAACAAGTATAATATCATTACCATAGCTGGGAACTTCTCAGCTCCGGCCACCCGGAGCCTTCCCTTGCGGGAAGATTTAAAGAAAAAAAATGGGTGGGGAGAGGGGCGTGTTAAGATTTCTCAAGTATTGTCATTACTACATTACATAGCAAAACAATGTTCTTTTTAGTGAATAATCTTCCAATAAATACTATTTGGAGGACACAATGCTCTACCTGTATATAAAAGATTTATAAACATCAGCAGTGCTCATCAAATAGGACATAAATACACATAATACTATATATATATATATATATCTGCAGTTACGGTATTTTCTACAATTTTAATGGAATGCACTGAAATTCATCTTCCCCCAAGAATAACAGACATGGATGTTTTGTCTTGTTTAAGAGACACCACTTAATGGGAAACAGGTTAAGTGCTACTAGATGTATTACATTATGGTACTTGCTGTAATTAACTGTAGAATCAAAAGCCTCATTTGCTAGGAAGGTCAACAAGTACTCCGAAAAAGCCAAAGAGAGAAAGAAATATGAGATAATTGAATGTATTTAGTGATCTGTGTCATGGGAATTTTTGAAATGAAAAAACACTTGTGCTTAGAGGAGTGGGGAAAAGGTGTGATTATTATTCTTTGTCATGTTTGCGTAGACATTAGCCTTCATTTTAGTAGATGCTTAATATCTGACATCTGCAGAGAAATATTGATAGAGGAGGAGTCGTACCATGGAGCCCTCTGGTTTTTGACTTGAAGTCCACAGCCCTGCTTCCCATGTCTCCTGGCCATTCTATTTCTCTAGATGTTTAGCAATTGCCACTCCCTTCCCAATTTCTACCTACGCTGTTGGTTAGTCCAACTCCCTCAGGATTGGGAGAGCTCCAGGTAGCCCAACCTGGCAAGTTTTCAGTTAGGGCGGAAGTATAATAGCTTCAACATGACTTTAAGCGGTATATGCTGTAGCACTGTGGCCATGAACTGTGATATGCACAAAAATACTGAAAGGGAAGCACACCCTGAAATAACCAACATGTACACACAACAAAGCTAAAGCTCAGCACGCACCTAGCAAGTACTATTAAAAAGCAACTAGTCATAAGTATTGAGGATTCCAAAACACTAAATGCCCATATGTTGCTATAATGTTTTGCTTTGTGGCATCTACATGTTGGTCATTTCAGTAGCACCCTGGAATCTGAACGTTTATCCTTTTTTAGGGTGTGCTTTACGTTATGTATTTTTTGTGCATATTTACAGTTTCTCAACAAACCTTAGGCTTGGGCATCCCACCTACCACACAGGAGTGTCATTAATGGTATCCAGAGAAGGCTTTAAATTAGATTTAACATTTCACTGGGGTTAAAAGGCACTGATTCAGATCCTTGGAAAGCAATATAGCTATCATAACATAGGACTTGCTAAAATTGGGATACTTTGATATAGTGGTGGGATAAGCAATATATGGCCATATCCCCAATATTTATGCCTTACATAGATGTTTTTAAATAGTATTCGCTGGGTGTGCACTGACCTTTTGCTTTGTTGTGTGTACATGACCTGTGATATATCAGTGTACCTGCCAGGGGCCCGCTTGCCGGATCAGGTGGGAGTCCATAGGTCTTGTAACTGTGCTTAAGATACACTGGTGTTGCTGTGTCTAGTTGCTGACAACCGTATCCCTTAGCTTTTGGCACTATCTGTATACACTAGCTTTGAGGTACAGAGGGGTCTGTAGAGCAGGCAGGTACGAGCAGACTGCAGAAGGGTCTGTAGCACAGTACCAGGGAATGAGCCAGAAGATCAGCATCAAATAGGTCAAAATCCAGGTGATTCAAATCAAAACTCAGTAGAGCCAGAATGCACTAGCAAGGAGCTAGGAGCATGTCCAGTTAGATGTAGGCCCATGATTACATGGTGAGTCACAGGTGAGCCAGAGGCAGACATGCAGCCAATCAGCCACAGGTGTGACAGACATGCCTCCAGTGAGTCACAAGCAAGGCAGCCATGCATCCAATGTTAATAGGGAGATAGAGAGACCAGCTGCCCTAAAGCCACCCGTTGGTGTAATGGTTAGGTGCAATACATACTACAGGCATAGCTGCTTGTTCAATCCCCATTGGATGCTCATGTATCATTAAATTAGAGATTTTGTGTGTGTGACCCTGAGAATGTACCTTCAAGATCCTCAGACTGAAATAAAAACCTTGATATTTTGGGTTAAACATTGAGAGTCAGGGTCTTAGATTTGTTAATGGTTAATGACGTTCTATGACTCCCTTCTACCATAACCTGTAAAGTGTGACCTAGTCTGCTATTCCAGAGAGTATGGAGTGAATTTACTCAATTGCCTATATTATATTAGCCTTCACACAATATTCTCTTGTAACTGAATTCCAATTCAGCCTTAGTGTGCAAAATAAACATTTGAGATAAAAACTGTAGTAAATTGTATTTACAATCTGGCCCATGAAGAGAATACTCATGCGTATGTGAAATCAGCATGCTATTCCCATTATGACAATTATTGCATCATCCTGTTTTATTTTCCTTTATTTGTAGTCTTGTCTCCAAGAGCCACAATTAAAAATCTGTGTGTGTGCATGTAACAGGAAAAGTGTGAAAACAGGAAATATATATAACGTTTAAGTAAATTACTTCCATTGATAATTATCTGCATATTACACTTTTCCAGAAGTGTTTTTTCACTATGCCTAATTTCTACACTAAACATACAATTTTAAACTTATACGTAACATCACGCACATTCAGTTATGAGACCCACAAATCAATTAGATTTTCTGTCCGGAGAGCAATATATTGAAAGACTACACTCACTGGCCACTTTATTAGGTACACCCGTTCAATTGCTTGTTAACAGAAATAGCTAATCAGCCAATCACATGGCAGCAACTCAATGGATTTAGGCAATCAGAATGGGGAAAAACGTGGCATGGTTGTTGGTGCCAGACGGGCTGGTCTGAGTATTTCAGAAACTGCTGATCTACTGGGATTTTCATGCACAACTATCTCGAGGGTTTACAGAGAATGGTCTGAAAAAGAGAAAATATCCAGTGAGTGGCAGTTGTGTGGACGAAAATGCCTTGTTGATGTCAGAGGTCAGAGGAGAATGGCCAGACTTCGAGAAGACAGAAGGGCAACATCTATTGGATACATTTACTAAGAGAGTCGGAGCTTAAAAAAACAAACATTGTATCTATCGCTTCTACTATTTGGTTTAGCATTTTGTTTTTGTGTTTTTTTTGTGTCTTTTTGTGTATTACAATATTTTGTAATAGTTTTATTTAAAAAAAAAAATTGTATTTTTTTTTAAAATATATATGCACCAATAAAGTTATGTTCCCTTTTGTTACACTTTAGTTCTCCTGTTTGTTAAAGCTATTATAAAATTAGATAGGGGAGATGGGGGTGGAGATAATCGCAGTAGGTTAATTGTTAAGCAGCATTTTCTATGCTTTGGTAAAATAATCCATTAAAAACCGAATGCCTCCAAAACAAATAAACTAATTGAAGAAAAGAAAAAAAAAAACAGAAAGCTGGTTTTAAAAAATTACTTTAAAAGCTGTTTAGGTTACTTTTCCACCTACTGAATTTGTAAGGACATTCGGCATTAGAAACCCTTTTCCTAGTACCGTTTAATGTCCAATTCCTTCTTCGACACAAAAGCCGGCAGCGGTAGTTTTTCCCCCCATAGAAACTGTAAAAGCTTTCTAAAGTGTGCTGTTTTCCTTTTATGTGGTTGACCTTTGAGAAGAAATGATAAAAAGACAGATCCATTGTCTTAATTTATTAAACATACTAAACAGTGTAATTAATGTTTTGTCTAAGTGAACCAGCACGTATAAGAAGCAAAATACAATGCAGGCTCCTCTAAAAGCCAATGGCGTAATGAGAGTCAGAAGCCATGTAGCACAATATTTATGATCCTGCTTCCATTGTATGGCACGCCATATGCCGTTTGTAACATCATTAGGGATTTTCGGCATTATGAACGGATTACTTTTCAAAAGCAGCTTGTTTTCCCTGATGAGATTTGAGTGCCACTATTTGTAGCTATTGTTCCTGATAATTCCTACAATAAAATGATCAAGATCATTAAAAAAAGGGCTTATCTTCTTAAGAGATACGCACTTCATAGTGCATCTCCAAAGCCTATTAAACAGAGTCCCAAAGAGACAAGAGAATCACTTTTATTTCTGCAAGTCTTTTGCTGATCCATCTTACTATGGGATAATTAATGAAGTGTAGTATATTTTTACCGACTAAGTTCACATGAGTGGTCCAGTTAAGAATAATTAATGCGAAAAGAGTTCCTCCACTTGCTCAAACATGAAAGATCCATTGCGAGACATTATTACTCTTATGGAATATATAGTAGATCTATATACAGTATATTCTTTAAGGCTTTCTTACTTTCTTTAATATTCAAGCTAGTAATAGTGTTTATTTCATTTGACATTTTTTAAATTAAATATAACTTGCATCTTTTAATTACAGCCTCTGGTTATGATAAAAGTTTTACCGAATATTGTTATGTCATAGGTGTTATTTTTATTGAGATTTATTTTATTTATTCTTTACTGATTTAAACATTGTTTTAGCATACAATTTATGTTTTTACATGATATGTTTTGTGTTGGGATAATGTTTAAGTATAGTTATTTGTAATCATGATGGTTATTTTGGATCACTCCCTGATATGTTACTCCAATTTAGACTGAGAAAAATGTAATGTTTCACAAATACCATTTAAATTCACAGGCAGATGTTTGAGAGCTACACATCGTTATTTAACACAAAAAAAAAAACAGGACTAATAAGTAAATATTTATAATGCAGTACCCATCTGGCAAGAAGCAACTAAAAATTTAAGCCATCCAGTAATGTGTGATAGTGGAAAAACCCCTAGAAACATCCACGAAACACAGGGATATATTTATGGAAGCCATTTACAAAAAAAACCCAAAACCAAACCAAAAAAAAATTGCATTAAAATAAGCCTACACTAATTTTGTACATGTTTTAGTAGGTGCTGTCGATGGCAGGGAACCTTTAATGTTTCTCATTACTTCTAATGGTATAGTCAAAATGCATTGATTATCAATGATAAAAGTACTGGCTTCTGGGCTTTCAACACTAGTTCCTAAAATATAAAATATATGTCTAGCCATGGGTATACAACTGTTAATTTTCTACTAAGCATCAGTCAGCGTAAAAGCAATTACATTTAACACATATGGTATTTGGGATCCAAAATAATAAAAAAAAATCTTTGGAGTTAAGAGGTGTTCTTTCTTTAAAAAGAAAAACTGGAACGTCTGTCAACGTTTTATTCTTTTACTGGAGGGTTAGATGTGATGAATTTGTCATTCTTTTGTCAACCTAAAGCGTTACATTTAATCAGCAAGGGTGTCTTATGAATGACTTGTCCACTTGAAAAGTATAACTACAAGAGATACATGCAATTGACTATAACCAAGAGCTTGTTTTTCTCTGCTGTAAATGTGTCTGTGATCTAGTGGACATCCTCTCAGTAAACCAGATTTTTGTGGCCGGGCCTATGTAGCAAACATGTATTCTCCATGACAAATTAACCAGGCTACTTTCATATACTGATCCTAAGGCAATGACTCTGATCATGTGGCTATTTATATAGAAATATTACTAATAAACTAAAAATGTGGTTTTGGGCAGGAAATACCTATCATTTACAGCAAGTGATTGCTTTTCTTTAAGTCCAATCAAGGGGCACCTGCATTTGGGGGTTGTAGAAAGAGAAAGGAGGAGTGGGGCTGGCATCACAAAGACGTATGACTAACTAGTGCTGGCAAGGCAAGGCCAGAGACGGGGTCACCTGCCTACCATACCTGAAGATCCACCTCAATGCACTCAGCTGCAGAGCTTCGTTGTCCATGTGGGAACTCCAATGAGGTCTGAACTGCAACAGGGTCAGTCAGATGATCTCCCCAACTGGCCCTTTTCCCTAGTTTAGTATATTTATTCTCCAGGCATGGGATGAGGTCTTTTGGATCCTACTAGAAATAGAACACTTCTGAGTAAGTTGTAGATAGTAAGAGATTGTGCCAGAAGAGGTGAGTATGCCATGGATATGTGAGTAAATAGGGTTGAGGACCCTCCAGTGTGTACAGCTCCTCAAATAGTGTGAGCTTCTGTTAGTTAGTAGTGGTTGTCTGTAGTCAAAGGCTTTTATTATTAAAACTCTAAGTTCTATGAAGGAGAAATGAAGATACCAGTTTAAAAAGTTCTCTCCTAAATATGACCTAAGAGAGGAGAGGGGATACCTGTGTGTTGTGCTGTTTTACAGGGTGACAGCACTATTAACTTTGTTTCACCGGAGAGTGGTACAATGATCAAATCCAGGTAAACAACTTGAAGCCCAATCCCATGTGTTTCAGTAGGGCTACTAGATAGCTCGCCCTCATTAAAGCATTCTCTGCGTCCACAGAGAGATGCATCAAAGGAGTTGAGGTTGTCGGTCCATGATGTATAGTGTTCTTCCTGTCTGGGACAAAACCTCCCTGGGTCTTAATAGATTAATGGTAGGAAGAAGCTCTCCAAAGTCTATTCGCTAGTATTTTAGCATGCAACTTTAAATCCACGTTTAATAGTGAGATTGGGCGATAGCTGCCTCAAATCTTACGGTGTTTGCTAGGCTTATGTAGGACGGTAATGTGAGCCTCTGTTGTCTGATGGTGGTTGTCTCGCTTCTCAAACAAGTCATTGAATGTTTGAAGAAAATAAAGGGTAGAGCATTTCCTGAAAAAGTACAATAGTATATAATTTAACTTTTCGCAATAGGGGTATTTTTGATGGTGAGGCTAATTCCTCGGAAATTAGCATTGAGGTATTGTGCTATTTTTGCAGAAAGTTCCTCTTTATTTTCTAGATCAGTGTTTTGTATTTTGTAAAGCTCTCTGTAATACTTTCGGAAGTTAGAAGCTATTTCCAAAGGGTATTGTGTTGGTTCTTAATTTTAGGGATGAAGTTCTGCATGTCGCCATGCTCGCGGGGCTATTGCCAATAATTTACCAGGAAAAGATCTGATCATTTTTTTTTATTACTAAGATAATTAAGCCATTTAAGTTCTACAACTTTCATGTTTTAATACTTCATTCTAACATTGTTTTCCTTATGAAATAACTCCCACCTATATCCACCATATCCCAGTAGGCAAAAAAGTACATTGTGCGATCGTCCCTTCAGGGTGATTAAGAGTTAACCGTGTACCAAAAAGCAAGGTTACTCATAAACATTCTGTAGTGAATTTCATTAAACGCTGGGACAAGCCGCTGTCTGAATGAAGTCTGGGGGATAATTTATATGTGTCTTCTAACACACAATAGTGATGTTACACACAGATCATATTTATGTCAGAGTAGCCTTGGAGGTGAGACTAATGCTATGCACTCTTAACGGCCACATATTGCGTTGTGGTTTTTTTTTTTTAATGAAAGTTTAACCAGTAAAGTTAATTGTTGTAGACGGTTAAAATCCTGTTCCTGAGCAAGGTGAAAATCTTGCTCCGAGAATGAAGATGTTGCTGTGGGCAAAGGAGGGTGTATCCAAATGGTGTGGGAGAAAAAAAAAATCCTTAAACAATAAAGAATATTTTAAAAGCTATGGATTTTGTATCCCCATGGAAAGGTAACACATAGATCTAACAGCGGTATGCTAGAAAAGCTATCCTGTGCTTCAAACGAGAACAGAACAATGTGAAGTTAGGATCTGAGGCTTTGAACTGAATAACGTAGAACCGGGAATTCGGCTGCAACAGAAAAGCCAAAAGCTCTGAAAATCTTGTCTAAAATACGTGACAAGGTTATAAAACCACATGCTTTCTCTCGAACATTGTTAACCCTTCCAGTCTCAGGCATTGCATTGTTCACAGCTTCATTGTGCTAAATAAAGAGGCCTTAGGTTTTTCTTTAAGGTTCCCTTTTAAGGTTCCCTTTAGACTAGCTAAGTGATGAACTATGCATTCACTCATGCATTAAATTAAAATATTTGAAACACAGCTTTAGCGTTTTAATAAGTAATAATTTGGGATGAATGATTTTTTTTTACCAAAATACTTTTTCCCGTCCAGTGTCTGATGCCCATTTGTAAGATGTTATATGCCTAAAACGAGAGGACACAGACAACAAAAGTGGGCAGAGCTTAGCATTTTTTCTTCCCCATGTACCCCCAAAAACATAGGTACATGCACATACCTGTGAGCTTTATGAATGAGCTTACCTTGAAACGCCAACTTTCTAGTTTTATCAACTATATTTTTATGTCTAGTCAATGTGCTCAACAAGAGATCTCCATGTTTTACCTAACCATTAGTCTAGACCAGTGGTTCTCAACTCATGGGTCGCGACCCTGTCTTCAGTGGGTCGCGGAGGGTCAGGGACGGACTGGAGGCATACCGGGAAAATTTCACTTTCCTGGGGCTGCCTTACACATTCTAGCGGCAATCTGTGAGCAGCAGGCTGTCAGGACGGCGGCCGCAACAATCAGGGCCGTCAGGCAGCCTCCGGTCCGGCATGTACTTTAGTATTACTCCCCGACCGCAAAGCAAGTTGCTTGATTGTCTGCTCCTAGTGGAAGCTGAATAAAGTTTTTTCTCTGATTGCTCCTCGCCTCTTCCTGTTGCAGCCGGCCGACAGCCTTTCCACTCCCTCATCTTTTCTGAGGTTATTTTTGGGTCGCGACTTAATGACCAAAGACAAATGTGGGTCCTGAGGATACACGGGTTGAGAACCACTGGTTCTCACAGTCTTCTTTTCGCCATTTGTAATATTTTAATATTCAGACTCCTGTTTGCTGTTCTGTTCCAAATTATATTCATTACTTTGCATGGTCAATGATGACCTTTACCATCCTACACAAAACGAATTAAATTCTTCTACAAAAAGCACGTTATGATATATATTGTCGAGCTCTTTAAATGCCAGCTCTTTAAATGCACCACAATGTTACTGTCATTATGATATCTAGTTCTTTCAAAGACTAACCCCTTAAACATGTAATCAGGACAGCTTGGCTTCAGGAACTGGTGAGATCTTGGCATAAAGACATTGAACTCTTGGTCAGCTTCTAGCTGTTTGACTAATATTTTTTTCCGGAATCCAAACATCACTCGGGCCAATTATATAAAATGTTGCGAGACGTTACTATAATTTATTGACATTTGCAACCAATGGCTCACAGCCACTAATCACTTGGAGGAAGATGAACCCACGACCTTGGGAAACTCAGCAGGTTTAAATTACTCAACCACCAAATCTAGAGATTCATTTTGCTCTTCACTTAAAGGAGCAATCATATATCCTTCAAAATGAATTTACAAGCAATATAGCCATGTTATTACCTGTGATGGTCTCTATTAGTGACACACATAACTTCATACTATTGATTTGTTTAATAGGGTTAATGGGAATCATTTGCAGAATGGTATTTATGAATTACAATGGGAATGGTGCACATTAAGCAAAGGGCACTTAACGGTGTTGATTAGATTCCCGGCCAGCTCCTCGATTCTAACAAACTCAAGATTTATTTTTAAATTAAATAGGGAACTGCTATGTGACAACTTTTTTTTTTTAGCAAAGTAGAGGATGATTTGGTGTAGAGTCACTAGTCATTCTCACCCGTAGAAAGGCTTATCACTTGTAACCCTATATAACTGAAGTTGTCTTTGTTTAACCCAACCACCAGCTCATGTCACCCAAAGAGTCAGCTAACGGATCTCAGCTGCAGTGTTCTAGAGGATCTCCTCAACCAGCCCATGATACCCACTGTCCAAAGACGTGGGGCAGCTACACTGAAAACCAGGACTGTCCTTTGAAAACCAGGAGACTTGAAAGCTATGAAGCATTGTTAGGAAGGTGTAAATATTTCTGTTGAAACATGGCAGATTTACTGCACAGTAACCTGTCTATGTGCAAGGTCAATATAGCATCTGCCTTACAGTGGGTTTTGGGAAAACTCAACATATTGACCCCTACACACTTCTTGGAAAAAGTTTTGCATTCTGTAAAATGTATTTTAAAGCTTTACTGTGTCCCCAGATCACATGCTGGGATTGTATGTCAGGAAACGACCAACATAGAATTTGCTGTTGGGTATGGTGGACAGGTGGTCACATCTGTGACCTTGCCTGCTACCATCTCTGATGCAGCACCTCCTGGCCTTTAACCATGAAATGTTGGGGGTCAATTAAGTCTGGAATCTTCTTTTTGCTTGGTAATATTCAAAAATATGGGGCTGTGTAAATATTGATGTCTCGTTGCTGTATTTTTGTTATTTGTGAGTTGAGGAAGTGACAGCTTTTCGGTGTAGTTTCACAAGTAGATTCTCACACTAAGTGAATTATCAGTGACAATATATATATATGGTTTTTAATGGAATATAGCATTAAGGAAAAAATATTTTCTTGAAATGTTTATGTTAAATATGTCTGTTTGCAGCGATTTGTCATGTAGTGTTGACAGCTAACCACATGAGCATGTTTATAGAGTGTTTATGTAATTATAAGGTACCCTCCTGATGTATGTCCACTGGTGTGATAAATAAATCAGCAGGTAAACCATGAATGATTGCCTTCACGCTGTGATGTGGTGTCAGCTCGTCAGTAGGTATACTTGCGTGTGATCATGCCTCTTCGCACTAAAGCATGCAGCCAAGCTTGGAAGCAGTTAAAATAAGTTTCCATATGAAATCTGCATTTTTCTGGGCATATAGGCTAGGATATGGCTAGCTGTGCACCATCATTATTGTAGATAACAACATCTGGTGGGTTAGCATTACTTATCTTACTTATCAGTGTGTGTCCTGTGGGGAAAAAAGCAAGGTGACACGAAACGCTACACAACTGTTTTTCTTTCTTTTGCAATTGTTGGTATGGATAGAGAGAACAATGTGACCATGGGTATCTCAAACACAGTAGGAACTTAAATAACATCCTGCTGGTGGGTATTGGAACTTGTGTAGGGCGGCTGTTTCTAAAATAAAATGTTCAATGTTGCGTCAGATTAGGCTCAATGTTTGTCGCTGATGCCCCACATGAAATGAGTCAGATACATGTTAGAAAGCAGCACGGCAATCTCTGGTCAAGTTGTCAACCTTGTGACCCTTCTGAAAACCAAAACTGATACTTACTCTGTTGTCCATCACTTGGACTTTCGGTAGTCTGCATAGGTGAGAATATACCCCTCCATCTGCCCTTTTACCATATCCATGCTTTCTCTTTTTGCTGTTAAAATCTCACGACCTTTTCCAGTAAAACATATTCCCATTATTTTTCTTCTCACTTCATCTATTTCATCCGTGTCAAAGACCTTACTAAACTTCCTCCCTGTCCCACACATTTCTTTGTCTTTTCTTTTTCTTGTTCCTCTAAATTGCAAATCTGTCTCCACCTTACTCATCCTCTCAAACATCCCCTTCTTCATCCTACCTTTTACAAATCTCCTTAAACTAGTGCTCTCCTTCTGCCTCTAAAAATATTTTTTCTCCTTTCTATCTCTGCACATGAGCCTTTGCTTATTCCCTTTTATACTTATTCCTCTCCTTCCTCCCTATAAAATATGAACTCCTTTGTTCCTCTGAAATCTATTTTGCCCTTTTCCACCTCTCTTTTACCTCCCTGTTTAATATATATGCCCTACCTCTCTGCATTACACATTATTCCTCTTCTATTGTAAATAATAGAATTACATTGCAAAGAATAAAGAGAAAGGAAAAATGAGAACAGAAAGAAAAGGGGATTAAACAAAATCCACTTACATTACAGTTAGTCAGTGGCCTAGATTTATCAAGCAGTGTTATTTTGTCTCACGTGAGATACCATCTAATCAAACTGTTATTCTTTTGGATGCACAACATGATGTAGCACCTTCATGAAAAAAAAAACACTTCCTAAACTGGAATTATTTGGCATGAGACAAAATGACATGGTTTGAAGACATTCGCCTGGGTTTATTTGTAGGTCAAAAGGCATGAGGAAAGTAAAAGACAAACGAGGACAGGGAGAGAACACAATTGTGAGGTGAAGTACAGTAGACAAGAACAAATTCTCTACCAAAACGCCCAGCAAAGCTAGTGTTGAGCAGATAAAAGCAGAGACGTGTAGAGTGCAGAAAGAGGTGGTAGGATAATTAGCTCTCTGAACAGCCTTAAGATTTCATCAAGGTTTAATCAATCCAAAGGATCACAGGTTAAACTTCAGAAGCAGAGTTCAATGGACAATTGAATCGTGAAGTATCTGCCCCACGACGTATTATATAGTGCCTCCTCTCCTCCCCAAGCATGAACAGATGGAATTTCATGGCTAAATTCTCCTCCATAAACTACTACAGTCTTTGAAATAAAGTTTATATTTGCTTTTCTGTCATCCTGAAAGTTTAAAGCAAAGCAATGTTTTTATATGAGAACCATACCATCTTAGTTGCTAGAACTTCCCTGTCACTGATACAACCCACATTTCCTCTCTGTTCCTCATGTTTGTCCTCACCCTATTCCCACAGGATTGTAAGCTTACGAGCAGGGCCCTGTCCACCTGATGTGTTGGTCTGTCCATTCTTTCCTCATCATACACCTTGAACATATGTATTGTAAGAAGCACTGCATAAATTGCTGGCGCTATATAAATCAAACATAATAATAATAATATGGGCTGATGTTCAATACACTGTCCTTCTTCAGGAAGTAGTTGAACGTAAGTTTTCAGAATCTGTTCGTTAATTTTATAAGGTTGTTGCCGGCAATATGAAATATTTCCATAAATGTTTTTTTCCAAATCCAATAGGCAAAAATGGGAGTGCCAAAGTCCTGATGTAGCGCCTATTTTCTTTCTTGATTTTCTGGATTCCATGGTCAGATTTGTGCCAGGTTTCAAAAGTTGTGTTGTAGCATTACCTATGTTAGGAGAAGAAGGTTATGCTGAATCAAGTTTCTATTGTTTCTAAACTACATATTTTCTTACATTGTGTCTTTTGTCAGAAGCATTGTTCCAAATTCATAGAGGGCATTATTATGAAGACAACAAACAGACAAGTTTTTGTGTAGGCGCCAGAAATTGTGGACCTGGAATGGACACTACACATGTGTATGAGGTGGTCTTAAGCAGATTGTTTTTTGTTAGATGGACATTCAAGTCATAGGGTGGAGATAACCCTGCACCATATCCTCATTGTCTCTGGTGCATGAGATTTTTTTTTTAATTATTATTATTTTAGTTAGCTTTTACTTGTTGTTAGCACCTCTGGGAAGTGTTTTTTTTTTCCAATCACATACCGTGTTTTAAGGTCCTTAGGTTAGGTGTCGTAATAGTCAACAATATTTTGCATTTTAACGTATGTTAAATTTATTGGTGGGTGGCCAGTCTTAGACCTCTATGGACTTGTGCCTCCATAGAGCACACACCTAGCATTCTGCATTTCATGATATAATGGCATTTAAAAAGAGAAATGCAGCAGAACATACTTATAGAATAATTAAAACCTTTGCAACTTCTTGGTTGACAGTTCTGCCTGATTCTTGTAGTTTTAGACTGTCCACAACATCCTGGCAATAAAGGGGTTAATTATTATTTTTTTAAACAACCTGAAAGAAGCCAGCTATTTTTGCAGGTGTTTGGTACTAAATAAAAAGGTGTTGATCACATTTCTGTGTGGGTATTGTTTAAATGCTAGGATAATTGAAGTGATAGAGTTGTGGGCTGAGATGCATGAAACAAGTACTGATATACAGTGGGAAGAAAAGTAAGTGAACCTTTTGGAATTACCTGTTTTCTCGGTATTAATAGTTTGTAAAATGTGATCTGATCTAAATGTAAGTCACACGTATTGCCTAACACAATGTGCTTAGGCTAATAACACACTAATGGTCTTTCATTTCTTTATTGAACACACCCATAAAACATTGTCCTGCTGCATTACACAACTTCTACTGAGCTTCAGCTGGCGGATAGCCACCCTGACATTATCCTATATGATACCATGATAAACTTGTGAATTGATTCTCCCCTTGATGATGGCAAGCTGTTCGGGACCTGAGGCAGCGAAGCAGCACTAAATTGTGATGCTGCCTCCATCATACTTCACACATGTGCCATTTTTACTCCGTACATAGTACTGCGTGTTTTTCCCGAACAATTCAACCCGAGTTTCATCAGTTCATAAAACATTTTCCTAGTAGCAACGAGGAGTGTGAAGGTAGTTTTTGGCAAACTTCTGGCGAAGAGCGATGTTACATTGGAAAGCAGCGGCTTACTCTGTGGTGTCCTGCCATGGACTCCATGCTGGTTCAATGCTTTGCATATAGTAAACTCATGAACAGAGATGTCAACCAGTTTCAATGATTCCTCATTGTTACTCTAGGGTTCTTTTTGTCTAAAGCCCTTACCAGTTTTATGCAACTCAACAATTCTTGATTGTAGGTCATTGGAGACTTCTTTTTGTGATGCATGGTTCGAATCAGCAGATGCTTCTTGAGAATAACAAACTCAAAATGTTTTATGTCAAAGTAGCTCTAAAAGACACCTCCAGTCCTGTTTCATTTTTTTTGACGTGATTAGCCTAGGAGTACACATGCTTTTTCACACACTGTGAATGTTTGAATCATGAATTCAATATGGACAAAAACAATACAATAAGTTGTGTGTTATCGGTTAAAACAAATTGTCTGTTCATTATTGTAACTTAAATGAAGATCATATTGTATTTTAAGACTCATTTATACATAAATGTTGGTGATTCTTGAGGGTTTAGTTACTTTTTCTTGCCATTATATAAAAGGTTTGGCTGCAGGGCCAGTTTGCAACCAAATTGTGCCCTAGATAAGAAACACTTTTGTTGTCCTGCATACCACCTATGTCTTTCATAAGGTCATTCATAAGGTCAGTGTAGGCATAGACCTCTTGTGCGCATCCCCAGTACATTGTGGAGGCTTCTGTTGCACCCCGTCAGGTGCCAGATAGGCTGATACAAATTGGGGCATTTTCTGGAGAGATTCTCAATGCCTCCTGGTCCACAGACTCATCAGGGTTACCTTGTAGACACAAGCAGAGTTCCGGTACAATGTACTATGAGTTTATAGAGCTGTGTTTCTAGGTTATGCTACCATCCTGAGACTAAACACCACACAAACAATGTCCCATCTCTGTCTCTTGCAGGTGTAAGTGTAACCTTCATGCCAACACCTGTACTTACAGCAACAACCGTCTCAGCTGTGACTGTGAACATAACACAACAGGGCAAGACTGCGAGAGGTGTAAGAAGAATTATCAAGGACAAGCATGGAGTCCAGGCTCCTACCTCACTATCCCAAAAGGAACTGCAAATATCTGTGAGTATTAATCGTGGTGTATTAGTAAAACAGTCCCCCAAAAACATAATGCTAGATAACAATGTTTCTTGTCTATAATATCTGCCAGACACGCTTAATTGTCATGTGACACAAAAATAGCTAATATGATGTCATAAAAACCTAAAAACTCCTTTAAAGTTCCTATGTTGCTTTTTATGTGATTAAACCATAATGGGAAAAAATAATAAAATTACAGATCTGCTGAGGTTTATTTACTTAACATGCAAGAGCATTTTTGGAAGTTTAACAGCACCTTTAATTATAAAAAAGGTAATAATTACTAGGCTCATTACTGTCATTTAGTTACTGCTAAGAGTTGGCAGAGACTGTCAACCCATTAAATCAGGTACTGTATATTTAAAGTGGACATTAAATATAGCACTGCAGTTAGGCTTGTTTGTGCTTACGTCATGCTTAGTATTAACCATAGACTCCAGTATTGAGATACTACCCTTTCTTTTTGGCATTTAACACTACCAAGACAAGCTTGCCATCAGGGCCACCATTCTCTCCAGCATCTTTACAGTTAATGCACCTGGGGTCTTATGGGCAAAGTCAATGAAGTGTGTGATCCATGAATGGTTTAATGTCTCCTTCTATCATTCTGCTCAATTAATTTTTGTTAATATAGAGTTTAATCCGGGGGCAGCTGACAGGAGAAACGAGAGAAAAACGGATAGTTATACAAAGTTAACCTAATAAAAAGTGGAGTGTGTGGAGCAGGCTGTCAGAAACCCATTATCCTAAAGATTTATAGCGCGCAAGAGCTGCTTGGAAAATAGATACAAAATGACTTATAAAAGCAAGAACCTGGGTATTTAAACTCGCATGCTGATCTCATCTTCATTAGGTGAAGCCTGACCCTCTGGTTTTATTTTTAATCGACTTTATGATGCCTTGTTGAACAGGGTACATTAGATATTTATACACTGGTTCAAATCTTCTGATTTATATTAAGAAGTAACACCTTAAAATTTACAAAACTATAAGATTAAAGAAAAAAAAACAGAAAAAACATGACTACAAAATATAGCTAAAGTGATCATTCTGCCATTATATGTCTTCATGTAATGCCAAGACTCATAAAACTAAACCTCTCACCTATCTCCAGCCTTTTGCTTGAAGACAAATGGTTATTTATGTATAAAAAAGTGATTCTGGTGCAAGGTTTCTGCTGAAGAACCATTCCATTGGTTTCTATTCTGTGAAGTCTTTGGTCCAGCATTATTTTTTGAGTGCAAGCCGCGATATTTTACGGAGAACGACTAACTCTGAAATCAGCGTTCCAGTTTGCTGTAAAAAAAAAATATGTCGTAGATTGGAGTTGTCTGTGTTTTTCTCACTCTATGTGTGGGTTACTAGGACTTCAAGTGTTTCACCATCTTCTTGTCTCTGTCACACTGTCTTAGGTCCTTTGTTTTCCTATTCATTGTCTCAGGTGCAGGAAAAAGGGGAAAAAAAGCAAGCAAAATTGTGATTGCCCAGTATAAACTGCTATTCAGAGAAATTTTCCACTTTTCGACTATTACGGCAAAGTGTTGATCTTTAAGTGAAAAGACTCAAAATCATGCCATAAAATGCTGCGCGTCCTACACAAAAATTTGACCTTGAGAAAATTCATAAGTGGCCGTATCACATCTACTAGCAGTGATACTGCATTCAAATGTATAAAGTCTGGTAGCTCTGTTTTTTTATACTATTATGCCGCATAAGATTACATCATAATATAGACGTATAGTATTGGAGGGTTATGCCGCATAAGATTACATCATAATATAGATGTATAGTATTGGAGGGTTATGCCGCATAAGATTACATCATAATATAGACGTATAGTATTGGAGGGTGGATAAGAACCATTTAGCCCATCTAGTCTGCCATTTTTTATCTTCTATAAAAACTCAAACCTTAATCAGTCCTTGGTCTTGTCTTCAACTCAAGACAGCCATATGCCTATCCCATTCCCTCACTGCATTAGCCTCTAACACCTCAGCTGGAGGCTGTTCTAAGTTTCTGCCACCAGCACATGCGCTTGTGACGCTTTCATAAACCCCCTTTGTATGTTAACTGTTGTAAATAGAAACTTCCCAATACTTCCCTCGCATAAAAGTTTTTTCTTGTGTATGTAAACCATCAATAATAATTGATAGCTGATTCTGTAATTTAATCGATAAAATGTCTCTTGGATAATAAGGTCTCAGACTGGGCTAAGATCATGAAACATAAGATAGACGTTGCATGGATAAGATAGGTAACTCTCACTTTGCATTAAAGAATCGCTTACGTTAGGGAGATGTCTCTGAGCTCATAGGTGAAGTCTTATAGGTGACAGCCCGGAGTAACATGCCTTTTTGTTTTCTGTCATAGGTGTATCCAGCATCCCCAGCAGTGAGTACAATGTATAATCTTGGTGTTTTTGACGTGCAATGTCTGATCCTCTCCAAACATCCATCAGACCCGCACTGCGCGTCAATGAAGAAAGCAGTTTGCTGAAAAGACAGGATGGTATTTTCTGCATTTACATGTAAAATTGGATCAGAGAGAATAGAGGATACGTCTTTTGACAGGTTTGACAGCAACCGGCATTGGCCTGTCTGTACCAGGTTTCCTTCGCCTGAAATATTCTGTGATGCACAAACAGACGCATTGAATTGCAATATAATTTTTTATATATGTGTGTATGTATATGTGTATATTATATATATATATATATCTATATATATTTACATTTATATAAGCAGAGTAGCAGAAGTTATTATACATTATGAAGTGTTGCAAAGACAATGAGACAACCATGAGTGCGAATACAGTGCACTGAGAAAAATAAGCATTTTATTACATCTGATATAAATAGCGTACCATAATACATGTTCTGGTGGATGTTTGGTGTAAGATATGTGTTTCGGGCATGATTGCAACTCATTCATCTTATATCATTTGATCCCAGCCATTCCATTTATTGTAAAAGCAGCATGCATGGCCTAGAAGTTCTGATTTTGAACACTTCCTGAATTATTACCTATGTTTTTTTATGTTACCTATGTTTTTTATCCAGACATATGCCAACTCTCTGTTATCCTGCTTCTGCCTACCTCACATTTCTACTCTCTCTTGGATATTCCATTCCTCGTCTGAGAGACACCACTGGGCATGTTGCTTGGTTGAAACCTATATTCATTTTCGCTTAGGTCCTCACACCAGCATGATAACCAATGGGTCTATTTATTAACCTCTAAACAGTGTTGTATTTTATTAACTCATTATGTGTACGGTTACTATAACCGGTTCTCCTTTTTGCTCTTCTTTTATTACCATCTACTAATCCTTACACCATCTGTCATTGTCAACAATATATTAAAATGATTAATGTATATGTTCTATTAACAGTATCTCCAGAGTTAACAACCATTGCATGCACTCTTATTGGCCCTTATTGCCATCCTAGGCATAGTTGACCTAGGTAAGAATACACTACCGTAGGTTATATGTGTGCAAAATTGGCCAGAGATTTGGGCATCTTGAGCAGATAGATGAACTTTTGAGATATGAACTAGCTGAAGTTGGCCCACTAACAGTCATCACTAGCATTCCTAGGCTCTTTCACATCTGGGGCCGGTTGTCAATTGTTAAAAGAAGAAGAACAGGCCGTCCAAAGTGGCTCTTTTGCTTGATAACGCTGGAGATATGTCCATGAAATCTGTATTTCCAGTTATGTACTATTTATGCATAAATCCATCTCTCTGTCAGGCTATCTTGGAAAGTTTTTGGGAAATGTATACAACTAACTCCCTTCTATACTGCTCCATATAAACCCTTTATATATATTCAATGTACAGTATACTCCTCCTCTTTTGTGCCTTATAAACGCTCACTATACTTAACTATATATTTCTCTACATAACCTCACCCTGTAATAGACCTGACCATATAACTGAATTAAAACAAATCAAGCTCCAAGTTATTTTGGTTATAAAATGAAACCATGGACATGGCACCGTTGAAACTTGATAAATAGACCCTTAAATTTTTCTGCCCTCTTTGGCAGATTTTATCCATATTGGATCATGAGAATTCATAATCTTATCTGTGACCTTACTTAGCCCATTATGCAAAATTATCCTGGTAAACGAGTTTAATTAAAGATGGAGTAATTTGGGGAATGTGTATTAGCGTGTACATTCTCTTTAGATTATTACACTATATTATGAAACATTTTAGTTATGTAAGTAATTTTACAGACGGTAGTTCTCAGCACATACTAAACTATTTTCTAAATATGTGCAAACCTGTCTTTTTATGGCAGCTGTACAGGACAAAAAAAGGAAGCAGACCATCACTGCAGGTAAACCTTTTATATAATACATTATATCCTATGTATAAAATATTTGTGCATATGTTGTGTGTGGTTTTTTTTTTTTTTTTGCTGTGGTTATACTTTAAAGAGATTCTTTCTTGCCATTATTTAAAATAAAGAATAACAAAATATAAGGCATGCAAATGTTTTTCTGCCATGGCTTTCTGTCCCTCTTATTTTGAAGATTATTGTAGATACTAAGGGCAGATGAGTAGCCTCTCCGATTGTGGTCTAACAGATGGGCATATCTGGGTCCAAGCTACCCAGAGAGCTCCCTCTTCAGGGTGGACAGGCCCGTCAACATCAGTGAGCGGGTCCACTGGCATCAATGGGCGGTCTGCTGATGTCAGTGGGCAGGCTCATTCATGGGACTGGATGGGGCCGATGACATTGCAGCCAGGTTAGGAGGGGAATGGGTGGGGAGTAGGTTATGCCCTCCTGTGACCCAGAGAACTCCCAGGTATAAAGATAAGGATAAAGGGGATAAATTGGCTACTATTCCCTAAGAATCCCACTACTCTGTATCTTCTGCACACTTCTAGATGACTTCTAGATCTCTACCAGCGGGATACATAATAAGCGGAGAGGGCCTCCAGAATTACTCATGGACAAAGTCAGGAGATGTATGACCAGATGTTGGGTTAAGTGGTAGTGGGCAGAACCAGAAATGAAGAGTATATGTCTAAATGCCTGACTGGAGAATGAAATACTTGCTGTTATACCAGTAGACTCCATGGCAAATTAAGAGAGCTCACATTATGGCCTTGGTGGCCTTCAACCTGAGCCACAATTCTGCTCTATATAATATTCTTTATTACCAACACCCAATTTCTCAAACAGATATAAACATACCTATATATCCCTCTTAATAATAACCAATTTATATGAAATTGTTATAATGTCTTAAAATGTAAATTTGTTTAAAGTAGTTATAACCTAAGAAATTAAAACACCCGCAACCCTGCGCTTTTCATTGTGCAAAGGTATAATACCATACACATACAATATATAATATACCCCTTGAATACTTCTAAAGGAATCAGTTAATTGCTGAGAATAAAAACATTTTAAGATTACATAGATTTATTTAAGAGGAAACTAATCAAAAATGCTTTGTTTTTAAAAAGAAATATAAATCACCAGGGCCAAAAAAAATCAACGTGTGTTGAGCCCAGCCTCCCATACGTATCCAGTTTAGATCCAAATGGCTGGGTCTTAAAATACATCATGTAAAATGAGTGCTCATTTATGTCATATTAATAAAAAGCTTGTGAGTGCTTGGCAATAAAATGTTAAAGAGACCATAAACAATACAAGAGAACTAGTTTCAAAGGGCATACTACACCAATAAACATGGGACCACCTTGCACCCCTAAAATACACAGAAGTAACCAGGACCTGTCACTTATTTTTAACTTTTGTCAGTTTTTTTAAAATTTTAGATTAGAGATAACTTTGAGGTATGGTACACCCTATCCCAGTATCTGTGATGAGGAAGCAGGGGGCTCGTCAGAGGTCTCAGGAGGGGTACTGGATAGACCCTCTGGAAACCTTTTTAATTTCAATGTTTTTTCCAGTGGTTTCAGGACCCTATGCTAGCTCCTGCTGACAGAGGAGACCTCAGGATGTCGAAATCCACCCTGATCTCCTGTGTTTTTTTACCCGTGCGAAACATACTATTACATTCTAGTTCATCTAGACCATGTTTAATAGGACGTAATAATACGTCCTAAGGGTCACAGAGGGGTTAAGGCCAGCGGCCGCCTGATGCCATTTCATTGGTTAGGTAGTGAGTGAGGTGTGTGGTGCAGTCTGGGCCTGGAAGTAGCAGTGTGGCAAATTGTCAGAAGGGTCTATCCATTCCACACTATAATTTTCTGTGAAGTGAAGGAACAATCTTCTTCATATAGGTTGACAAAAGAATATAGAAAGACTTCCAGATATGGGTATGCAAGTGGACATTTATGCTTTATGAATCATACTATTACACTAAGGAGGAAATGGATCAGCATCAAGAATGGAACGACTACGTAAAACGATCTCCACTGTATGTTTTTATATACATTCTGCAGGAAATAAACATTATAATAACAAGCTGTGGGCATTTCACTTAGTGCTTAAAGGCGCTATGGAACATTTTAGTAACATGAAACGAAATCATATGGAAAGTAGGTTAGCTTTGCAGTAAATATATAGATTGTGTATTTAATAGCACATACATACATATAGACTTTTCTATGTCGAGATCTATAAACCAAAAAACACATACCTGTTTAGAAATTAATGCTATTTTAATTTGCATAAATTTAGGGAACAAGCTAAATAGGCTAAATCATACCTTCAGTTAATACAATTTTAAGTAATGAAACCAGTATGAAACCTTTATTTAATAAGAAAATTTAATAAGAAAAGAAACCTATTAGGGGTGCTAGAATAGATCACCACCTTTCATATTTAACTCCCATGATTCTTAGGTGTTTTATTTAATGTAATTAAATGTTTTGCACCAATGTTTAGATACTTGAGGTTTATGACATCTTTGCTAAATATTTAATGCGTAATAATTTCCTCAGATTGCTAAATATTTAATGCGTAATAATTTCCTCAGATTGGGAGTAAACACTATAAATTGTATATTGTCTGTATTTATAGAGTACTTTAGAGTAAATGTGTTAATCATTTACATTTCTTCTGAAAAGCAGTCGGCATGATGTAATAAGTGGATTTTTGGGTCAGCAAGAAACAGGCAAATAAGTCTGCTAAAACGAAGCAAAACTTTGTTTTGTTTTTCTGAGCAATACGAAGAGCAAACAAATAA
This sequence comes from Spea multiplicata, assembly GCA_009364415.1. NCBI lineage: Eukaryota > Metazoa > Chordata > Amphibia > Anura > Pelobatidae > Spea > Spea multiplicata. The sequence goes on from VKOC01000004.1 coordinate 26,471,781, forward strand.
AAACTGCAACACCACTTTAGAATATAGTGAACTTGTTTTAGATATGTAGTAAGACCACTATTTAAAAAAGACCCTTAAATTGAAAAAAGGGACCCTTAAATTTAGGGTTATATAATGAAACAGATCCTTAATTCTGAAAATATTTAGAATAATGAGAGCTCGGTGTTAACAATATGACATGCTAGCAAGTAGGTATCCAAATAGTGTTTGGCTTTGATAACAGTATCGCATAATATTTTTTAATTTTCCTGTTGTTCCACAGCAATAAGTAACAATGCATGTGCTAAATGATAAAAGTTGGGACAGGATGATAACGACAAATGTACCTATAAATTAATTGAATATGAGCTTATAATAAGAGATACAATTCTCCCATCTCTTTGTCTCAATCAATACTGTATAGAGTATCAAATCAATGCATTTATTTTAAAATGGCGCGAAAAACTACCCAGGGGTCCCTCAACTTCAACAGCTAGTCTGTGCCATTATTGCCCCCACACAACTGGTCTGTGCCTTTCTTGCCCCCCCCTTCCAACATACAACATATGTAAACACACTTACACAAATTACACACACTTATTATACTCACTAACACACACCCCAACTCACCCCACTTACACATCTATGCTCACACACACAATTAGACATCCATGCTCACACACACAAGTACACATCTATGCTCACACAAACACAAGTACACATCCATGTAGTTACGCCAGTGTGTGAAATATTATGAAATGCTGATAGGATCCACGGAGGCTTGCCTCTGGCTCTTGTGTCTAGCCTCTATTGTATTAAATCAGTCATTTTCTTACACTTCAACTCAGTTTTTATGCATATGAAACTGCTACAAGCTTCGGTGGCGTTTATTGATAGTTTTCGAGTCTAAAACTAAACAAGACTAATAAACAATTGGAAATCTCAGTCGGTTACCATAGTTAACTCATTGGTTTTTTTTTTCAATGAAAGCTCTCCAATATTTGTTTAAAGGGGAACTCTCATGGGAAAATATCCTTAAGCATAAAATATAGTGATGTATCCAGTAAGGTAGCTTACCCTTGAAAAAACAGGTTTTATCTTATTTTTTTGGGAATAAACTTGGCATCTTGAGACCCGGAGGGTGCCATTGTTGTCATCTGAACCGTCCGCTGCACAAACACCACCCTGAGCTGATGCTTTATGGCAACTGTAGCTCCATAGACTTTCATTGGTCAGATAGTCCAGCAGGGCGATCAGTTCTATTGTTTACCACAGGCTGTATTATAAGAAGTCATGTACAAATGGGTAATATTCAGCTGCCTGAATACATCATATAATGGGTGTCTCTTTTTTTTTTTTTTTTAAAGGGAAATAATTGTTAAAACTATTTTATAGTTTAGTTTGTGATTCTAGTAATAAAAACATTAGTCCCCTTAACTATATTATATAATATATATATATATATAGCATCCTTCACATATTAGATCTTATTTTTGAATATTATTGTTTGTCACGTAAAATAAATGGTTAATCATTCAATGTGAGCAATTAACACATTCCAGAGTGTGGTGATCAACCAGTTTATAACTTCATTTGTATCCATTCTTTTTATAATTAGCATATGTAGCAATTCTGTGAACTCAATTAGGGCTATACAGTTCAATTATGCTTTGTTATGTCAACTAAATATTGTAAATGAAGATGAAATGAGTTAAAAACGGCACTGACATTGACATAAGTGTAAGAGATCAGAAACACATCGACGTTCTCTCCAGCATGAAAAGGGTTTGCGTTTTCAGCACAAATTAGAGTTTTACCCGATAAAGAAATTGGAATAGCTGAACAGAGCTGCCAGTTGTGAGCAATAGGGAAAATCCCAAGAGGGGTGCGGAGAATTGTAAAACCCTGCAGCTCTTTTTTGAATTTCAACCCACTAAGTGGCGAGGGATTCCATTATCTACATAAAATATCTGTCCTCTCATCATCCACAGCTTTGTTTGGTTAAGTGAGTTAAGAGTTTTGGTGCAATTCACGGTCAAAAAATGGAACAATTAGAATGAAATACAGGTGGAATTAGTAGGATTTAATATATATTCCTTGATGCGATTACAAAGGAATTTGCCCTAGGATAACGTTTTTGCTTTGATGTAGGTGCCCTGGAGGTTTTTTTTTCTATATTAATAGTCCTGAATACAAAATTAGGGTGTGTGGGACTGGAAACAACAGAAACCTGCTAGTTTAGAAGAATATGTGGTTACTTTTTCAGTCTCATTTTAATATGGTGGGTGCCATGACCTTCATTTCTTGCTGAAATAGCTTATATGCCCACCATGGAAATTACATTCTTAAACGAAGTACAAGAATTTTGTGTGTTTTTTGCATTAAGTTATCTTATTCTTTAAAATTAACAGAATAGTTATACAGAGAAACCTCATGATGCCCACTTCACTACTAATGAAGTGGATATTTTTGCCATTTTTATTGGGAAGTTGATGGAGATTAACATTGGTATTAAAGTTTTCTATTTTGATCTTTACGTTTGTTCTAGCCTATGGCGTCAACTAACATTTAACCCTGTCATGCCAAATACAAGAGGAAAGGTTAAACAGGTATTGAGTTATTTGCTAAAAAGGCCCCGGGTTCGATGAATAACCTTGGTGGCTTTAGAACCTCCTGGTGTCTTTACTCAGTGGGACAGGAATATATTCTGTGATGACGACTAAAAAGAGCACAGATTACCAATCTCATGAAATACATTAGAAATCCTACCAAGATTTATAGCCTGGGAGCAGAAATACCAGCCCTTGGGAGCTGCGATAAATCAGATCCTGACCTAGATTCACGGACAGCAAATAAATGCAATTATCTCGTTCATCTGCTCCAAATTATTGTATCTGAGCCTGTGCACTATAACCGTAACAGAACAAAACGCATCTGAATCACTGGCCTTAATTGCATGGATTAGCAGCGGCTGTGTTCAGAATGAAAGCCTAGGACTTCTGAGTCTTCCCATACAGTGATTCAAACGTTCTCAGATACTTGGTGGCGAGACACACGCAGGGTAGGGAGCACAGCATTGAGACGCTAACTTTTTGCTTTTATTACTCCTTAGGGCTCTGTCACCATTTAGCAGCTTGTTAATGAGGCGACTTATGTGTACCATGGATCGTTAGTTTTATGACATCATCATTTCACTTTCGGCTTCAGGTTAGTTAAAAAGTAACAGCCCCACAAATTCATCAAATTAATCCCCATTACAATAAGGTGGATATTAACAATAAATCTCGTCTACGTAATACAAAGCACCCCTGTCTACCGAATATAGATTTATGCATTGGATGTTCAAGATTATCTCTAACCTTAATACTTACACCTACATACAAAAATTACATTTACTTAATCATTTAACATAGAAACGATTTCAGAATGCAATGTATGTGAGAGCAGTTATTGCTCTGATGCTTCATATGGTTATATTTGCTGCCTGGCACACACACGCTCTATTCGCAGCTATAGATTTAGCTAATCATGGCACAATTTGTAACAATCTTTAGCTCTAGAGTCTCGTGCATCGTCTGCTAAAACATGCAAGTAGAACACAGGAGGTACTGCATGTAACGACGTCCTGCTTGGGAAGACAGGAGGGTACCATGCAATGAGGTCTTCTTCACTGCCTATAGGATAGGATGGATAGGAATGCCCTTTCTACAGGCAGATGTGTATATAAAGCTTCTGCTGGGAAATGTTACTTTTTTGCAGGATTCTATGGTTTTATCTTGGACAAAATATATGCTGAGATCAGAATCAGTATTAATCCTCTCCTAGAAATCTTTCCTTTGGTCAAAACTGGATCTCAGTATCATTCGTCAACTGTCGGTTTTTTAGAGTATATATAATGAAAATTTGGGCCCCAAACTTTTTCTCCTCGAACCTCACCATATAACTTTTGGTCCATGTAAAGCGTCCCACCAAAGTATCTTCTGAAATCCCATATGACGCCCCTCATATATCTCTTTACATCTCCATACATACTATTATTTCAGGCACCCTCTCCATAAATCCACGTGCCCACTATAGACAACACCATTTGTCTGCCTAGGAAAAGGCAATAGCATTGTTTTCCAAGGTATATTTGGCTTGCCATTGTTGGACAGGAGGTATGAGGCAAGGTCCCAATACCATGAACATTTGGCAGTCCTACCCATATGTCCACTATGGTACCATACATAGCCTATTTCTAACTCTTGTCATTGTTGCATAAATGATCTACATTACTTGATATACCGTAATCTGTATTGTAATCCTCTTTATTACTATGTGTAATTTTACATTATAACTCATCTAGACATCATATATCGATGGCTCTACATAATATCTCTTCATATCCCCTTATTACCATGTATACAACCTTCACGTAACACCCTCTACTTCTACATGTCACTGCTCTCTTTGGTTTGCCTCCATATTACCTCTCATGACAGCTTGTCAGCCTGTTCTGTATCATTTTGTATTATACAAGCGAAAACCGCAACATTTCTAACATGCATCGCTATTAATATTAATTTTCTTTTACAAATCCGCATCTTTTCTGTTTGTCTTACGTTGAAGCTATCTTGTTCATTTCTGTTATTTTTTTCTTTTCTAATTTACTTTTTCCCTTCCTGTCTGTCCAGTTTTTCCCAAATTAGCTCACTCTACTGTGCCACCTGCTCAAGTTTCCAGCCACAAAAGAGGTAGGAGACCCTCCATTCATGCAATGCTATCTCACCACACCGGCTCAATAAGATCTTATCTCATCCATTGTATACATTGTGCTGTTTTTCCTTTTTCTCTGTCAGTGGAGTTGCAAACTCTTTGGGCACTAAGAGATCTCTGCTCATCCATGTAAGTCATTGTTAAGGGCCCCCCCCTAGATTTTTACAGTAAGAACAATACATCGGAGATATATAAGGGGGGAGATTACCTTAACAGAGGTCTTTAGGTAATGTATATTATCATCTATAGCCAACTCAGTGTCTGTTCCACGAACCCACATTCTGTTATGTGTTGATATCTCACATTTCACCATCAGCCCCAAAGCACAACCCCCGTTACATTGCTGGATGACCTAAAATCTACCACATATGTATCTACCGCCTTATAAATAAATAAATAGAAAGCTCTCATCTGGGCTTTCTAAGAAAATCTTATGAAGGTAAAAAGACTTTTTCTAAACAAGTTAGCAAAAATGGATTTATTCTTGCATGAATACAAATATGGGGATCATAATTAATAATAGATTCATACACTTAATATTCCAAACCACATTATCTTTAGCTTTGGAATTAAAATAGTAATCTACTAATAGGTTTACATATAGATTAAACTTAATATGATATTATTGTATCTTTAACCTTTTTAAATTGATGGGATATTAAAATGTTTTTATGTCTGGTCAGTTTCCTTCTCTTGACCGTGTATTATACAAACATATTCTATAGCTTTTTTATTACACAGTTTCGAGGCTCAGGGAAATAAGGGAGTTTTAAGATTTGAGGAATAGAACAATATACTGTATCGTGAAAAGGACAAGTCAGGTGGCAGTCAAGGAAAAACTCCTAAAAGAGGCAGTAAAAAGCCAACAAAAGAACAATATTGGGAACTGCTAAAAAGAGTCAAATGCTCAAATATGGAAGATGTTCAGAAGGGAGAAAGCACAGATACATGAGGGATAATTATAAACATTGAAAAGATGGTGAATAAACCCGCTTTGTAGAATTACACACGTTTTAAAATTACCCCGTGAGTTAAGAAACTCTGATTTAGACGTATCAGATCACAGCCTGCCCTAGACTAGGTCTCCATAAGTTCTGGGGCGAGAGCCCACAGCAGACCGGATAGCAGTGGAGTCCGCTTTGGAAGTGGTCACTGCGCACACTGCACCCAGATTGCACCCACAGGATTTGCCCCAGTACCCAGATTGCACCCACAGGACTTTCCCAGGTTGCATCCACCGGTCTCCTCTCAGTGAGGGCTGCTCTCAGTCTGGCTCAGGCGCACCCTGTATTCATTCTGTACCCTTTAGGCCCAAAACAGTAATGTATGGACTGCCAGAATGCACACATGTACTCTTCTCTCACAAACATAAACACATACATATACAGTTGTCCTTACACATAAATAGCATGGCTTTACGCTTGCAAACACTTTCAAATACACAAACACTGGCTTTATCTCCCTTTTCTTATGATCGCTCCTCTCTACTTATTATCTCTCCCCTTTTTGCCCATCTCTCCCATTTCTCGCCCCCCCTTTTTATTCCCCTTTCTATTTATTACTCCCCTTATCTTTGAACCTCCCCTTATCTCAGTTCTCTTCCTTTGCTGTTTATCCCCCCCCACATATTTTCCTTGCCTCTCCGAAACTCCTCTCAGTTGCCTCTCACATATGCACTAACACATATTTACTCACACTCTCACAGACTTACACACTCACGCCAACACACTGGGTTGGACTGGCCCATTGCCCAGGCAGCATTTGTGGCACACCCCTGGGACCACCTTCCACTCTCACCCCTTACATACGCCACTGGTGCTAAGCGTCGGGATAATACGTCATATCAGATGTGCTTCAATAGGGAGCAGGGAGACAGGGGTCAGTATTAACAGATATTGCACTCCCTTTATTTGAGGCCTGTTAGTAGGAGATCTACGATGTCCCCAACTGGCCCATAGCTCTGAATGGAGTCTCTGGGGCTAAAGTATGCTTTTTAATGTATGCTCAAATAACAACTTTCGTACATCTTATGGAATAGAAAACACACAATTTGAGGCTATCTCTTTAAACTAGCTTTTCTCTTTCTATATCTTACTCTGAGGATTTAACACAACCTCTAAACTGTTGCAGCACTTGTAATATGGCAAGCTCATCTTGTTAAGTGGTAATTGGGAAGGACAGGCCTATTAGGGAGCCTGCAGCAGCAGCAGCAGCTACAATTTCTAGGCATTCTGGCACAGTGTAAATATCCAGGTCCTCTCCCTCGGAAGTGGCCAAAGATAATGTATGGTAACTGCTCAACCTCAGCCTCCGGACAGGAGCTGCTGTAGACCTGCTCTCCATGCTGAGATGCTGTCTCGGTTCTGGTAGAAGGGTTAATGTTCTCGAGGATGTTTTATTAAGAGTGACTCACGTCTGTGATCTTTTTTTCTAATTGTGAGGGTAATGCCGTGTGACAACAAAACAAGGGTGAAAACAAATCATTGCATCTTTTCAGCTTGCGTTTAAGGTGGTGTTCCACCTCCCCTGCTAAATATAACACATTTATAACTACATTCTGTGCTGCAAACGTAATCCCTTTTGCTTTTAAAACTTCAAAAAAAATTCCACTGTGGGAATATTTTTCTGACTTTGTCCGGGAATTCATCATGCTAAACTGTTATTACTTTTCTTAAAAGTTTTCTTGCCGTAGCAGCAGAGAACATCTTCTTCAGAAACCAAAGTTTGTGTAGACACATTAATTTGAAAGATGGCGCAGATGATAAACCAGTCTAATCCACCCAATACCTACTCTAAAATCACAGTAAAAATCCTAAGCGTTAGGGTCAAACCTGAGCACACCGGGTATAGATATCATATGACTACAGGCTGTTACATCAGTGGTAAATGTGACTGCTTATTAACTGCATCATACAGCTTGCATGACATATAAAGCAACATTTGTCCTATACATAGATATAACTGCATTGGTATTTCATTATTCAGGAGATCTCAGGGGGTATAACTAAAGCTTTTTGCACACAACCTCCTTCCGCCTACCAGAGAAAAGGCCCTGAGAAGACTACACAATGTCACAAAAAATCAACTTAAATTAAGTGGTAAGCTCTTGTTTTGGAGCATCGGACCCTTTGGCAGTCAGAGCTTTAGAAATGCCCTATTAAGACAGCTGTGTGTATCGTATAGAGAGAAATCAGATCAATAAACTTAATTCTTGACATAACAAGGCAGAGGTAATGACTGAGGGATTGGTAGGATCGTAAATTTGTTTTTGCAATTAATTAGCACTCTATTTTTGCACTCCATCTAAATGATGCATTCAAGTGAGCTTAGTTTGGTTTCTTTCCCAGAATAATCAGTGATGTGTGGAAGCGTGCATGTGTGTATCTGTGGGTGTATATATATATATATATATATATATATATATATATATATATATATATACACACACACATAGCTTAATATATATAAGCTTAAGGCAATGGTCCGACACATGGAGGCAGGAATGTGGTGGGGGTCAAGTAATGCGGTGTTACATGGCCCCGCAGTAGAAGCCAGGCTGTTCGCATGTTGTATGGTTGAGTGAGTGTGTATGTGTGTGTTAGTATGAGCCTGTATGTGTTGGTATGAGCGTAAATGTGTGTACGTTAACATGAGTGTGTGTGCAGGTGTTATCATGAGTTTGTTTGCTATTGTGAGAATGAGTATGTGTTAGTATAAGTATGTGTGTTATCGTAAATGTGTGTATGTATGTGCTAGTGTGAGCTAATGCTACAGGTAAGAGGGACACGTACATTTATTTTGGTTCACCCTGTGGGCTGATGGTGCTCTATCCAGGGCGCTTCAGGAAAACGCTTTAATTATAGTCCAATAAAGTAAACGAGACAGGCACTCTTTCATGCCTCATGAACATTTATTATGACAATTCCGCAGTGAATTGACAGCGTATTCAAAGCCCATACAAGATTTGAACAGTGGGTGGCAAAACAAACAGAGGCTTTACGCGTTTGGCGCATTAAACTGGCCCTTACTCATTAGCTAAGGGCCAGTTGAATTATCATAATAAATTTTCACGAGGAGTGAAAAAGTGCCTGTCACATTTACTTTATTGGACTTTAAGAGTGAGAGTGTGTGTAATTATGTGTGCCAGTGTGTATGTTTGTTAGTAGGGGAGGTGGGAAAGGGGCCACTTGGCTTTGCCTGCTTTTCTGGCTAGAAGTTGCCAGACCTCCTTTTACAACAGATAAACAATATGTGCAGGTCCTTTACAGGAATATTTTTTGTTGGTGTTATGTTATTTCTAGACATTTACATATACTATTCAAAAGAAATTTAAATGTATATGAATGTGAGAGAATTAGGATTTTTTTTTAATTTCCCAAACTCCTCCTTATTTTTCCCTACAATCATCTGTGTGATCTGCCCCCTCACTATTACTTTGCTATCATTTTGCTCATCTATTTAAATGTTAATCATGTACTCTTGTCAACATCTTAGCCTTCTGAAGTCTAACAGCAAATGATGACCAGATCTCTCAGATCTACCAAAGCAGGAGACTAAAACGTAGTCACAAATAGTTTTTAATTAGATTCTTATAAAAAAAAAAATTGAAAATTAATTGCTTCATGATTGGCTGGCCAGACTTCATATGATTACTGGTCAGACTGTAAGTACTAAATTTAAAGTGCTCTAATATAAACAAATGCGATTATCCACAATACTGACTATGGTCCAGGCAAACTGTATGGTGCCCGTCTGGAGAACAAGAAATATTATGAGGCCATACTCATAGACGGCCCTTATTCACTATAAATCCTTTTTTTAGGAATGAGCAATATAAATAAGTAAATAAAAAGTACTGTGTAATTAAAGGGGTACACAGAATTGGAATAATATGTTAAATAATAGATTGTCTAACCAGAAGAGATTATACAAAAGGTTCAATTAGCAAATAGATGTAATCACGTATACTGTATTTAATCACAAAATAGTGGGCTAGAGTATCTAGGTGCATGTTTTTTAATACCCGATTGGGTAATTATATTAGATCAATTTCTACACCTGATTAATAAACTAGCTAGATAAACTCAATGATGATTACACAAACACACGATAGTCCTCAGACCAACCAGAAATATACTTCATTCATTTGTAGCAGAAAAAGTAAAACAATAACCCAACAATATCCCAGATTAGTGAAAAATAGGAATGACTAATTATCCAGTCCCAATATTATGAAATAGTTCATCCGTATCATGGGTCCACAAACTATAGTAATTAATGTCCACAAAAAAAAGTTTTTAATAAAGTAAAAAAAATACATAATTAATTCTAGCATTTGTCCAAAGGCTTGCGCAACATAAGCAAATTCCTAAGGTCCAAAGTTCAGCAAACGAGCTTCCTAATTCCGAACTCGGTGTAGGGCCCGGTGAAATCGTAATCTGGTTGCGGACATGAGAACAGCTTGGGGAACTTTTTTTTTAAAAAAAAAAGGTCATAAATTAGGAACATAAATCTGTAATTAAAAATATGTGCTGCCACTGTGCACTAATAAATAAAGCTTTTATGCTCTTGACTCTGGTCTAGATTATATCATGGCGACTGAATACCTGTCAAAGCTTTATTACTGTTTTGTAGACAGAAGAGATTGTTTATTAAACTCTGAAAGTACATTCTGGTCACAATCTGAAGGAAAAAGCTGTTTGACTCAAGTATGGTTTAATGATGCATCACATTTTATTTCATAACCTCTTAGCTTTGAAAGAAAAGACATCATTTTAACATCTTCAGTACCCTACCCCCCTTGCACAGTCCTTACCAAGCATGCCTTCTTTCTTTCTCTCTTTTTCCCTCCACCTCCTCTGTCACAAGACTGCTATTGCCACGGGCACTCCAGCCGCTGCACTTACATCGAGGTTGTAAACACGGCGGTCTGCGTGAGCTGTAGACACAACACGCGTGGTCAGCAGTGTGAGAAGTGCAAGAGAGGCTTCCACAGAAATGTGTCCGCCAAACTGGAGGATGCAAATGTATGCATAGGTTAGTTTCCTAAAACCCCCTCGCTCTCCAAGAGTCCTCTTTTGCATGGTTAAATTGGGTGGACTAGAGGAGGGTTGATCCCGGGGATTACGTTCATTTGATGCTTTTCTGTTTTGTAGACTTAACAAATCATGTCAGCATTTAGTTGTACCATCGTATTCCCTCTGTGGGATTTTTACAATATATGTTGTGGCTGTTTTGTTTTCTTTTAAACTGTGGGACCTAGTTAGAGGGGGCAGAATTGTATTCGCTTGCCCTTAGTTTAACCCAGAAAGATCTCAGAAACGTTGGAAACTAAAAACAGAATACAATAAGAGACACAGTAGCTATACTTACAAGGTGTTTGTGCAGTGCTCTGTGTCAATACCGCCAACATCTCCAAAATGAAACATTGCTTCAGGTCTGCAAATAAAGTTAACACTTGTGTGTACCTAATGCCTTTGAAATATGCTGATGATCAATACCTCTTCTGTCCCATCAGTGTTATTTAATGAATAGTTTGAGGTATTGTGTAGGATCTGCCATGAAAGGGCACCGCCATTTGCCAGGTTTAACCTGGAGTCTACAGGCGAAACACTACTTTTCAGGGGTCCCGGGTTCCCATGTGCAATCTCCATGTAGAATAGCATAGCTTGGTCTTACCCATTCCCTGACTAATCTCTGCAGCCAAGTTTCCAGGCATGGGTATGACGTACAGAGCAATTGCCAAGTGAAGGCATTGGGGGTAGAGTATGTATTTTTAGTGTATTAAATATGTCCTTTCATACTTTTCAATATACAGTAGAAATAGACATTATGGAGTCCCAGTATTGAAAGCTCCACTAAAGCTTTTGCATGATCTGTGCATTCAGTGAAAAACAAAATTGCATAGCTCTCAACTTTTCTGTATAATTTAGTGTCTCGCTTTAAGTTATTATATCTAATTCTCTGTTCAATCCCACCTTTTTTTCAACATGAATATTTACCAGTCTTCACTGGAACCAAAAGGAATTGTTAGCGGTTAAACAAAAATTGGATTCTGCATAATTGAAAACAGAGCGCAAATAGATGCCTTTAATAAAACATTATTTACATGGTATAACATGTCAGCAGTATTTTAAACAGGTTTTACTAGAATGATACGCTTTAGGGATCATAATTGAAAAGATTTAGGAAGAACTTTTTCTAATACTAGCGACAGACTGAATTATACACATAGTAAAGGTACACAATGATCTCATGTATGGTTATCACCTGGTTTTTAATTGCCTAATTCATATTACCATCTCTGCGGCAAAATTCCACTAAAGTATCTGTACTTTAAGTTATTTGTCATCTTTGTTCTCTTACTTCAGGTGTTTTGTTCCTCGCAAAATACAATCTTGTGGGCTTCTCATTACAGACATTTAAGAGCTACTAATTGCTCTCGGTAGACTTAATTAATGGGCCTTCTTCTCGTGATTATTACCAGGCTGCCCACCTCTGTTGTAACGACTCAGAGACGCGAGTATCTGTCCAATCCGATAAGATCAGAGAGCGAGAGAAGATGAATACAAACCTTTATAACACCTCAGAGAAAAACAAGGGAGCTGGAAACTGGGAGAGCCTCTTCATCTTAATTAGGACACATTTTTTGCTGTAAGAGAAAAATAGGTGATTGAAACTCAAAATGAACAGTGACTTAACAAAAGAGCCCCCCGCATTGTATAAATTAAATTCTACATCAGGCATTTACAACGGACATGGATGACGGCCATTGTTGCAAGTAATTACAAATTATATGATTTAGATGTTTTTAAAGATGAGATATACATTCATTCCTCACTGGTATCTAGATGAGAAGTACTGATGCTCTTCAATAATGTGGAACATATGTTCTGGTTACCTACTATACATTGTATTGTGATTTTAAAAAAAGATATAGGTATATAGGGTAGGTATTGCCCCTTCCCAATAAGCCATCTTAGAATTCTATGCCGGTACCATATTCCTATAGATTAATATTGATATTATATATTTGAATATATATATTAAACATATACAAATTAATGTGTAATCACAGTGTTTTTCAGATACGTGATGCTGTAGGTGATAACAAACTTCCTTTTTTTCACTGCAATTGAATTTCACAAATAACAAGACTCATGGGAACCTTTCATTAAATATGTATGTAGCTCTTCCTTTGTTTTGTGGTATCTTACATAAGTAGGATGCTACTTTACATGCACCAGTCTCAAAAAAAAATAATGTTGTCCAAATAAAGTCTTTAGACACGTTTTATTGGCCGAACATATAAATACGAGTCATAGTAGAGGTTTCGGGACCTCAGAAATCTTTTCTTCTCTTGGATCAATATATTAAAACTATGTCTACAATCAAACCCTCCAATAATTGAAATGAGACTAATATATGGTTAGGATCTATAGCAGGGCAGTCAGGTGTCTTCAGCCCCTTGTGAAGAACAAGAGCAGGAAGAGGCCCGTCCTGTACCAAAATTAGTTTTTTGTTTTGCCCGGAAGCAGCCGAGCTCTCTCACAGCGCTTGCCTTTTCTCTCGCCCTTTGCTCCAAACTTTGTGCACCTTGTTCCTTCTCTTTCTATCGCCTCAGTTTATTCCCCACCCATTCCATCTTCCTTTCTCACATGTGGTCTCCCTTACCAGCTTTTCTACTCCCTAAATCTCCACTTTTCATGAGGAGGCCCGGACTGGCCCATCACTCCATATGCATCCATTTTCCCCACTCCAGTAAATATGCCCAACTACAAGCTGTGAGCACCAATGGCAATGGTTTATGTCATTAGCCAGCCACTGGCCTTAAAGTGCCAGGGCCACCTCATGATCCTTAGTCTGGCCACGGTGTGCAAATCGCTTTAGTACCGCGTCAAGATTCAGTGCTGTAAGTCAAGCATCATCTGGGTGCATTTGTTTCTATGAAAGGATATACATCTTATGTCTTTTTAATGTAAATTGCGCCACAATGCATTTGTGTTGTCCCTTAATTAATGTAAATTAAATAAAAAACAAAACCTAATCAATTATTGTTTTCTCGTAATGTATTTTATAATATGTAGCCCTTTTTTGTGCTTGGGATTTTATGTTTTGCCTTTCTGTTATCTAACCACCAAGAGAGAGATGATATTCTGTTTCTTGGTCGACACAGTAATGTTTATATAGAAGCTATATTGTCTGATCATGCGTTAATTATTTGATATCGTTATTTTATATAATTGTTTTACAGCTGCTTATAAAATTTTCTACAGTCCTATTTCCATTTATTATGGAGCGTTACTATAAAATACAAAAAAATATTTGGCTGCCTCCCTAAGGCTAGGTTTCCACTTGGTTTTTTTCTGCTAAAAACGCCCA